>CM061142.1:444864616-444898803 GCA_030789695.1 Scilla litardierei | reverse complement strand
CCCAGCTCCTCCTTCCACATGCACACGCCCCGTCGCAGGCCGTCAGCCACCCCTCTACGTCCAGGCCACCCTGCAGATCACTGACAGCCCACAACCACCGTTGTTCTTTACTTCCCTCGCTGCCGTAGTGAGATTCCACGTCGTAGACGTCGTAGACGTCGTTAGATGATGTACGCATCGTCGCCACCCCTCTTCGATATGCCTCGGTCCCACTCTACATCACCGGTTAGTATATCTATCCCCAACTACATCATAACCCACATCCTAGGATAGAAGATCTAATAAAATCGGATTACTAGACGTCGTAATAATCGTTTTAATACTCTAAATATATTGAAATAGACCTAATTCTGTTATTTGTCTAATCAAACCAGTGAACCGACCACGCCGTAGCGTAGTGCTCGTCAAGACGAATCCAACGACACCAAGTTCATCAAAATCAGACTAGTGTACAAATTGTAATGAATTTTAGAATGTTAGGGTTAAAATCGTCTTTTTCACTAAAAGCTGAATAACAAGAATTTGACCCGTGAAATGACGCTCACTAAAAAACCATGACGACCCATACTTAATTTGTGACACATTGACATAAAATATCACATGTTTAATATTCAAGAATAAATAACGAAAAATATTTGATTGCATCATGTTTAATAAACAACCCTTTTAAAATTCGTTGTTCAGTTTGTTTTAAAGTGTCGTAATTCAGGATAAATGCTGAATTGACATGACCAGATGCTCCACAGTGTTTTTCACTCACACGTTTCCCATTACGACCACCTGAACACCCGAAATCGTCAAATCAGGCAAATGTGCGAGTTTAAATGAATTATTGAAGTATTAGTGTTTAATTGCAGTTTCTATACGTGCGTGTGTGTGGACCCCTATTAAGCAGATTGTCAATGCATGTGTGTGTGGGTGTGGACACTTATTAATGGAAAATTGACGATGACATGAAACTCTTGAACTGCATAGAACACAATTGATTGTATTGCACAACCTGCGGGTAATAGGACACTCTCCAAGACAGAGAGAGTGATCCCTTATACGGATTCACAGCCTGCGGGCAATATGGCACTCTCCAAGACAGAGAGATTGATCCCTTGTACGGATACATAGCCTATGGGCAATAGGACATTCACCTAGCAGAGTGAGTGATCCCTTGTATGGATAGCCTGCGGGCAATAAGGCACTCACCTAGCAGAGTGAGTGATCCCTTGTACGGACTTGTCTTGTGCACTTGGGTGGGGTAGGGTTGAGCGGTTGCACGGTCTAGAGGGTTTGAACCCCCTCAAACCGTAAGGCGTGAACCCTCTTGACACACACCGTCTTGTCTTGTCTTGTCTTGTAGCCGGTAGCACATGCTACGGCCATTGCCATGCCACGTTTACTTTCTTGCGCTGCCTTTCCTTTTCTGTCATGTTATATAAATTGTCATGTTCATTACTTTACTCTTAAAATGTTGTAGAATTGACATGCTAGACGTTCCTTACTTTGCCATATTTTAATTTGCCATGTTTAAACTATACTGGTACCTTGTTTAAAATCATTAATGCTTCATAAGTTATTTCTATTCGTACAACTTGCCTTGGGTTTCTCACTTTCTCTTGCAGACCCTTACTGACATACATTCGTTGTTTTTGGAATGTATGTTAGATCATCAGCTAGGTCACCAGGAGGACTTATTAAGGATAGCTAAGCCAGAGGACCGGGAGTTATCAAATCTGTGAACCATCTTTGTAATCCTTTACTTTTGTTGTATGGGTCATAAGACCCACTCTTCATTTCCTTCAATGTTGTAATTCAGTTTGAGATGTTAAGATTGTAATAATAAAAATATTTTTTTGCTTATCTGTGCTGTTTCTGAGTATGCATGCAAGTACCTGCAAAGTTTTCATACAGACGCTTATTGTGTTAAGTTAAGGAGGAAAGAAAAGCCAAAGTAGACCCTCCTTACTTGCACGTGCAGACCCGCTCACGTCCTCGCTCCTAAGAAAAATGGGAAGTGGGGCGTGACAGGTTTTAGTGGTGGCCCATGCAGGTCAATGCTCAAGCAAAATACTTTAAAACAACATACATAATATTACAATGTTGACTCTCAAACAACACCTTTCCTTGAATTTCCTACCTCAATCTAATTCATTAGAAAATCCTAGCACTAGGGTTCCCAATCCTTAGTCAACCACATAAGTATATCCTTGATTTTTAATCTTCCTTAACATTACATTCTACGTTAATGATCATAGATATCCATCGAAGCATATTCACACAGTCATTTCCTAGTCGTATGTACATTTGATCATCCTATCCTAATCCTTGCTCTCGATCCACGTGATCCTCCATGTCAGCCATCATTATCTTTTCAAATCCTCCACATTACACCCCGATTTTACTTTCGATATCCTTTTATTGAACTCCTCGCTCAGTTTAACTTCTTTGAAACTGTTATGGTATACCTAAATCTCATACTTATTAGCCGACTTAAATTCTTTCTTTGATTTTGAGACTTTCTTCGCCAAAATTTTTAGCCACTATCTTATAATGATTTTTCTAATCTATACCATCCATACTCATATGCCTATCTTACTTTCTACATATGGAAATCTTCATCTTTAAACCCTACTTCTATTTCGCAGAGTCAATATATCATTTTCTTTTCCTACTGCAACGTATTTCAAAACAACCGATCATACACAAATTTAAATACTTTTTATGCTAAATAGAACTCCAACTATTTCAGTGTATCAGTCCTGTATTCATCATATTTATACCTTAAGAATTTTTGTATTAATCTATCCCCAATTACAAAACGATCACTACATCCCCATACTCATTACTCTTTCGTCTACTACTTATTTTCTGTTTTAACTCATACCGTCTGCACACTATTCTTATATACGATATAAGGATATTATTATATTTTATGCATGTCTTCCATTCTCCTACTTAATCGTTCATATTTTTTTATCCACCTAATCAATCTACCTCCCCCTCCATGTCTCATCTGAAACTGTTCATAACAACCTTGATTCGTTACACCATTCAACTCTGAACCCTACACTATTTCTTAGTTATCACACCAGTGCGTGTCCTTACTTATTACAACTTTAGCTAGATTAGTCTTAAATTTACGTTATTATCCTTGTAGATGCCCTCTTCTATTTTTTTATCCATCATCAGCAGTGTTAATTTTGTTTTTGTTATTCGTTATATTGTTAGAATATTAGATATGACGATTATTATTAGGCGACTATATTTATGGTTAAGTGTAGTTGAGATGATGTAAGGTGTAGTAGTATTAGTTGATTATGAACGCAAAGAACTTAGATTAACCCATTTACAAGGTGATAAATAGAATGATGTGTTCAAGAGTTATATTTCATATTTGGATAATACCCAGGCATAATGGCTTCAATAGGGTTTCATACTATGAGTGGTGCACAGGAAGACGAGTACATTACGGATTTGAAATTCATATTAGTAGCAGCTGAGAGTAGCTATGTAGGTATTATAAGATTTATGTTGACGATGAAGATGAAAAGAGTATTAGAAGTACAAGACTTCACCATATAGATAGGGTGATGAAGACATCAGAAATGATATGATATGTTGATACGAATGGATAGTTGTGTAGATTGGTCTAAATTGATTAGGATAAGATGCAATAGGACATGACGAGATGTGATTTTAATAGTTTGATAGTTATGGTGAATTAATTTATGAGTTGTCATGATGAAGAATGAGTTGGGAACAAGACAATTGTTGATTGTAAAAGGTGATGTATACTGGGTGTATTTGTACTTGTTGTCATATATTAGTAATTGGTAGAGCATCATCATATCGATTGCTTGATATAAGAATAAGATTGGAGTGGGATGATGCCACAATTATGGTAATACAAGTTAGGTTATAAAATGAACAAGGGATGACATATTACGGATAAGACAACTTAGGAGAATGTATAGTTTTTCGAGAACTTAGTTATAAAGGAGATTGTACCTTAAAGATTTCCCAGGAAATGTAACTACTTTAAAAAAATGATAAGCAAAGAAGTGAGGAAATTTTCATGTGGTATTGGTTGAGGATAGTTGGTATTTTTCCTTCCAAGGGTTGCCTTACATAAAGTATTGATTGTTTAAGGCAAGGATTATGAGCTAGAAATCAAATGGAAATGTAGGAGCTATAGTTAAGTTTTAGGATATGATTATAGTTGTAGCGTTATTCAGTGATGAGACGAGAAGTGATAATGTATTTTAGGGACACTTGATTGAGGTTATGGGTTTAGCAACCAGTGTGTTAGAATATTGGGGTTGTAGTTATGAGTATATGTATATACTTTATTATTTTTCACTCGCCCTTGTCCCTGCACATCGTGGGTAGCCGTCACTAGCTTTTGCTTGCCCAATGATGGTTAAGGCCATCGATACTGCATAGTCATCCGTAACCTCCCTTTTCGAAATTCAATATTAACCTCGTCACTTGCATCACTTCCTACTTGTCGCATTACTTCGTCTTAAGTGCTTCTGATTATAATTTACCTTATAAGGATTCAAGCGATGCATAAGTATTATCTACATTCGGTTGACGAACTCAAGTCTTAAGAAATTCTGATGACAGAATTTTTCTTAATGTGGGTAGAATGTAACGACCAGTATTTTGATAATACACATCTTATTCGTATCCTATCCATTGTCGTTCATTTTTCTGTATCCATAATTTATGTGTATGTGTACTACGCATTCGTGCGTCATACTCGTACTAGCTACGTACTTTAAGTACGTATTAACAATAATCCTCTTTCCTATCATTATATTTTCATTAAAAAGATTATTTCAAAATTGATATTCAAATTCAAATCTCCCTTCCATATTCATAAAGGATACTTTTTATTTCCTTTTAATTAGCTATATATCACATTCTCTAATTGCTATTAAAACACCCCTTGTTTCTCTCCCCTACTTATTATTCGTTTCCAAATCCTTTTTTTCAAAAAAAATTCTTGAACCCTAATTGATTTTCCTCACAGCCGTAAGTTTCTTTTAGGCTTTCCCTTATTTTTTAAAGCTAGAACCAGGGCCACCCAAACTCCTCTCCTATAAACCTCAACTCTACTAATAAACAGGAACCTAACTAATACCAAAACCCTAGTCGTCACTAAACTTAAAACTGTAGTGCCCTGTGGTAGCTACTGCACACGTACTAGAGGGGGGGTGAATAGTACTTTAAAATTATCAAGAGAGTTATTCCTAATTATTGTGAAAACATACAAACAACAATGCAGAATAGACTACAAACAACAATCAATAAGAATTAACAAACGCAAACAAAGCATGTAACGGGTTCGGATCCATCCAAGTCTCCCCGACTTGTTCCCGGTGATCCTACGTCCCAACCACCCGGATCCCCTCCGGATACTTGAGTTAGAAACCCTAACTCAAGATTTAGCACAATGAAATTCTTGTGAAAAACCTTCACAAGACCAAATCATACACAATATAAATGTGACTCCCACAACCCGGGATCACACTCTCTCTCACAACCGAGAGACAATCACTTGCAATATCAATTGAAATGAAATAAAGAAACACTTACCACAAAATCCTATGCCTTGAGTAAATCTTACCAAATTAGGGCAAAGATGGTTTGTTGTGGAAGAAGATGTCACAACACCATAGCTCCAAGAAGTTGACCAGAAATGGAAGCCTAGGGTGGAGTTGGTGACCTTGGATTAAGCCCTTGGCTTGGAAGACTCAAAATGGAGAGAATCTCTCTTGAGGATATTGGCTCAAAGAGTGAAGGGAGAGATCCTTGTGAGGAAGAGAGAGCTTAGAAATAGCTTGAGAAAACTCCTCTCTTATGTCTGAAATAACTTTGATAATGGACCTCTAACCTTGCCTCAAACGAATCAGGTTTGTATTTATAGGGCAAGAAAAATCGTGCTCAAAGAGTTGAGGAAGAGATTCTTGTGAGGAAGAGAAAGCTTTAGAATGGAGTTGAATAGCTTCTCTTTGATTTCCATAAATCCCAAAATATGCAGCCTTGAATACAAGGAAAGAACCCCTCCAAGTATATATAGGATAGAGGAAAGAGAGGAGAGAAATTCGTGCAATAAATGCTCCAACGGCTCTATTGTGAAGCAGACTAGTCGGTCAAAGAAGGATCACTGACCGACTAGTTTGTCAACTAGTCGGTCGGTGATTCAACATGAACCGACTAACAGCTGAACAGCCAAAAGGAGAAGTTCAGACAAAAAGAACTAGTCGGTCCAAGAAGACTTGCCAACCGACTAGTTTCACAACTAGTCAGTCGGTGAGTGTTCTTAGACCGACTAAGAGTCAAAACAAATAGTCTGAAAGCAACTTGAACTAGTCGGTCTGAGAACAAATTCCAACCGACTAGTTTCTCAACTAGTCGGTCGACAATCGTTCTTAGACCGACTAACTCGAAACAGTAACTCAGGCTGAAATAAGGCAATGATAACTAGTCGGTCTGAGAAGGATTCCTAACCGACTAGATCGTCATCTAGTCGGTCGATGAACCTTCTTTGACCGACTAATTGATCAACAGGGAATGAGCTGAAATGAGCAAGGCATTCTAGTCGGTTCAATAGGAATTGCCGACCGACTAGATCGTCATCTTATCGGTTGGTTCTTCTACTTGAACCAACTAACATGCACTAGAAGCCGAGGGAAGAAGTGATAGGCTTCGGGAAAGTTTCTAATGGCTTCTAAGATAATCCTAGCTCTAAGATATGAGCGAAATGAAGATTATAATGTAAGTCCTACTCAAGGCTTAACATTCTATTCTATGAAGCTAGAAGACATTAAATAAAACATGACGAACCGTCTTCAAAGCTTCCATCTTCATTCTTGACTTCAATAAAACTCCTTGAGCTTTAAAGAAGCTTCAGGCACACGATCACGCGTATTGAGTAGTCTTGATACGTCGCTTTTGATGTACGTATTCTTTTGGTGACGATCTCCATAACTGCGCTCACAAACAGTTAGTACACGATATTTATGTTTGCTCATCATCCAAAACCAAATCCGAGGAATCAATACTCAACATTCTTCCCCTTTTTGGTGATGACAAACCAACATAAATAATAATCAATAATAATGATTCAATTGAAATTTACTTACTCCCCCTGCATTGATGACACGTTAGTCTCGTATTAAATATTAATCATATGCATCATACAGACGAGGAAGATATGAAGTATGAACCAATTATTGACATATAGGATCTAAATCCATTTTTATATCCTCACTCCCCCTGAATCTAACATATCAAATTAGATTCATGGTAAATTGCTTTGAATTATTAATTAGCACATCGTCATTATAATTCTCTCCCCCTTTGGCATAGCAAAAAGAGCGGGAGGAGATCAATGACAAATACAATGGCTAAAAATAAAAGCATGAGAGTCGAAGAATACGACCACGGTCCAAATGACACCAAATGTAAAATACCGAAGAAAATCAAAGCGTGCCAACGTGACCATAGTCAAAAATCGTAAAACGAAATCATCAGACCGTAGGTGAATATCGAAAAACGAAATCACCAAGCCATAGGCGAAAATCGAAAAACGAAATCTCCAAAACTCAAATTAATTTCACTTATTGAGTTATGGAACATACTCTCCAATATCAACATTCTTAGTTAAATAGTGCATGGAAAACAATTCTATATTTTCATAAAAGCAAATCTATTTAATTCATAAAATCGTCGAACGATGAAAGTCAATATCATAGACAAATAAATCCAATGATAAAACCAAATGTAGCATGCAAAAGTGTTATGCCAAAGATATATAGAATCATCATAAATGTATGGCATACACAATTCTAGCATACTGATTGAAACACAATGATACTAAAGTAGATATTCTAAGAGTTGGTAGGGTTGGTATCCCATGATGTATTGAACCTAGAAAGCATCATTTTGGTATCCAAAAATCCTTTTGGATCCTATGGGTTAGGCAACAATTTTAACAAACTAAATTCAAATTAACATAACCCATAGCCCAAATAAATTCAAATTCACTATGAATTTAAGTTTCAAATAAACATGCACATCCAAGATCAATATGCAAATAAAAAGAAAATAAACCAATTCTTACCACAATTGCTTTGGTACCCATAAAATGAAATTAAACTTATGGTACCAAGCAATGAAGGGTCAAAGGAAACTAACCCTTTAGAAATCAAGTCCACGAGGACCGTGATTTCCCAACATAATCATCATTCAAAATAATATCATTAATATACGAGTGCACATACATATTTTTAGCATGCATGGAGTGTTCTTCGGACCCCAAATAGTGTATGTCTTGGGAGTCCTAATCCTATTGGGAACATGCATACGTTGTTGATGTCTTTGTGATGCTTGTCGTGGATAGGCATATGGCATATGATGCAACGGTGCATGATGATGATTATTCATATGAGAATGAGGATGGACATATGCTTGTGGTGGAACATGTGCATGAGTGTGTCTCACATGGTGTGCACGTGCTCGTGGATGCGGAGCATAAAAATCATCATATGCGCTAACATGTGGAGTAGGATGTGTGTTCCTACGTGGCATGGCATACATGAACGCATGACCCCTCTTTGGAGGTCCACCCAAAGTGGGTTTCTCTCCAAATGGAGGTGTGTTCCTAGCAGAAGCACCTTTGGTAGAAGAACTACCCATGAAGTGTTTACTTCCACTAGTAGAAGCATCGGACGTTGGCCTAACAAAGATGGCGGACGATTTGGATGAATCTCCCATCTTATACCCCAAGCCAATGTGATGATTGGCCGGAAGTAAGTCATTTAGGATATTACCCAAATGGCCCTTACCTTTATTAAATTCATCGATTCGGCCTAATGTGCACTCATACTTCTCGGTGAGAGAATGCATCGAGGCATCCAAGGTGGACACTTGCGATGTGAGTGCGCAAACACGTGACTTGAGATTCTTATTCTCAATACTCAAAGTTGAGTTTTGAGACGTCAAATCCGCTATCACATATTCATCCGAATCCTCGACATGAACATGCTCAAGTTGAGATTTGAGATTTACAATCTCATTTCTCAACCCTTCAACAACGGTGTCGTTGTTGACGATGATAGGCTTAGGCGAGTTTTTAATACTATCTAGTTCATTTTTACTCTTCATAAATCTAGTGGCCAAATTAGAAAACTTATTCCAAAGTTGTTCGTTGGCTAATCTAAGTTCATCCATAGTTACCTCTTTGCCTTCATCCTCGCTTCCATCCTCGCTTTCATCTTCGCTTTCATCGGAGAAGGTCTCTTGAACACGTTCCTCTTTTCCCATAAAGCACGTGTGTGCTTTCTCCACTCTTTCATCGTCCGATTCTCCACTTGAGGAGTCAGAGTCGGTGAAGGTGCCTACAAGTCCTTTCTTGTGCCTTCTCGACTTGTCGTGCTTGAATGCCTTCCACTTCTCCTTGTGTTTGTTTAGAGGACAATCCCGCTTGATATGTCCTGGCTTGTTGCATTTATAACACACGGGAGAGGAGACATTAGTTGAAATAAATTTAGATTTACTCTTCAACTTACCTTGTCGGAAGAATCGGTCGAACTTCTTTGCCAAATCGGCCAAAGCTTCCATGTCCAACTCTTCTTCCGATTCTTCTTCCGATTCTTCATCATCGGTAGATGGAGCGGCCTTGTATGCAATAGTCTTTTTCTTTGGCTCGTCTTGCTTCAAGTACGCCTTCATCTTCTCCTTCATCTTTATCTTACTCTCCTTGCGTACCTCGTAAGACAACAAGGTACCCATTAGTTGTACAACCGTGTACTTATTCATATCGTTACCTTCCTCGATGGCGAAGGTACGCTTTTCCCAACAAGAAGGAAGTCCGTCGATTATCTTCGCGACTTTCTCCTTTTGGGTGTAGATCTTCCCAAGTGCTTCCAATTCGTTGGATATGTCCACGAAGCGAGCATAGTAGTCCTTCATAGTTTCACCCTGTTCCATGTGAAACAACTCAAATTCTTTGTTAGCGACAACGAGCTTAGCATCTTTTACCGTGCTCGTCCCTGCGTGCAAGATGAGGAGTTGGCTCCATACTTGATATGCACTCTTACATGTGCATATCTTGTTGAAGTCTTCGGGCTCCAACGCACATTGCAAGGCGTTCATTGCCTTGGCATTGCTTACCTCCGCGGCGACCTCCGCGGTAGTCCACTTTGCGAAATCTTGTTCGGCGGGCTCGACATACTCCGTCATTGTGGCTCTCCAAAGTGAAGCGCTCCGGAGGAAGGTTTCCATCCGACATTTCCAGTACCCATAGTTGGTACCGTTGAAGTGAGGAGGCCTGACTGAGGATTGCCCTTCCATAACTGAAGAAGATCCTTGACGAACCTTGAAGACATTGTAGTCGTTGTTTGTCATAGCTTTGAACTTGTAGCTTTAACCTTGGCTCTGATACCAATTGTAGTGCCCTTTGGTAGCTACTGCATACGTACTAGAGGGGGGGTGAATAGTTCTTTAAAATAATCAAGAGAGGTATTCCTAATTATTGTGCAAACATACAAACAACAATGCGGAATAGACTACAGACAACAATCAACAAGAATTAACAAACGCAAACAAAGCATGTAACGGGTTCGAATCCACCCAAGTCTCCCCGACTTGTTCCCGGTGATCCTACGTCCCATCCACCCGGATCCCCTCCGGATACTTGAGTTAAAACCCTAACTCAAGATTTAGCACTATGAAATTCTTGTGAAAACCCTTCACAAGACCAAATCATACACAATATAAATGTGACTCCAACAACCCGGGATCACACACTCTCTCACAACCGAGAGACAATCACTTGCAATATCAATTGAAATGAAATAAAGAAACATTTACCACAAAATCCTATGCCTTGAGTAAATCTTACTGAATTAGGGCAAAGAGGGATTGTTGTGGAAGAAGATGTCACCAAACCCTAGCTCCAAGAAGTTGACCAGAAATGGAAGCATAGGGTGGAGTTGGTGACCTTGGATCAAGCCCTTGGCTTGGAAGACTCACAATGGAGAGAATCTCTCTTGAGGATATTGGCTCAAAGAGTGAAGGGAGAGATTCTTGTGAGGAAGAGAGAGCTTAGAAATAGCTTGAGAAAACTCCTCTCTTAGGTCTGAAATAACTTTGATAATGGACCTCTAACCTTGCCTCAAACGAATCAGGTTTGTATTTATAGAGGCAAGAAAAATCGTGCTCAAAGAGTTGAGGGAGAGATTCTTGTGAGAAAGAGAAAGCTTTAGAATGGAGTTGAATAGCTTCTCTTTGATTTCTTTAAATCCCAAAATATGTAGCCTTGAATACAAGGAAAGAACCCCTCCAAGTATATATAGGATAGAGGAAAGAGAGGAGAGAAATTCGTGCAATAAATGCTCCAACGGCTCTATTGTGAAGCAGACTAGTCGGTCAAAGAAGGATCACTGACTGACTAGTTTGTCAACTAGTCGGTCGGTGATTCAACATGAACCGACTAACAGCTGAACAGCCAAAAGGAGAAGTTCAGACAAAAAGAATTAGTCGGTCCAAGAAGACTTGCCAACCGACTAGTTTCACAACTAGTCGGTCGGTGAGTGTTCTTAGACCGACTAAGAGTCAAAACAAATAGTCTGAAAGCAACTTGAACTAGTCGGTCTGAGAACAAATTCCAACCGACTAGTTTCTCAACTAGTCGGTCGACAATCGTTCTTAGACCGACTAACTCGAAACAGTAACTCAGGCTGAAATAAGGCAATGATAACTAGTCGGTCTGAGAAGGATTCCTAACCGACTAGATCGTCATCTAGTCGGTCAGTGAACCTTCTTTGACCGACTAATTGATCAACAGGGAATGAGCTGAAATGAGCAAGGCATTCTAGTCGGTTCAAGAGGAATTGACGACCGATTAGATCATCATCTAGTCGGTTGGTTCTTCTACTTGAACCAACTAACATGCACTAGAAGCCGCGGGAAGAAGCGATAGGCTTCGGGAAAGTTTCTAATGGCTTCTAAGATAATCCCAGCTCTAAGATATGAGCGAAATGAATATTATAATGTAAGTCCTACTCAAGGCTTAACATTCTATTCTATGAAGCTAGAAGACATTAAATAAAACATGACGAACCGTCTTCAAAGCTTCAATCTTCATTCTTGACTTCAATAAAACTCCTTGAGCTTTAAAGAAGCTTCAGGCACACGATCACGCGTATTGAGTAGTCTTGATACGTCGCTTTTGATGTACGTATTCTTTTGGTGACGATCTCCATAACTGCGCTCACAAACAGTTAGTACACGATATTTATGTTTGCTCATCATCCAAAACCAAATCCGAGGAATCAATACTCAACATTCTCCCCCTTTTTGGTGATGACAAACCAACATAAATAATAATCAATAATAATGATTCAATTGAAATTTACTTACTCCCCCTGCATTGATGACACGTTAGTCTCGTATTAAATATTAATCGTACGCATCATGCAGACGAGGAAGATATGAAGTATGAACCAATTATTAACATATAGGATCTAAATCCATTTTTATATCTTCACTCCCCCTGAATCTAACATATCAAATTAGATTCATGGTAAATTGCTTTGAATTATTAATTAGCACATCGTCATTATTAATTCTCTCCCCCTTTGGCATTAGCAAAAAGAGCGGGAGGAGATCAATGACAAATACAATGGCTAAAAATAAAAGCATGAGAGTCGAAGAATACGACCACGGTCCAAATGACACCAAATGTAAAATACCGAAGAAAATCAAAGCGTGCCAACGTGACCATAGTCGGAAATCGTAAAAGGAAATCATCAAACCGTAGGTGAATATCGAAAAATGAAATCACCAAGCCATAGGCGAAAATCGAAAAACGAAATCTCCAAAACTCAAATTAATTTCACTTATTGAGTTATGGAACATACTCTCCAATATCAACATTCTTAGTTAAATAGTGCATGGAAAACAATTCTATATTTTCATAAAAGCAAATCTATTTAATTCATAAAATCGTCGAACGATGAAAGTCAATATCAGAGACAAATAAATCCAATGATAAAACCAAATGTAGCATGCAAAAGTGTTATGCCAAAGATATATAGAATCATCATAAATGTATGGCATACACAATTCTAGCATACTAATTGAAACACAATGATACTAAAGTAGATATTCTAACAATGCATGCAATCAACACATATGGATACCAAATGTATATCAAATGTAAGAAGATACTTACAACATTAAGCTCCCCCTACTTTGGTGCATCTCCTGAGCACCATCAACTCCATTTGAATGAAAAGTCCTTTGCAAATCAATGAGTTGGTAGGGTTGGTATCCCATGATGGATTGAACCTAGAAAGCATCATTTTGGTATCCAAAAATCCTTTTGGATCCTATGGGTTAGGCAACAATTTTAACAAACTAAGTTCAAATTAACGTAACCCATAGCCCAACTAAATTCAAATTCACTATGAATTTAAGTTTCAAATAAACATGCACATCCAAGATCAATATGCAAATAAAAAGAAAATAAACCAATTCTTACCACAATTGCTTTGGTACCCATAAAATGAAATTAAACTTATGGTACCAAGCAATGAAGGGTCAAAGGAAACTAACCCTTCGGAAACCAAGTCCACGAGGACCGTGATTTCCCAACATAATCATCATTCAAAATAATATCATTAATATACGATTGCACATACATATTTTTAGCATGCATGCTAGTGTTCTTCGGACCCCAAATGAGCTCAAATGAGCTAGGCATTCTAGTCGGTTCAAGAGGAATTGCCGACCGACTAGATCGTCATCTAGTCGGTTGGTTCTTCTACTTGAACCAACTAACATGCACTAGAAGCCGAGGTAAGAAGCGATAGGCTTCGGGAAAGTTTCTAATGGCTTCTAAGATAATCCTAGCTCTAAGATATGAGCGAAATGAAGATTATAATGTAAGTCCTACTCAAGGCTTAACATTCTATTCTATGAAGCTAGAAAACATTAAATAAAACATGACGAACCGTCTTCAAAGCTTCGATCTTCATTCTTGACTTCTATAAAACTCCTTGAGCTTCAACGAAGCTTCAGGCACACGATCACGCGTATTGAGAAGTCTTGAGACGTCGCTTTTGATGTACGTATTCTTTTGGCGACGATCTCCATAACTGCGCTCACAAACAGTTAGTACACGATATTTATGTTTGCTCATCATCCAAAACCAAATCCAGGGAATCACTACTCAACAAAAACAACCTGAACCCAAACCAATGACCTGGCCGCCACCTCCCTTTTTTTTCTATTATTTTTTATTGCATGCCAGGAGAAAACCCCAGCTATCACGTGCACAACACAAAAACAAACTTCAATAATATTTAACCCACACTAGAACCAGGTCTGTTCTCATGCACAGAACCCTAGCTTTAACCCTACACCCAACAAACCAGCATTTTCTATAGACCCTTGAGTCTACAAAAAAACAGAAAACCTAATAACTAAAACCCTAGGCTGTCCTTCTTCTTCTCCAAACCAGCCGCTGCCTGAACCCTTCTTCTCCCCTTCAGCCAGCGCCCAGGCTGCACTGCCAGATCTCCTCCACATGCAGTTCCCCCTCGCCCTCCTACCCTTTTTCACGGCCACATCCTCACTCCGGCAGTCGTCCCATACTGCCTCTCGGCATCCCCACTCCACATCGACGGCCATCTCTGGCCTCAGTCGCCGGTAGGGCCCCTGCCGTCGTCCAGAAGCCACTGCAGGCCGTCGACCGCCACTCCCCAGGCCGCTCATTGCTACCGCTGCTGCTGTTGCCATCCTCCATGGCTTGCCACCTCCCCGTGACACCCTCAGCCACGCTGCCCAGACCTCACCCATGCCGATGCGTGCAACCCAGAACTCGCGTACTCTATCTTTCTCAAGCCGCACCAAGCAGCAATCTGAGGAGCTCTGGGCGCCTCCTTCTTCACCTGCAAAGAAACCCAGACAACACCAGCCCTAAATCTCCATCCCCACGCATGCAGAACTCCAGGGCTCTCTGATCTCGAGAGCAAACCTTACGCTCAGCCCCACTTTCCCCTCGCGAGGATCCCGCAGCCCCCAAGGCCGCCTGCACCCCAGGAACTGTCTGTTCAGCCTCCACGCACAACCCCGAGCCTCCCTCACACTCGCTGGTCGCTCAGTCATGCACCCAGCTCCTCCTTTCTTATGCACACGCCTCGTCGCAGGCTGTCAACCACCCCTCCACGTTCAGGTCACCCTGCAGATCGTCGACAACCCACAACAACCGACGTTCTCTACTTTCCTTGCTGTCGTAGTGAGATTCCACACCGTAGACGCTGTTAGATGACGTATGCGTCGTCGCCACCCCCCTTTGCTACACCTCGGCCCTCTCTACATCACCGGTTAGTAGATCTATCCCCTACTAAATCATAACCCACATCCTAGGATAGAAGATCTAATAAAATCAGATTAATAGACATCGTAAGAATCGTTTTAATACTCTTAATATATTGAAAAAGGCCTAATTCTGTTTTATGTCTAATCAAACCAGAGAACCGACCTCTCCGTAGCGTAGTGCTCGTCAAGACGACCCCCAACGACACTAAGTTCATCAAAATCAGACTAGTGTACAAATTGTAATGAATTTTTGAATGTTAGGGTTAAAATCGTCTTTTTCACTAAAAGCTGAATAACAAGAATTTGACCCATGAAATGACCCTCACTAAAAATACCATGACGACCCATACTTAATTTGTGACACATTGACATAAAATATTGCATGTTTAATATTCAAGAATAAATAACGAAAAATATTTGATTGCAACAAGTTTAATAAACAACCCTTTTACAATTCGTTGTTCAATTTATTTTAGGGTGTCGTAATTCAGGATAAATGCTGAATTGACATGACCAGATGCTCCACGGTGTTTTTCGCTCACACGTTTCCCATTACGACCACCTGAACACCCGAAATCGTCAAATCAGGCAAATGTACGAGTTTAAATGAATTATTGAAGTATTAGTGTTTAATTGCAGTTTCTGTGCGTGCGTGTGTGTGGACCCCTATTAAGTAGATTAGCAATGCATGTGTACGTGGGTGTGGACACTCATTAATGGAAAATTGACGATGACATGAAACTCTTGAACTGCATAGAACACAATTGATTGTATTGCACAATCTGCGGGTAATAGGACACTCTCCAAGACAGAGAGAGTGATCCCTTGTACGGATTCACAGCCTGCGGGCAATAGGACACTCTCCAAGACAGAGAGAGTGATCCCTTGTATGGATACATAGCCTGCGGGTAATATGGCACTCACCTAAAAGAGTGAGTGATCCCTTGTATGGATAACCTGTGGGCAATAGGGCACTCACCTAGCAAAGTGAGTGATCCCTTGTACGGACTTGTCTTGTGCACTTGGGTGGGGTAGGGTTGAGCGGTTACACGGTCTAGAGGGTTTGAACCCCCTCAAATCGTAAGGCGTGAACCCTCTTGACACACACTGTCTTGTATTGTCTTGTCTTGTCTTGTAGCCGGTAGCACATGCTACGGCCATTGCCATGCCACGTTTACTTTCTTGCGCTGTCTTTTCCTTTTCTGTCATGTTATATAAATTGTCATGTTCATTACTTTACTCTTAAAATGCTGCAGAATTGACATGCTAGACGTTCCTTACTTTGCCATGTTTTAATTTGCCATGTTTAAACTATACTGGTACCTTGTTTAAAATCATTAATGCTTCATAAGTTATTTCTATTCGTACACCTTGCCTTGGGTTTCTCACTTTCTCTCGCAGACCCTTGCTGACATACATTCATTGTTTTTGGAATATATGTCAGATCATCAGCCAGGTCACCAGGAGGACTTATTAGGGATAGCTGAGCCAGAGGACCGGGAGTTGTCAAATCTGTGAACCATCTTTGTAATCCTTTACTTTTGTTGTATGGGTCATAAGACCCACTCTTCATTTCCTTCATTGTTGTAATTCAGTTTGAGATGTTGAGATTGTAATAATAAAAATATTTTTAGCTTATCTGTGCTGTTTCTGAGTATGCATGCAAGTACATGCAAAGTTTTCACACAGACATTTATTGTGTTAAGTCAAGGAGGAAAGAAAAGCAAAAGTACATCCTCCTTACTTGCACATGCGGACCCGCTCGTGTCCCTCTCCTAAGCATAATGGGAAGCAGGGCGTGACAAGCATGGATATTCATAATCATTTCAATAAATAGTGAAGTCAAGCAGTAAAGTTTACAATCATATCGGACGTGCAATAGAAGGTGAATATGACAATAAAACTGATGCTTCAGATATGTTAATGATGTGTGAATCTTGGTGCATTTCCAACAAGAGCATACTAAACACTACTGCATGCATTCAGCTTCAATAGATTTCATGCATTCACTTAGAGAAGTCATCAAAAGAAATATAATTGCAAGCATATGTGAGTAGCAAATATTGAAATACTATAAGTGGCATGACAAGGTATAATAAGCATCGTGATTGTTGCTAAAGAAATAAGAGATATCATCATCAAGAACATATCTAGCAAAAGAAGAGAAAAGAAAATAAGGAAATAAAAATAAAAGAAAATAAGAAAAGAAAAACAAGCACACAATATGATGCATGAACACACATAAAAGGAGAATAAGATGGAAAAATGAAAGAATGATGCAAAAATTTGAAAAATCCTAAAAATCCTAAAATAAAAGTAAAAATGCAACTGATGTATCTAAATGGTATAGAAATGCACTCCCCCAAGCTTAAACTTCACATTGTCCTCAATGTGATAATAAAAGGTAATTATGAGGAACGACGATAAATATAAGGGGGGTGAAAATGATGAAATGAATGACATGAAATCCTAATGCAACTACATGCACATACAATGATACATGAGAGCGCCTTCCCCCCAAGCTTATACCAACAATCCTATTCAAATGACTCGATCAAAAATGTCACGGCTTCGCTAACCGAGATCAAGTCAAACGAATAAGAAAGTAAGATTTCTCTTGAAATAAATGCTCAATGGTCGTGAGAAAAAGGATGTGACACATCAAAATATACAGAGGATAGTAATCAATATAGCATATAAAGGGTAGGGTGTAAAAGATTCTTGTTACCGTCATATGAGGTGATATTTATTCTAAACTAACAATTCAAGAAAATCTATACGGTCATCTCGTTGTCGAGAGGATTCGTGTTTATTAAAAGCATAAAATAATACACCACTGGATTGATTTCACCTATAGCAAAAGGCGGGTCTAGTATCTTTGCCAGTGCAGGCAACTGCTCTAACTGCTCCTTCCCAGGCTCTGCCAGGTGCATATGTCCACGGACTTCATCAGATTCCAGCAATGCGGCTCCCAGCATCTCTACAAGGACTCCATCTGCATCCTGCAAGAGATAAGCCGCATCAATCTGATGTGGATATTCTTCCCTAAAATAAATATATTCCAAAGAAGGTCATCAAAAGAAATATTTAAAATTAAGGATGGTTGACAACACTTCCCTGGAAATAAATCTCTACTATCGTGCACCACGCCGACCAACTCCTTAATGTTTGCTTTAGGTTCTTCTGGTAGCTTTGGAATATAATCGTGTGTCTCATCAGGCAACTCCTCATCATCGTCAGACTTATCCCAGCTCACCTCCTAATTATATTAATATATGTCCATGGGTGCTAGCTCCTCGCTCTCCTCCTCGTATACGTCCCATCGTGCCTCTTGATCATATGTATATGTATCCTGCAAAAGGTAAAATGAGTTATCTAAATCTGAATCATAATAAACATCATACACGAGAGGGGAATCAAATGTAAGAAACAAGGGGTAAAGAGATCTCCCTGAATGGGATCTATAAGCTCCAAGGGATAGTCCTCGGCATCAGTGGAAGGGTGGTCCTCTGAGGGATGCTCAGCCTCTGTAGAAAGTGGAGGCGGCTGCGGCAGCTTAAACGGAGGGGGCGCAATTCGGGTTCCATCTGTGTGCAGCTGTCATCGTCCCAAGTCAGATCCTCCTCGGTGGTCTGCTCCGAGAATGTAGGCACGACCTCCTCAATAATATCCTCTGATGGTATATGTTGCTCTAACTCATGAGTGTGGCAAGGGGGAGCGACGATGGCACGAGCTAGCTCCGCAATGCCATGAACCGTAGTCTCGTGGGTGGTGGCAATATCAAAGCATATAATACCTCCCCCAAGCTGAACGTAGACATCCTCCTTATGCTCCTCAGGTATAGAAGGCAATCTAAACTTCATCTTCTCCTTTTTATGCCTCCATCTTCGTTTCTGTCCTGGAGCTCAAGGCACCCGATGGCATGGCTTGGCCTTCTCAATAGTAGGTGCAGGTTGCACTGTGGGCTCATGTATCTGGTAGAGGGACAAGCAGGATGCTAAAATATCCTCAGGCTCTCAAGGTATGGAAGTAGATGTGTCACCTTTGGATGTGTCGTATCTGTCATCCCATTCGAGGTAGATAACATCAATGTCTTCTCCATCTGAATTGTCCATCCACTCATCATATGAACTAGCTGTATCGGTGGGTAGGGGAGCGATGGCGGTGCAAACTGGATCTACAGTAACACCTCCCGAGTGTCTCATCGTAGTTCTCTCATCAGAAGTGGCTGCATCCGTACCTGGTTCCGCTGTCTCCTCAGAGGTGGAAGCATCAATGACCTCGGTCTCTCCCTCTGGTTCATTAGATGAAGGATTCCTGTTGGTATCATTTAGCTTAGCTCGCATTTCTTGACTTTGAAGTAGAATAGCTACACAGCTCTCCTCAAACCATGCTAGCGTCAAGTTGAGGGGATAGCTAATGTAGGAAGATGTATGCCCTTGAGGCATTTATTCTAAGATAAACATCTTATTCTAATGATGATACGGTACAAATTTTCATAGTATATATTTCATGTATTATATACTTAGACTATTTCCTTAGACTTATTGTGAGGTCAATACATATCTAGATGCAGTTCTAGATTGTGGGAAGTCTTTGACCTATAAGAACTTAAGTCTTATACGGTTCATGGTCATAGATGTGTCGAGAATAGGATATCGGCACATCGGATAGACCATTGTGTCTTGGCTTACCTTAAGGTTAATGATTATCTCATAGTCATTCGGCCTTGCGAAGACGGAGACAAGGCACAGGTGCTATTAGAGAATGAGTTCACTGAACGACAAACTTAAAGTTATTAAATGGTTAATCTTTAACTGAACTGTCAATAATAACTCTATAGTGATGATAGGCAAGCTAGTCCTTAAGACCTGAAGTCATCTGTAAAAACATGTTTAAGAATAGTGTCACTGAGACCTATGACCTAGCTTCGAGGCTAGGCCTACTGAAAGGTCTTAGGTTGGGTGACACCTGAAGCATACGAGGTAAGTAGATGACTAAGATGGGATTCATCTCTTCCGTTAAAGTGAATTTAGTGTCATAGGCTCAGTACGGTCTTTGTGATAATCCTCGGCCGAGGTGCGTTGTAGGAAGTACAACGTGTATATAACAAAGACTGATGTATACTGACCGATGCTGGCTAGTGGGGTTGACGGTTAAACCATACCCTAAGCATGTAGTGACACAGTTATGACGAAGGGACTAAAACTGCAGTATTCATCGCTGACACAATCAGAATGATCCCGATGACACTTTAGTCAATGGGCCAATCACGTAAGTATGATTTTGAAACATGGACGACACATGTTGCTCATGGTTACTGTCGTCTAGGGATTTTGAGTCCCAACCTGTAGTAGGGTCAGGCTGGAGGGTCTCACACCGAGTAGTTTTCACGTCTTAGGAATAGGAAGAACGTTAAGAGGGATGCATTTGATGCAACGGAATAATTAAGCTCACAAATGGTTTGTGAGCATAGAGCTAAGAGTTTAGCATTTGGGATTGAAGAGGACTTTCTGAGGAATCCACATGAAGAAACCGCATTAGAATCGGAGCTCAAACGAGCCCAGAAACACGAAAACAGCACAAAAGTGCTAAAGTGGGTCAAACCCACTTTGGGGAGGCCAAACCCGCAAAGGCAAGAGGGCACACCCGCTATCGGCCAGTGGGGCCCGCCCGCTTGGCGGGCCTGGCACGCCCGCTCGGCCCACGGGCGTCGGCCCGCTGGGCTGGCCAGGCACGCCCGCGTGCCCGCTATGGGTGCAGCAGGCCTGCTCTCTAAGCGGGCAGGCACGCCCGCTACGCCCTGTTGCTTGCGTGTCGGTCCCGCAATGACTAAGGGTACGCCCGCAAGGCTTAACGGGCGCGCCCGCAACTTAAGTGCTAACTTTAGGGTTTTTTGAAACCCATTCGTGATGACTACAAACTACGACTTTTGCCCAACTTTGGACAATTGTTTGAGGGGTCAAACAAAGTCGGAATTCGTCGCCATTTGTTCCTACGCGTTCACCATTTGAAGCTCTTCGAAATGATATCTTGTATCATCTCTAAAACTCAATGGTGAGGGAGATTTAATTAGTTGAAGTTAGGCCTTTATGAAAGGCTTACTAACTTAAATTAAATTGAATTAAATCCCTCTTCACTAATTTAATCCGACATTGCTCGTGCGACGAGCATGGGGTCTAGCTCCCTATATAAAAAGGGGTGCACACCCTTGGAAATTTTGTACCAAGTCTCTGATTTGAGAAGCTCTTGATTTTCAAGGACGCTCGATCGAGGACTTAATTCCTCCTCTTTCTTTCTATCCTCCAATCGGGTCCTAGCAAGACAGCAAGGAGGTTTGGATCTGATCCAGAAATCTCTGGTGTGGATCTGCTCAAGTGAAACTTTCTTTGGTGGCTGATTGGCTCGGAGATGCGGTGCGGTGCGGCTCGGGAAGTAGTTCATCTCGAGGCGAGGCGCAGTGCGGTGCAGTTCGAAAGGTGGCTCAGCTCGGAGGCATGGAGCGAAGGAAAGTGGTGCGATTCATCTTACCTGTCCCACGGCCAAGATTCTGGGTATGTTATTTAAGAGCTTTCTAGTGTAATTTTACTAATGTCGCAGTAGAATAGATCCTTCTTGGGGTGGTCATATCTACCCCAATTCGGCATAGTCCATGGCTAGGTTCTGGCTCGCCTTAGGGCCTTAGCTAAAATGTTTAGCTAATTGTTTTTCAGCTGCATTTTTTTAATCCCTCTGTTGTCCGTCCGACGTAGGACGGGTACAGATCTGAGCCCTAAAGGTACGCCAATACCCTCCAGTGGTATCAGAGCCTAGGCTTGCTAGTTGATCTTGGGCTGCGACGTTTTTAAAAATTATTGAATGCTTACTAAATGATTTTTTAACATTATGTGATAACGTTATAATGAACCACCTTTTAAAATTGTTTTTAAAATTGTTTTAAAAACATAAATTTTTTTAAGAAATATTTTAATTCATGAGATGATGTTAAACTTAATGTTTCTTTTGATTAGATATTTTTTTAAAGATTATTTTATGCGATAAAATCTTCTTTGAAGCTTTCTAATGTGTTTAAATGATTTTAAAATAAAATGGTTTGTAATTAATATTTGATATTTTTTATGAAACCATCATTTTATTAGATAAATGTTTTTAATTTTAAAATCATGTCTTTTTAATTTAAATGTTAAATTTTAAAGATGCATGCTATTTATCTTGATAAATGTTTTTAACATGATTATGCTATTTAAGTGTTAAATAGTTGAACCCTTATTTTATGCAATAAAATTAGTGTTGATTGACATTAATGGACATGATGTATATTTTGATTATCCATGAACCCTTTTAGGTTAGCCATTAATTAATTAAAAAGTTTATAAGATGAATTTTTAAATATGACATGCTATGTTTTAATGAACATTTACAATATTTAAACCTAATTCCTGATTAGGATAGTCCTCTTTAAAGACGATTATTATTTTAATCGTTTAAATAATAATTCTCATTAAATGACTCCATTTTAAAATGTTGTAATTGATTTATTAAAATCCTAATGTTGATTAGGGTAACACGTTGAACAACCAGAACCTTATAGTTGATAAGGAGTTAATAAAAGTTGTTAACCAATCCTAAAATTTTTAATTTTAAGGATTCCACTAGTTGATATGATTAATTAGTGTTAATAAAAGCCTTTTAGTTTATGGCACGCATATATAATTGATAAGTTTCATTCAATGGATCATGATATCGGTCAATGTGCTTGGCTAAGTTTGTTGGGTCATCCTAGCTAGACTAGGGGTAAGTGATCCTGGCTTAGTTAATTCCCTGGCCGTGTTCGCTAGACTGCAATGACACAAATCATGATTATATGACACCCTGAACTATACCTAAGTCTAATACGATAATATTCTTGTTCAAGATAAATCGTAGCCTTCCTTGTTTTAGTGGTTAGCAACTATAGGACCCGTTTTCCAGTTGTTGGGCTACACTCAAGCTGTGACATGGCAACCTTGTAGAAACCAACTTCTTAAATACATATGATGTAATCTTGATTGACCCAAACCGTCGTGCCGTGAATACACCGAGCACCGGCATAAGTTGAGCTAGACGCGAAAATAAGGGTCTGACTAGGCTAGACATTATGATTTGGATGAGCTACACTCATGATCATAAATGGCTAGGGGTAAAATAGATAGGGAGTAATATTTGATGTGATTCATGATGAGTTCATGAGCCGACTGCAGAGTCTAATAGCTTGTTGACCTACACTCAAGGTTGTCAGACTCAGGGTAGTCGGATCCCTCTCTCACAAATATTTTATTATAATAAATTGTTTATTATAGTGGCTTTAATTCATAAAATTAATGGGAGAATATAGTTTTAATAAAAACCGCTTAAAACTATATAAAGAACATATACTAATTCGATCTATTTTAAATGCAGTATGGAGTCGAGGACGAAGTTCATTATTGAGAGAAATGTGCTAGATGGAACCAACTATAAGGATTGGCTAATGAACATTAAATTGGTCCTCTCGCTAACCGGGATTAACTATGTACTGACCGAGGACGCTCCGAAGAAGCCTGACGCAGATGCCACCAACGAGTAAAAGGAGGCTTACAGGCAACACCAGAGGGCTGCAGAGAAGGCCAGGTGCCTTACTCTGGCTTCGATGACAAACGAGCTGCAAAGGAAGCATGAACATATGGATGTTCAAAGTATGTTTCTGAATGCAGAGGAGTTATATGGCAAGTGGTCTAGAGCTACCAGGTTTGAAGCCACATGCAACCTCTGGGGAACTAAGATGGAGACAGGCCATGTACAAGATCATGTTATAAAGATGATCGGGTACATAGAAGATGCTGCCCAGTTAGGTTTTGTCCTTGAGAACGAGATGAGCGTGGACATTATCTTGAAGTCTTTAACCCCCGACTTCAAATAATTCATTACTAGTTTCATCATGAACAGTACTGAAACAGATCTTCATGGTCTCCTGAACATGCTTAGGTAGTTCGAGGAGATTGAGAAGAAGCCGACTGCGTTGGTTGTTGGCTCTGCTTCATCTGACCAGCCGAAAGGCAAAGGTAAGAAGTGGCAGGTCCCGCAACCAACCAAGGTGAAGAAGGGGAAGAAGAAGAAAGGGGCTCCGTTGAAATCCGAATGCTTCCACTGCCATAAGCCAGGCCATTAGAAGAGGAACTGCAAGGTTTACCTTGCAGAGAAGAAAGTGCATACTGATGCCTCTACCTCTGGTACAAATTTTACTTAAAAGCATAAAATTTCCATTAAAGCTTTGATATATGGTATGAGATACCAGTATATTTACTAAGACATCTGTATAATGTCTACAGGTGCTTAAGGCAAAGCAAGGGATGGAAGAAGTTTAGTTAACAGTCGACATCGGAGTAATCGTTGCTGCTGGAGCCATATGTGAACTTCAGGAAGATAACAACAACAAGAAGAAGAAGTCGACACTCTTTTATTATTTGAATAAATGTGTCGATTATATTTTTGTTTCAAAATAGTGATTGATCGATTGTCGCTCAATATTTATTTTGATGGTGAACAAATTTGGATTCATTGTGAATGAATTGGTTGTTGGTTATTATCCTTGGTATATATGCTCTGTCTTCAAATGCGATTTAATGAGAATGGCTGATTGCGATGGATATGGAGATTAAAGTTGGTGAGAAAATTTCTTGAGCTGTCGTGAAAACTTCTATGTTAATGTGATTATTTGGAAGTTTTCAGTATAGATACATTGCTAATCAAAGTAATATGTAGGTTCCAGGAACGTATAATAGATGTGATCTAACTTATGCGGTCAATAAGAATAGTTCTTATTGGACTATAATTAATACTTCAAGTTAGAAGATTAATGCAGTTAGAGGAAAGAACGGTGCATGAAATTTTGACTGAGTTAGTTAGAATCAAGATTCCTATAAACGGATCTTGGTATAACTCATTCGTCAAGACAGCCTGACACGGTGCATTCCTATTAAGCACTAATAAACTGTTTAGACTTGATAAATTCTCTAAATGAGATTTAGACTTTTAAGTCGGAGTAATTAACCAGAAGGTTCTCAAAGTCAGTGGGAGCTGGCATATAAACTTAGTTCCGGTTTTTTGGACTAAGTAAGAAGTCCCAGTTATAAAACTTTATATGTGACGTCAAATCAAAGTTTTTTGATTATGTCAAAGATATAGAACTTTGGGTGTCATTTATGTACCTGACATAATTGACACGGGTATAACTGAAAGATGCCACGACTGACTTATAGAAATGATAAACACTACATCAAATTGTATAAGCTAATCGTTAGCTATACAAGAAGGAAAATTGTTGGATGAGATCCAAAGCAATTTCGGAGGATCAACCTGGTGTGGTCAAATGATGTATAAATAAGACTCCAGTAAAATGCATAATAGATACACGTTAGCAGATCCACTTTTAGGTTTGACATATGATGTCTAGTATGACTGAAATTCTGTAGTCGTATGAGATACCGGTATAAATAGCCAAAGTGAAAGTGGGAGATATAGGAAGATGTATGCACTTGAGGCATTTATCCTAAGATAAACATCTTGTTCTAATGATGATACGGCACAAATTGTCCTAGTATATATTTCATGTATTATATACTTAGACTATTTCCGTAGACTTATAGTGAGGTCAATACGTATCTAGATGCAGTTCTAGATTGTGGAAAGTATTTGACCGATAAGAACATAAGTCTTAAACGGTTCATGGTTATAGATGTGTAGAGAATAGGATATCGGCACATCAGATAGACCATTGTGTCTTGGTCTTACCTTAAGGGTAATGATGATCTCATAGTCATTCGGCCTGACGAATTCGGAGACAAGGCACATGTGCTCATTAGAGAACGAGTTCACTGAACGACCAACTTAGAGTTATTAAATGGTTAATCTTTAATTGAACTGTCAATAATAACTCTATAGTGATGATAGGCAAGCTGGTCCTTAAGACCTGAAGTCATCTGTACAAACCTGTTTGCGAATAGTGTCACTTAGACCTATGACCTAGTTTCGAGGCTAGGCCTACTGAAAGGTCTTAGGTTGGGTGACACCTAAAGCATACGATGTAAGTAGATAACTAAGATGGGATTCGCCTCTTCCGTTAAAGGGAAGTTAGTGTCATAGGCTCAGTACGGTCTTTATGATAATCCTCGACCGAGGTGTACTGTAGGAAGTACAACGTGTATATAACAAAGACTGTTGTATACTAACCGATGCTGGCTAGTGGGGTTGACGGTTAAATCATACCCTAAGACATGCAGTGACACAGTTATGAGAAGGGACTAAAACTGCGGTATTCATCGCTGACACAGTCAGAGTGATCCCGACGACACTTTAGTCAATGGGCCAATCACGTAAGTATCATTCTGAAACAGGGACGACACCTGCTGCTCGTGGTTACTGTCGTCTAGGTCCCAACCTATAGTAGGGTTGGACTGCAGGGTCTCACACAGAGTAGTTTTCACGTTGTAGTAATAGAAAGAACGTTAAAAGGAATGCATTTGATGCAATGGAATAATTAAGCTCACAAATGGTTTGTGAGCATAGATCTAAAGAGTTTAGCATTTGGGATTGAAGAGGACTTCTTGAGAAATCCATAGGAAGAAACCGCGTTGGAATTGGAGCTCAAACGAGCCCAGAAACACGAAAACATCACAGAAGTGCCAAAGTGGGTCAGACCCACTTTGGGGAAGCCAAACCTGCAAAGGCGGGTGGGCGCGCCCGCTATCGGCCAGCGGGCGCCGGCCCGCCGCTTGCCCAGCGGGCGTCGACCCGCTCAGCGGGCCGCGCACCCACTTTGGGCGCAGCGGGCGCGCCCGCTTAGCGGGCAGGCGCGCCCGCTGTGCCCTGTTGCATGCATGCCCGCCTCACAATGAGTGTGGGCACGCCTGCAAGGCTTAGCAGGCGCGCACACAACTTAAGTGCTAATTTTAGGGTTTTTTGAAACCCATTCGTGACGGCTACGAACTACGACTTTTGCCCAACTTTGGGCAATTGTTTGAGGGGTCAAACGAAGTCAGAATTCATCGTTGTTTGTTCTTACGTGTTCACCATTTGAAGCTCTTCGAAACAATAGCTTGTATCATCTCTAAAGCTCAATGGTGAGAGAGATATAATTAGTTGAAGTTAGACCTTTATGAAAGGCTTACTAACTTAAATTAAATTGAATTAAATCCCTCTTTACTAATTTAGTCCCACATTGCTCGTGCGAAGAGCATGAGGTCTATCTCTCTATAGTGTTCTAAAAATCGGCCTGGGCGGCAGCCTAGGCAGCACCTAGGCGCTAGGCGGCCAGTAAACGCCCCGAGTATGGCCTGGGCGGTCAATCTGGGCGTTTTTGGGATTAATCGGCCGCCAAAGCATTCTGGGCGGTGTCTGGGCGCTCTGGACGGTTCCTAGGCGGTTCCTGGGCAGTTCCTGGGCAGTTCCTGGGTGTTTTTGGTAAATGGCTTAATTGCACAAGAGTATCTTTTAAATTTTATTTTGTTGCACACAAATACTCTAAAGTAGGTAAACTGTATTTGATTTAGTATGTATTAAATATTTGATGTATTTTAAATAATATATATATTTATTTATATATAAACATAAATATATTAAATAAAAATAAATAAAATAATTAAAAAATGCAAATCCGCCTAGGCCGATTAATCCCGGATTAATCCCCGATTAATGCTCTGGCGCTAGGCGCTAGCAATCCGAACGCCTAGCGCCTAGCGTTTTTTACAACCTTGGCTCCCTATATAAAAAGGTGTGCACACCACTTGAAAATTTTGTATCAAGTCTCCGATTCGATAGGCTCCTGATTTTAGAGCACGCTCGATCGAGGACTTAATTCCTCCTCTTTCTTTCTATCCTCCAATCGGGCCCTAGCAAGACAGCGAGGAGGTTTGGATCTGATCCAGAAATCTCTGGCGTGGATATGCTCAAGTGAAACTTTCTTCGGCAGCTGATTGGCTCGGAGACGCGGCGTGTCTCGGGAAGCAGTTCAGCTCGAGGCGAGGTGCAGTGCGGTGCAGTTCGAAAGGCGGCTCAGCTCGGAGGCACGGAGCGAAGGAAGGTGGTGCAGTACATCTTGCCTGTCCCAAGGCCAAGATTTCGGGTATGTTATTTAGTAGCTTTCTAGTGTAATTTTAATAATGTCGCAGTAGTATATATCCTTCTTGGGGTGGTCAGATCCACCCCAATTCGGCATAGATCCTGACTAGGTTCTGGCTCGCCTTAGGGCCTTAGCTAAAATGTTTAGCTAATTGTTTTTTCGCTGCGTTTTTAATCCCTCTATTGTCCGTCCGACGTAGGACGGGTACAGATCTGAGCCCTAAGGGTACGCCAAAACCCTTCAGTTAGGACTCAACCAACAGACGTGGCTTTCGTAGGGCATGTGTCCCTCCTTGTCACAATACGCGCAGTAGACATATCACTCTGAATAGTCATATTCTTCCATCTGATAGTATGGGTCCTGTGAATAATATACACATTCTTCATTGGAGCCTCATACTGTGCCAAATAATCATTGCCTGACATATAACAAAAGTGATCCATTGTACCTGAATAGTCAAAAACAAACAACCTGGAAAAGATTTCAGTGATACAAGAAGATAGAAATAATGATAAAGCAGATGACGGTAAAAAAATTCTCTCTCTGTTTTTTTAAACACAGTCTAATCAACCTAATTGTGATAAATAGATAATATGGTGGAACGCTTACGCGGCAACGGTGCAAAAAACTTGGTCGGCACAGAATTAACTCCAGAACGATGTCGTTTTACCGCAAACGCATGGTACAGCTGCGAGCGGGTATCGAACACGGGGAGGCGGTGCTATACTACCTATCTACTCCTAAGTTGATTTAGACTTGCGAGTTTATTGGTGGATGTGGATTGTGGATTGTCGTAATGGTGATGGATGCAAAACTCGTGTCACTCGATGTCGCAAACAACGGACTCCACACAAAGAAAGAAAGAAGAGAGAGAAAATGACTAGGGAATTAGGACTCACCATTAGGATCGTCAAATGTCAATGCTAGGTTAGAATTCTTACGTTGCATTGGCTTTATTAGGGATTGTCGCATCTAATATGTAGCACTCATGGCTCGACACGCCATGGGTCAAACGTATCACACGCTTACCCCGCTCTCGCGATAGGCGTAGCATGCGATCCATGCATTAGGATCGACAGTATTCATACCACTCTCGTGGATAGAATGATCTCCATTCATGCCACATTCGTGGATAGAACATCGATGTGTATTTTGGTGGCTTTCATTGATGCAAGGGCGATAATCATCAATTAGTAATATAGGATGTCAGTGGATCCTATCAGGGAGCCCACCGGGCATGGTCTCAAACCCTAATTGAATACAATAATCTCCTAATTAAGTTTATAGGATACTCCTTTAGCACATGGTGCCACCGACCGTGGACACGATCCCAGTTCGAGATATCCTACAAGCTTTGCTGGATCAACCAAAACACGTCCCTTTTATACCAACGCAACCTAAAAATCCTAACTTTACATTTAAATCCTAAGATCCTTGGGCTAATCCATTAGCCCTAGATAGAACTACTCATAAATCATAGAAATAGTAACGGAAGATTCAAGATAAGCAATACAATTCATGATCGCAATAGATATGAGAACAATAGAAAACTTCATTGCATGCATCAAAGCGATATTCAATAAGAACTAAAATAGAATTCAAAGGAATAGAATACTTAGCTTAATACAAGAGCAGGGGCCTATGGTATAGCCTAACTCCAAAAGAAAGTCTCCACAAAAGCTTCAAAGAAAATAAGATCTAACTCTCCCCAAAGGGGTGGTTTTCTCAATGACGGCTACAATACATATATATAGTCCCCTCAAAACCTAGCAAATAAACCAATAAAACCCTCTGAAATTTGTCCCAAATCTGTTTCTGGCCGTAACTTAAGTTTTGAGCCACAGTCGACTCGGACCTAGTAGAAACAGCACTCGGACGAGTGCAGATTTCAACAATGCATCACCATCTTGCAGAAATTTCCCAGATTTTATCTGACCTTCAATTGATGTGTTCTTAGCGGCATTGGAACCATCATGAAGTCTAACATCTATAAAAAATATGAGAAAAATACTTTGTGAACTAGAATGATAGAAGATCTCAAAAGAGTAAGAGGCTGTCTGAAAATCTGTGCGCTTGCCTTACTCGACCGAGTGCAGTTGCGTCGAGTAGCCTTCGTGCTCGGTCGAGCTACAGTAGGATGCTGCTTTAGATTCAAAATGCTGCTCTGAAAATTGGTTCAGCTCGACCGAGTAGATGAGGTAATCAGTCGAGTCGCTGATCTGCTCGATCGAGCTACAGTAGGCTGCTGAAGCCTTCAAAATTGTCGATCTGTTTGGATTCAGCTCGGTTGAGCAACTGCACTACTCGGTCGAGTGGGGTGTATCTGTTCGGCTTCTTGATTCTGAGTATCATCCCGGTCGAGTGCTGATGCACTCGATCGACTAGCCTGGGAAAACTGACTTGGTTGCTTCTTTGCTTCTCCTTTCTCTTTCTCTTCTCCTCTCTTCCTCTAGTCTTCTTCTTTGGCACCTCAAGCATGTCATCATGAGTCTTCTTGGTGCTCTAACATCGCCGATCATCTCATTCACTCCAATTTTCTCCAATATCATTCCAAATCCCTGACATGGGCATAAACGCTCCTAAAGTCATATTGTTCCTAATAGTAGCACAAAAGTGTATAAAATGGGGATTTGGAGGGTGAAATGCATCATGAAAATATGTGATTAATCATGCAAAATAAGAGCATATCACATGGACGTGAAGGAAATGGGAGATCCATTGCTTATTCGTGGGCACCCATTCTTAGCCATCGCTATAGTCATCGTGGATGTGCGGGAAGAAACGTTGTCGCTCAACGTTGGAAATATAGAAGTTGAATTTCATCTTCCATGCGCCATGAGGAATAGATCCACACTTGAGGAGAATGACTACATTGACCTACTTGAAGAGGTCATTGAGGCAGCCATGTCGTATGCCATCAATGCTTTGCATGTGGATAGTTTTGATGGGGAGCCAAATTCTGAAAATAGCCCGCAACTTGAAGACACCCCGGACCCTCTCACCGAAGAGGAGGAGAATGATGCTGATGTCATAAGGATAAGAGAGCTAAGCAAACTCTCTTTTGGGAAGCAACAAAAGCACGTGCCGCCAGTGAAGACTACGACATCATCGGAAAAGAACATGAAGCCTTTGAAGGCTAAGAGCAACACTTGTGGTGAGTCATATCCCACCATTATGAGAAAGGAGGTGCCAATTGAGGAGGCCAAACAAGAGAACGTGAAGCGTACAAATCCTACTAGTCTCCTTACCAAATTCGACACGCACATCTCATATGCATCGAATATCACACGCCAAACGTAAAATCATGAGGGGTCGAGCTCAAGATCATAAACGAGCGCTTATCGGGAGGCAACCCGACATTTCTATCTTAGTTTTATTTCATCTTTAGTTTTTATTTTGTTTTATATTTTTATTAGTTCGATAGATCAAAATTTAGGAAAAGAACTAACTATGGGCAACATTCTTAATTGCAGATACTAGGATGCCATTCTAATGAAGAGTATTCATGGTGATGGAGAGCCATGATATGGACGTGTTTGAACGAGAAAAGAAGGAGGAATCTGAAGATTGAAGGAGAAAAAGAAGATGAGAGGAAACAGAAACTGAAAGCTGAAAAAATGGGCCACACTCGACCGAGTGAACTTTTCACTCGACCGAGTGAAACACTCACTCGACCGAGTGACATCACTAATCAGGGAAGTACAAAAACTCACTCTGTATATTTCTACTAGTCGATCGAGTGACTATGTCACTCGATCAAGTGGATCCATGTAGCAGAAACCAAAAATTTAAATTTCTGTGATGCCTCTCCACTCGATCGAGTCATTAGTTCACTCGACCGAGTGACTAATCCACTCGACCGAGTGGGAGATTGTAGCAAAAAACTCAAAAAAAAATAGTGTTCTGTCCCATCTTCTTACTCGACTGAGTGACTCACCTCACTCGGCCGAGTCGCTCGACCCAACTGGTACCCTAAAACACAACTTGCAGTCGCACTAGGCTACTCGACCGAGTGACCAAGGTCACTCGACCAGTAACTTAAGGCCGCAAACTCTAATAAAAAGGGGACCCCGACTCGGACGAGGGCACACCCCCAAATTGAAATAGCAGCACCCTTCTTCCTCCTTACCCGCTGTCCACTCGCCTAAGCTCCCCTTCTCACTTGACCGCAACGATCACTCCAGCCACCTCTGACCGAATCTGACCATCCCCCTCCTCCATCAAGCCCTATTTCACCCTCTCTCCTCTCCATTTCATCTCTAAGCCCAAATCCAACCCCTAATCCAAATCAACCCTATTAATCTCCATTTTATCTTGATCAACCCAAATTATTTCGAATTCTTAAAGCTAATCAATATTTTTTATGCAGCAGAAAAGCTTGGGGGAGATCCTTCCTAACGATTGCGGAGACGAAGCTTGGGGGAGCTACCCTGCACTCAGAAACTAGCTTGGGAGTCGCATCATTCGCTCGGTACACACGTTCCTTATTACTTTCAAGCGATATTCATGCATTTCTCGTAGAGTGAGTCACATTCACAGCACTACACGATGCCTCTATGCACTAGATCTAGTGGTAGGCAGCTCGCTTCCAAGAGGAAGAAGACTGGTGACCCCGGTCCTTCTTCTTCTGGGACAACGCCTCCTCCTCCACATAGCGACCCCATCCATGCACTGTCAGCACCTCCTGCACCGCCATTATAGCCCCCTACACCCATAGAGACGTACACGATCACTTTTAGAGATGGTGCACACCGCACTAAATTTTAGAGGATCTCCGACCGTCAGATCATCCCCAATAGGTTCGTTCACATTTAGACACTAGAGTGCCTAGGGGTATTCCAGGGGATGCACCAGCTGTACGATAACGTCGGTTGGGGTGACTTTTTGTCTGTGTCGGCGAGCACATACATTCACCCAACACTTGTGGTCTTGAATTCCATTTGTAGGACTCCTAGGGGCTATTCCTTTCAACTCATGGGCCGGGAGTGCGAGATCTCGCACGACATGGTCCGTGCATACTTTCACCGGCCCCCTGTCCCAGACCCCGATAGAGCATATGGCCCGAGCCACCTCACCCCTTCTGTCTTTTCTGCTGATGCATTCTGGGAGCAGATCACATGCACACCACACTTCGACCCTATTAGGGCGAATGCCTTTTCCATAGTCCACCCCTGCCTGCATCTTGCATAGTGCCTCCTGGTGACCACCATCCTAGCTAGGCCAAAGGTTGGGACTATGTCCACACCTGAGCTGTTCATGCTCTGGACGATGACACGGGATGCTGGTGGGGACGTCTTAGTCTCTGTCATATATATTAATATCGCCAATTGGTACTTCGACTGCATTCTTTCCATGCTCGCCTCCACCAATGTGATTTGTTGTGGCAGTCTGATCACCCTCCTGGCCCATATTTTTGACATCCAGTTCCCTGCTAACCTGCGTCATGCTATGGGCCCCATTACCCTTTTCGACTATGTTCTGGCCCACAAGCACATGAGCCAACCACACGGACAGCGCCATTGGGTCTGGCTACATGGTCCCTTTTCTGCAAATTATATCGTGCTTCCAAACCCTGTTCGGACCCACGTAAGACCAGCAAGTGCAGAGTGGAGGTTCCCCATGGACATTCTCATCCCACATGTATATATGCTAGAGCCCAATGAGG
>CM061142.1:444838903-444864116 GCA_030789695.1 Scilla litardierei | reverse complement strand
GCGTGACCCACTAGTGGTAGGATTCTACCAGGAAGATATTCTTAGACTGCTTTTTCTTGTGGTTCCATTGTATTAAAAATATGTAATATGTGTTGTAATAGCTATAAGGCCTCTCTTCCTTTCATTATTGGTGTACTCCATTTCTGAGACGATTAAGATTGTAAATATAAATTATCTATGTGGTTTTGAGTGTGCATGCAAGAACCTGCAAGAATTCACACAGACGCTTATTGTGTTAAGTCAAGGAGGGAAGAAATGCAAAAGTACATCATCCTTACTTGCATATGCGGACCCGCTCACGTCCTCGCTCCCAAGCATAATGGGAAGCGGTGCGTGACAATAGGAGAGCACGAGTTGTTTCAAGAATGTGACGATGTTTTCGTTCAGCGACTCCATTTTGTTGGGGTGTATGAGGGCAGGATTGTTGAGTAAGAGTACCATGAGATTTGAGAAGTGCTTGCATTGATGAGGACACATACTCACAAGCATTATCTGATCGAAAAACTTTCATTCTTTTCTTAAATTGGGTGTAAATCATAGCAGTAAAATCTTGGTAGATATTGTAAACTTCAGCACGGGACCACATGAGATAATCCCAAGTATAGCAAGAAAAATCATCAATAAAGGATACATAATATTGATAACCAGAAAGATATACAATCGGAGCAGGACCCCAAATGTCAAAATGAACAAGGTCAAATGGTTCGGCAGAAACATCATTATGTGTCACAAATGGTAATGCTGTTTGTTTGGAAATATGACACCCAGTACAATTAAACCGATTTTGGAAAGGAAAAGATCCTAAAACACCAGATTCAGCGAGAGTTTTAAGACGGGCGCTTGAAATATGACATAATCGACGATGCCAAAAAAAGAAGTAGAATAACCAAACCCTATAGAGGAAGTGGACGGTAAATGTAATTGTTCAAGCTGATAAAGTCCATTCACTCTATGACTTATCCCAATCCTCCGCCTACTGTAAGTGTCCTGCACAATACAAGAAGTAGTATCAAAAGAAATGGTATATCCTGAATCAGCAAGCTGACTAACAGAAATAAGATTCATGGTAAGACGAGAAACATATAAAATGGAAGATGGAGTGAGTAGAATAGAAGTGTCAGAAGTAGAAGTAATATCACCACGCATAGTGACAACAAGAGGAGCACCATTAGCAGTGTATATAAAGGAAGAAGTCATAAGTATGCAATTTTGTAGTATGGAGGAGTTTGAGGTCATGTGATGAGAGGCACCTGAGTCAAATATCCAAGGTGATGAATTAGCCGAGGTGGCAGCAAGCGCAATATTATCGGAGCTGGGCAAAGTACCAGAAGTTCCAGAAAAACCAAGGTTCTGAGCAACACGAGTAGCTAGTTCAGAGATTTACTGAGGTGTGAACGTAGACGGTCAATGTGATGGTTGTGGAGCAAGAATTGTTGAAGAGGAAGCTTATGCTGCAATTGAATTTCTCTGGTGTTGTAATCGATTTCGAGAGGGGCAATCCTTTGACCAATATCCCTTTAGTTTGCAGATTGGACATGGTCCAGGTGGTTTTGCAGTAAAAGAGCCTGATTTGAATCCTTTATGTCGAAATTGTCAACGAGAACGTGGGTTTTGGTTACTAGTATTAGGTGGAGGATGAAAATGTGCAGCAAGTATGGAGTCTGGTACAGTCGTGGATGATGATGATGTAGGATGAAGTAGACGAAGTCGTGTTTCCTCAGAGGTGAACTCGGCAATAGCATCGGCAAGACGAGTGAGTGGATTTATATGAAGAATGTGTGTCCTGAGTGACTCAAACTCTGGATGCAAGCGCATAACAAAATGATATAAATGTCGCCGATTTCGTTGGAGTTCAAACTCACGTGAAAGATCAGTCAGAGTTACATGAATGGTAACATCCATTAACCGAAGTTCTTCCCAATAGTTGGAAAGAAGATTATAAAAATCCTGAATAGATTGATCCTCCTGTCGAGCATCCTGAAGAGCCTGATAGAGCTGGTACTCTCTGGCTGCACCAGTCTGAACAAACATACGAGAGAGTGCAAGCCATTGATCACGAGAGGTTGAGAGACGAACAATATTTAGGCGAATTTGTACTGAAATAGGCCATGATTTGTTGATCAACATTACTCCACTGCTGGTATGTGAGAGAAACACCACCGATGACTGCTGATGAAGTCTCTGAATCAGATGAAGATGTGACGGGAGAAGATGTAATGGTAGCTGTGGGAGGACGAGGGATGGAGCCATCAATATAACCCCACAAGCCAAAAGCACGAAGATTATATTGAATGGTTAGTGCCCAGGCGGTATAGTTTTCAACACCAGTAAGCTGAACATCAGCAGCCGGAAAATTGTAAGGCTTACTCATTTTTAACTGAATTTGGGACTGGTTTGGTAAATAACCTGATGGGAAATGTCAGAAGAAAAAATTGACAGCTTTCACAAAGAGAGAACCCAAAGCAATGATGAGTGTAAATTGAGACTTTGGAAGAGGGAGGCTGGATTTCTGTTTGAGGCTTGTGGATGGACGATCAGCCCTGTGAACGGGGTGGTGGGGTTGCTGTTCGCAAGACGAGGGCAACTGAATAGTCGAAAGAGGAAGGGCAATCGAGAATCGGGTCCGGATCCGCAAGACGAGGGCAAAGACAAGGGCCAGTGGGTGCTCTGTTGTGCCCAAGACGAGGGCAACCAGTTGGGAAGTATCCGACGGATGAGAAGTCTCGACGAAGACTTCGGCGAAGACAGCTCTGACGGTGAGACATGATGAAGAGATGACTCGGAGTCTCGACGAAGGCGGAGGGAATTCGGTCTGATCGGAGGGGATCACGGTCCGGCGACGATGAAGGAGAGGTCACCGGCGCTTGGGTGCTCGATGCTCCGAATCAGATTGCTTGAAAATCACAGTGGTGATTTGTTGGCAAATATTGAGTTTGAGGTGGAGGAGAGTGGGAGGAGACGAAGAATAGGATTTAGATTCTCTAATTAAACCAGCTTTGATACCATATTAACAGAAAAGAGAATCATATTTCTCTACTGGTTTTTCACAGTTTATACAATGAGTATTACTTAATTTGTACAAAGGTCAAACATGAGCTTGGGAGTCCAAACGTCACCAACACGGGTATCGAAGCATCAACACGGGAGTCGAAGCGATAACGCTCGGGAACCCAAGAGACACAACTTGGGAACCCAACCGACTCTTCAGTAACCAAGGCACATTTAACAGGGAGAGAGGAAGTAATGGCTACTTCACGACAAGGCTTCCCAAATGATCTAGATGGGGCCACCTTCCTGACGTAATTTTACATCTCTAATAGAACCAGGAGTTGGACCAAGCCCATCCAACATCCAGCTTAATCTATTCCAGTTAAGCCTGGACTAAGGACAAACTACTATAGTTTTAATTATGCTTGAGATAAAATTTTAGGCCCGACGTTTAATTGGCCAAGTGAATACATGCAAATGACTTTTTAACCTTACTTTCTTGTGTATTTATATGAGCTTAGTTGTTTACATATCTAAAGTTGTAGTACGCAAGTGGATCCACTTACGCACATGACAATGGAAGTGCGTCATCCAGATCCACTTGCGCAAGACAACCTCAATATCGTTGCTGGCATACTTGTTTGGATTACAAATAATGCACTTACTATCAAAATAAACTTTATAAGGCGGTAAATCTCTTGCACTCTTACCAAAGAAATTAAGTCTCCCTACAAATAAAATGTGAATATAGTATATAAATTAATATATTTCAAAGTGTACCATTGGTAATTTATAAAGATATGAACTCCAAAATCAGGCCTAGAAATCAAAGTCCAACATGTAAACGGAACAATGCTTGGAGTAAAGGAATTAAGCGGACATGGGTTGGGCTTATGTGTGTCCAGTCCAAGTCTGGCCCCTTCCCAACCCTGGTATCCAGCCTCCTCCCTGCACAAGAGTAAATGTCCATCTGAATCTTGAACCGTTCTTCTATAGCTCTTGTCTCCACTTCCGTCATCTTCCTCTTTTTCCGTTGCTTATCTGTAAATATTTACGTTCAACAATAAACCAAGGGTTAACTTTGCCCTCTTACACATTATCACATACCTATGTTAGACTATTTTGTTTATCCGTGTATTACGCTCTTTCCTATTATCCTTGCATATTCCTCTTGTGAGCATAGATATACTTTTGCTCTCAATTTTCTGGCCAGCATTAGTTAAGTACACCAGATGCTTGCAAAATCCAATGCGAAGTGTCCCCGCATCCGCCAATGGTCATGTGGAGCCCACAAGATGTCAGTTATAAAGAGGAGCTCATCTAGAAAAACGTTCACAAATTAGAAATGAACAGCAGTTTTTTGCCAAGGAAATTGTTTGTATTATCTCAATACAACGCATCCGTTACTTGAAATGTTTTGCTGGATTTATGCTTTTGCTTATCAATTTTCTTTAGGCGCTCTAGGCGAAGGTCAAGGGTTCGCAAACTTCAATACATTGCCGAGCTTGAGAGAACTGTTGATGAATATGAGGTAATGGCTTAATTGTTAAGTCTTTGTTTTTTATGTTTATTCTCCATGAAATTTTCAGATGTAAATATATATAATTGCTTGTTGTTTAGGTTATGGGGGCTGAGTTGGCAGGTAGTGTTGCTTCTATGTTCCAACAATGGTCCATCGCAACCATAGAAAACAAGAAACTAAAGCAGCAGATTGTGACTCTGCAACAACAAAAAATGATCAAAGAAGGTAAACAGACTTAGTTGTCCCCTTTTGGTGCTTATGATTTATCTTAAACGTTAGTTTGATCCAATTGTCAATTTTATAACTTAAATTTTAGGCATATCATAAGAACATGAAATCTTTTATCTGCTTTATTAGTTTTTATTAATAAATCAAAATATTTCCAAGGAGAAAAGTTTTGATTCTGATGTTTCATGTTTTTTGTGGGTCATGATAATTCCTTGGTTCTTGTTTCACATCTGATTAATAAATACTTGTATTTTCACTTCATTACAAAATATTCATAAAATTGAAAAGGCATTTATGTATGTACGTACGCACGTACACACGCATGCATGCATGTATATATGTATGGGAATAATGGGTATCCGATGACATTATAAAGCTCTTTCATATACAATGACATGACGCATTCTCATCCATAAAAAGGTATAATGGACGAAAAATATACCATATATGATCATTTGTATTATATGGAGGAGAATATACCATATCATCGTATATAAGAGAGATCTATCATATCATATGATACCTGTTATTATATATATGCATATGTGTATGTCTTTAATGGGAAATGAGTTAACATCACATGAAATTTTGTATGGTATTAGCGCAAAAATCCAACTATCTTATTTTTCTATCTTGATTGAAGTCATTCATGTTGATCTACATATGTTAAAACCCCAATACACTAAAAATCTAGTTAACGTGATGCTTTTTACTTGTGATCAAATTGCTAGAAATTTAACGATATTACAATTGTAAAATTTTTCTACGGTCTAATCAATAACCAAATTGCTTAAGGTTTACTAAAATTTTCGTATGTTATGGTTTTAACATGTATAGATCAACATCAAGAGATTCAATCATTGAAAAGTTAAGTGGCCGGAAGGTGGTTTGAGCTGACAGCACATGAAATTTCGGGCATTATCAGCTCACCCAGGCAACACAGACACAAATGTAGCTATGATATATGTAAAGGCCCAGGCCCGTTGGTCTTTAATAAGACCCCAGCCCCTCCCCTTTTGTTTTTCTCTTTCCTGTTCCTTTTCTTTTCGTTGGTTCTCTCTCTCTCTCTCTCTCTCTCTCTCTCTCTCTCTCTCTCTCTCTCTCTCTCTCTCGACGAGCCCCTTAGAGCTTTTGCATTCGCCCTTTCTCTCTTCCTCTCAATCCGGCAGCGAGAAGCTCTCGTGGGCCTCGGCAAAGCCCCATGGCCCCCCCTCTCTATTCGACGGCCCCTCAAGCTTCTTAGGGCAACGATCGTGTCTCCCCTCCTTCGCACGCAAGCAGCAAACGCCACGAGCCCTCAAGGGCTTCGATCGAGGGTCCCTCCCTCACTTCTCTCTCTCTTCCCCTCTCCTGCGTCATGTAGGTCCCTCGATGGAGGCTTCTGCTGTCATGGGGCCCACGATGTGGCTCTCACCGCCCCAGTCACTTCGCAGCGACGCGCGACGTCAGCCCTCGTCCTCCTACTGGTCTTTTCGACTCTATAAGAACCCTCCTCCTCCATCTTCCTGCTGAGAACTTTGTAAGTATCCTCTAGAAATTTGTGAAGATTAGATTCGGATTTCTTCGGGCTTGAAGTTATTTCCTTGCTGCGGTTTCTTGGAGTTTTGCTGTGGGCTTCAGATCTCGATTTCCTTGGTTCTTCGGCTCTGATTTCGGTAGACCTTATTTTCTTTTTCCATTTTTCGTTTCTGTTGATTCTCTTGCATGTTTTCCCGAGATGAGGTGTTGGGTTTTTCGGAATAAAAATTGGGTTGTTATGACCTGAAAGGATGATTTAGTGGGGAGTGATGTAGGGTTCGAGCTCCTACGATGGTTTTAGTAGGTAGGTTTCCCTCGCCCGCTCGTTGTGGAGTCCCGGGGTGCCCTAGGGGCTGTGTTGGTTTGCGGTCTGCCCCTTTTGCTTGTTGACCCTAGGATCGGTGGCTCCTTAGTTGCTGTTCTCCTTGCTCGCTAAAATAGTTGCTGCCGTCCCTTTTTCTTGTGGCCTGTGTTGACTACACATGCGGCTTACTGTTTTCCTGATGCCATTAAGTCCGACTGAGGGCCCTCTCGATGATTTTGGGTTATTGCTGAGATTCACTTGGGTAGGAGCCCCGATGTTTTGACCCATAGCCTCAGCCCCTTGTTAGGAACCCTGTGGATTTTGCCGTGGGCATGGGTGCCCCGCATATGATGAGAAACCCTCGTTCTGATCCTAAATAGCCAGAGCCTCTAGAGCCATAATGTGGTTAACTTACGAGCTTTCATTATTTATCAGATGTTGCTTTTCTTCATTTGATTGGGTTTAAATACGGTTTGTTGCTTTATTACAGCTCAGTTTGGAATGTCTTGCCATGAGGAACATTCATGCTTTTACCTTGTCTCATACCAGTTTCATTATCTTGTTACCCCACAAGCTTATTAGTACCTTGTTAGTTTAATATTGTTAAATTGCGTAGTCTTGGGATGTTCTTATGCTGGCACGTTACTATGTTAATACTGGATGACTAGTGGACTATCCTGGGATTGGTTCTTGACTTGACATGGTACTATTACAGGTACGATAGTGGATCCCCCTTGGTTACGTAGTTTAAGTAATATTAAACTTGACACACTTAACGACCCTAACTAATAAAATGGTTACTATCTACTTGACTCACCGGGTTTTGGGAAACTTATGATTGGAGAGTACGGGAGCGATAGGACCTGGTCTATAGCCCCCGTGTTAGGGGGACGTTCATCATTCAGATGGGTCCTGAGTCCAAGGGGCAGACAGGGACGACCATCTTGATGGGTCCTGGAGCCCTACCACAGGTCACATTGTTAAAGCTCTTTCAGTCCAGTACTTTCTACTTTTGGACTCTGCCCTGGGTCGCACCCTCGCGGTCAAGGTAGCTTGCGGATGCACACCGTATTCCCCCTCATAAGTCACGGCCTAGGATTTGTTCACTTTAGTTAGTACCATCTTTACAATATTGTGCTCATTTTAACCATCATGCCATGTCTCTTTTCTGTACCATTTCTGCTGCTATTGCGTCGCCTTTTGTACTTACACATCCGTGGTGTGGGTTTGTGGATTACCAGGTCAGGTTTGGCTGTCTTGTTTCCTTTTGTGCACACTTACTTTTCTTGTCCCTTGTTTAGATATTGTCTACTCTATTGAGCATAGTGCGACCTTTGTTACCCACTAGGTACAATGCACATGATCATACAGAGGTGTTTGAGCACGAGGAGTTGGAGCTTTCGCTACAGGACCTTGAGAGGAGTCAAAACTCCCAGCGCAGGACCGTTTGAGCCTTGACGTTGTGGCAGGTACGTATTCCAATTATGCTTCAGCGGTAGTGTAGCTTTTTACTTGTCTCTTTCCTGTTCAATACTGCCTTACCTATTTGTTACTGTCTTTTTCTTATTTAGAACGGTGTTACTGTTCATCTCTAGAGTGTTCTCCTTACTTCTGTCCTGCTCCACATTGACTTCACTGGCACCTGTGGGACCTACAAACTCATATTTTAATCGTAGCGGCACCTGCTGGGAGGCGGGGCGTTACAACTGCACACTCATATTTCAATCGTAACGGCACCTGCCGGGAGGCGGGCCGTTACAAAGTGGTGGCCCATGCAGGTCCGTGCAATCGCCTCGTGAACAGTGTAGAGTAGGCAGGAAGTGTGATACTTGATTGACTCAATCTTGCTTTGTGGATGCAGGTGTGTATATACGCAAGAGACAGGCCGTCCAGGAGAGCGCCCATGGCTTCGGGATCAGGATCTGGGTCCGGTGGCGCCAGATCCAACACGGTGTATCAGATTTCAGATCATGCCTTGCGAGAGTTGATCCAGGCTATATGGGAACGACCCAGGCAGGATAGAGGAGTGCAACAGTTTCGATCTGTTCGGCCACCGGTTTTTGATGGACGAGTAGACACTTTGGCTATAGAGGGGTGGGGATCACCGACATGCTGAAGGCTATATAGGCACCTCCAGTGTTGTGGGTTAGCATAGCAAAGCTACAATTGTCTAGGGATGCCAGAGACTGGTGGGATGCTGTAGAGGACCGATTACCTCATCGGATCTCTTGGGCTACGTTCAGGGAGACGTTCAATGCCCAATACTTCTCTCCAGATGCACAGATGGAGTTTTGAGGCACAGTTCATGGACCTGAAGCAAGGCTCTATGACTGTATAGGAGTACGACGTTGAGTTTTCTAAACTCAGTAGGTTCGCCATGTACGCATTGTCTACCCCTCAGGCTCGGGCCAAGAGAATTCAGCCTGGACATAGACATCCGCGACAAATTGGGAGGATTCAGGCTGACAACCCACACTGAGATGCTCTCTACAGCTCGAGAGTACGAGTAAGTGCAGCGGGAGTAGGCACAACAACAACAAGCAGATGTTCCTTCAAGACGGCCACCATCACCTCAGAGGTGCCAGACTTCTACCATGGAGGCAATAGAGACGGACACTCCTGACTTTTAGTTTGTATTTTCCGTTGTTTGAACCAATGTTTATTTTGTTGTAGCCAGTTGGATCTCTTTTGTGTTTTGTATATGTTATCTTGCTCTAGAATTCCGAGGATTGAAATTTTCTAAGGTGGATAGAATGTAAAGGCACAGGCCCTTTGGCTTTAATAAGACCCCAGCCTATCCCCTTTTGTTTTTCTCTTTCCCGTTCCTTTTCTTTTCGTTGGTTCACTGGCTCTCTCTCTCTCTCTCTCGACGAGCCCCTTAGGGCTTTTTCATTCGCCCTTTCTCTCTCCATCTCGATCTGGCAGCGAGAAGCTCTCGTGGGCCTCGGCGAAGCCCCATGGCCCGCTCTCTCTTCGATGGCCCCTCAAGCTTCTTTGGGCATCGATCTTGTCTCCCATCCTTCGCACGCATGCAACGAATTCCATTAGCCATCGAGGGCTTCGATCGAGGGTCCCTCCCTCACCTCTCTCTCTCTCTCTCTCTCTCTCTCTCTCTCTCCCCTCTCCCTCTCCTGTGTCATGTAGGTCCCTCGATGGAGACTTTCTCCACGGTGGGGCTATCACCGCCCCAGTCATTGCGCATCGACGTGCGACGTCAGCCCTCGTCCTCCTACGGGTCTTTTCGACTCTATAAGAACCCACCCTCCATCTTCCTACTGAGAACTCTGTAAGTATCCTCTAGAAATTTGTGGAGACTAGATTCGTATTTCTTCGGGCTTGAAGTTATTTCCTTGCTGCGGTTTCTTGGAGTTTTGCTGTGGGCTTCAGATCTTGATTTCCTTGGTTCTTCGGCTCTGATTTCGATAGGCCTTACCTCCTTTTTCCATTTTCGTTTCTGTTGATTCTCTTGCATGTTTTTCCGAGATGAGGTGTTGGGCTTTTTGGAATAAAAATTGGGTTGTTATGATGAGAAAGGATGATTTAGGGGGAGTGATGTAGGGTTCGAGCTCCTACGATGGTTTTAGTGGGTAGGTTTCACTTGCACGCTCGTTGTGGAGTCCCGGGGTGCCCTAGGGGATGTGTTGGTTTGCGGTCTGCCCCTTTTGCTTGCTGACCCTAGGATCGGTGGCTCCTTAGTTGCTGTTCTCCTTGCTCGCTGAAATAGTTGATGTCGTCCCTTTTTCTTGCGGCCTGTGTTGACTGCACCTGCGGCTTACTGTTTTCTTGATGCCATTAAGTCCGACTGAGGGTCCTCTCGCTAATTTTGGGTTATTACTGAGATTTACTTGGGTAGGAGCCCTGATGTTTTGACCCATAGCCCCAGCCCCTTGTTAGGAACCCTATGAGATTTTGCCGTGGACATGGGTGCCCCCGCTATGTGATGAGAAACCCATGTTCTGATCCCAAATGGCCTAGAGCCTCTAGAGCTATGATGTGGATGACTTACGAGCTTTCATTATTTATCAGATGTTGCTTTTCTTCGTTTAATTGGGTTGTCTTATAAATACGGTTTGTTGCTTTATTACAGCTCAGTTTGGAATGTCTTGTCATGATGAACATTCATGCTTTTACCTTGTCTCGTACCAGTTTCATTATCTTGTTACATCACAAGCTTATTAGTACCTTGTTAATTTAATATTGTTAAATTGCGTAGCCTTGGGATGTTCTTATGCTGGCACGTTACTATGTTGATGCTGGATGACTAGTGGACTATTCTGAGATTGGTTCTTGACTTGACATGTTACAATAACAGGTACGCTAGTGGATCCCCCTTGGCTACGTAGTTTAAGTAATATTAAACTTGACACACCTCACGACACTAACAACTAATAAAATGGTTACTTTCTGCTTGACTCACCTGGTTTTGGGAAACTTATGATTGAGGAGTATGGGAGTGATTGGGGCCTGATCTATAGCCCCTATGTTAGGGGGACGTCCATCATTCAGATGGGTCCTGAGTCCGGGGGCCGACAGGGACGGCCATCTTGATGGGTCCTGTAGCCCCACCACAGGTCACAGTATTAAAGCTCTTTCAGTACGGTACTTTCTACTTTTGGACTCTGCCCACGGTTAAGGTAGCTTCCAGATGTACACCGTATTCCTCCTCATAAGTCACGGTTTAGGATTGGTTCACTTTAGTTAGTACCATCTTTACAGTAGTTGTGCTCATTTTAACCATCATGCCATGTCTCTTTTCTGTACCCTTTCTACTGCTTTCACGTCGCCTTTTGTACTTCCTTACACTTCTGTGGTGTGGGTTCATGGATTACCAGGTCAGGTTACTTCTTATTTAATATTATCGTACATGTGGCTGTCTTGTTTCCTTTTGTGCACACTTACTTTTCCTCCCCCTTGTTTAGATATTGTCTACTCTATTGAGCATGGTGCGACCTCTGTTGCCCATTAGGTACGACGCACAAAATCACACAGAGGTGTTTGAGCACAAGGAGTTGGAGCTTTCGCTACAGGACCTTGAGAGGAGTCAGAACTCCCAGTGCAAGACCGTTTGAGCTTTGACGTTGTGGCAGGTACGTGTTCCAATTATACTTCAACAGTAGTGTAGCTTTTTACTTGTCGCTTTCCTGTTCAATACTGCCTTACCTGTTTGTTAATGTCTTTTCCTTGTTTAAAACTGTGTTAATGTTCATCTCTAGAGTATCCTCCTTACTTCTGCACTGCTCCACATTGACTTCACTGGCACCTGTGGGACCTGCACACTCATGTTTCAATTGTAGCGGTACCTGCCGGGAGGCGGGATGTTACAACTGCACACTCATGTCTCAATCGTAGTGGCACCTGCCGGGAGGCGGGGCGTTACAATATAGATATGGACACAGGACATGTGACATGGCTAATTTCTAAAATGTAGGGTAAGGGGACACAGTTATATAAAATATTGCAATATATTATATGCACACACCAAACATAACATAAACCGAACAAAACAAGCAATATCATCCTTTTGATTTTGTTTGCTTTCCTATCATGTTTAGAGAAAAAATTCACACGGTATGGATTCAAATGATTATGGGAGTAGATGAGATGTAACACTCATTAACTTTTTATTCTATTCCATTTCCTTTTTGGGTTCTTTTTAAATATTCTTTCTAATTATTTCTCTTCTTTTACAACGATACCTTAGTCCCACATACATTCTACATAATTTCTGTTCTTGTTATGGGAGTAGATGAGATGTAACACTCATTAACTTTTTATTCTATTCCATTTTATTTTTATTTTTTGGATTCTTTTTAAATATTCTTTCTAATTATTTCTCTTCTTTTACAACGATAGCTTAGTCCCACATACATTCTACATAATTTGTGTTCCGGTTGTGGTATACAATTGTCTAAGGGACTCAAGTGTCTAAGTGTCTATGGATGTCTGACATGGCAAAATATTGGAAAAATGGAGTTCCCTAGTAACATTGATATTTAGACACATTTCATTGGTGTAAAGGTGTCAATTGTTTTTGTGTCATAAAGTGTGCCAACACGGTATATCTTTAATAGTAGGGTATGGAAATATTGTTGAATAGAGGAGCAATGCGGTTACATAAGAGGAGCAATAACGTTTAATTTTGTTTTTTTACCTATCATGACACAATGACATAGTTTGAGAAAAAAAACCGCACGGCATGGGTTTGGATGATTGTGGGGTTAGATGAGATATGATATCATTACCTTTTCTTAATTATGTTCTTTCCTTTCCTTTCCTTTATCTTTTGGATTCATTTCAAATATTCTTTCTAATTCTTTTTCTTATTTTACAATGACACCCTGGTGCCTTGTACATTCTACATGAACTGTGTTCAAGTTATGGGATACAAGTGTCTCTGGCATTTGACATGTCAAAATTTTATAAAAATGGAGTGTTTTGGTAACATTGATATATAGACACATCTCACTACCTTGGGAACACCCTCAATGGTCAAGAAGATAAAACATAAGATAAACTTCTAAACTCATGTGAATCAAATGTACGATACTAGTCATACTTAAAATCATTACCTTGTATGTTACCTTATATGTTCTTTGTTATGAAATAGAGGAATTAAATAAATTCATCAAAATAATCAGAATGTATTGTTAAACTCAGAATTAATAAATTACTAACTTCTTTGTACTATGTTAGACCATTAATTCTTCTTATTCACTCATTTATTTCTCATATATTTAGTATGCCTTATAAATTAGGTTATGTCAAAGGAAATACTCAACAAGAATTGAAACCACTGTGTATGAGTATCCAGCATACGTCAAATACAGATGTACTCGCTAACTTCATATCTCGCTAACTTCATAACTCGCTAACTTTTGGACGTGTTTAATCTTAAACGATAGGACCTTAGCACATGCACTGTGAATTTTTGTGAATTGTTTTTTACAATTACCAATTTGTTAAAGATGGTTCGCAGGTGGTAGTCAAAGCATGCGAGTACTTCTGATATTCTTTTAATAATATTTAGCACTGACAAAGTTATGACTGGTCTGGCCAAGGTTTACCAAAACCTTATTGGATTTGTGATAGATCCAAAGCAAATCTGAAAATATATTGATGAAAATAGGAATAAAAAAGATAACTTTGGCTACAATTGTAGCGGCAACCACCCTCCCAAGATACCAATAGAGAGGACGTCCGCACTCTTTCCTAGGAATCTCACACAAAACTTAATAATCAAGCATACCCCAAAATTGGCGGCTAGCCCTAGCATATCAATTAAACCCCCTCTCCTCTAATTACAAGTTTGCCATTATAATAAAGAATAATCACACAGAGGAAATAAGAATTGTGAAAACGCTCCTTTTAAGTCATTGTCGACCGGTCCCCCTTCTTGGTGCGCCGAGAGTAGACCAAAAGCCCATCACTACCCCCCAATGAGCCACCTTGTTATCAAGGTAGAAGTCAGGAAATTGCTGCGCCATGACGTCCAGTGACTCACACGTGCTCTCATGCTCTGGTAGGCACTTCCACTGCAACACCACCTCCCGCTGTACCCCCTTCCCTGTACCCCCTTTGTGTACCCCCTTCAGCAACTCATGCCCCAAGATCACCTCCATGTCATCTGCAACGGGGCGACGGTGTGTGGTCGTCAATAGCCTGGCGAAGCTGAGACACATGGAAGACCGGATGTATAACCGATCCTGGGGCAACCTCAACCTGTAAGCAACGTGTCCCACCCTGGCTTCGACCTCGTAATGACCAAAATATCTAGGAGCCTGCTTCTCATTCCTCATGTGGACCAAGGATCTCTGTCTATATGGTCTCAACTTCAAGTATACCATGTCACCTACCGCAAACTACACGTCTCTGCGGTGAAGGTCAACCATCGTCTTCATAATTTGCTGAGCTCTAGTCAGATGGAGCTTCAGCTCCTTCAAAATCCGACCCCTTTCCGCTATGTACTGCTCCACATCTGATACTGGTATTGTTGCCTGTCCATATTGTACAAAATGTAGAGGATCACGGCCATACAAAATCCTGAACGGTGTCGTCTGAGCTGCGGTGTGATATTATATATTGTACCAATATTGTGCCCATGCCAGCTAACGGGCCCACTCCTTGGGGCTCTTTGAAATAAAGCACATCAGATATGTCTCAACACTCCTGTTGACGACTTTAGTCTGGCCATCTGTTTGTGGCTGTGCTCCGTCTCAAAACTATACTATGCAACCGAAAAAGCTGCTGCCAGAATCTGCCAAGAAAACATTGTCCCTATCAGAGACAATGGAATTTGGAGGCCCATGCAAGCAAATAACCTCCCTCAGAAATACCTCCGCCACCGACACTGCGCTGTAAGGATGCCGAAGTGGTATAAAGTGTGCATACTTGCTGAGGCGGTCTACCACAACAAATATGATTGTGTATCCCCCCGAATTTGACAAGCCATCAATAAAATCCATGGAGAGGTCCTCCCAAACACGCTCGAACAAGGACAACGGCTAAAGTAAACCCCCTGGAGCCATCGCCTGATACTTGTGACGTTAGCAAACGTCACACTGTGCAACCATTCTCGAGACGTCTTTCTTCATCCCCTTCCAGTAGACCTCCCTCGCCAGTCTTTGGTAGGTCTTGAGTACCCCAGAATGTCCTTCTATGGCACTGCTGTGAAACTCCTGGAGTATGGCCGAAATATGTGTAGAAGTCATATAGTAGCCAACCGTCCTGGATAGCATAGCATGGATGCTATGTAGATCCCTGCAAAAGTGTTGTCCGTATGTCCGTCAGCTCCTGATCCTGCTCAACCTCCTGCTGCAGCGGCTCCCAATCCTGTAGCACAGAAACTGCCAATACCACCAACTGTACGTCCTCCCGCCATGAAAGTGTGTCGGCTGCCTTGTTCTTTAATCCTTGGGGATACTCAATCTCAAACATGTATCTCATCAGCTTTTGCAGCCACTTTTCATGCTCCTTTGCCACCATGCGCTGCTCTAAAAGATATTTGAAACTCCTCTGATCCATGCGCACCAGAAAACTCCGCCCCAACAGGTCCGCCCCAACAGGTATGGCCTCCACTTCTAAATGGTAGGACAATGGCCATCAGCTCCCTCTCATAGACCGACTGCAGTCTGTCTCTAGCTGTCAACACCTGACTGTAATATGCTATGGGCCGTTGATCCTGCATTAAAACTGCTCCCAATCCGTGTCCCGACGCATCTGCCTCTACAACGAATGGTCTGGAAAAGTCTGGCAACGTCAAGACTGGCACGGTGGTCATGGCCTTCTTCAAGGCCTCAAAAGTTGTTGTCGCCTCCTCACTCCAAATGAACTGGTCCTTGAGTAGCTCCGTGAACGGCCAGGCGATAGTATCGTATCCCTATATGAATCTGCGATAATATCCCGTCAACCCGAGAAATCCCCTCAGCCCCCTGAGAGTGGTGGGGCGCGGCCAGTCTAACATCGTCGCAATTTTTACTCTATCAGCTATCACCCTATCTGCAGATACTACATGCCCCAAGTACTCCACATGTGGCTGGCCAAGTAAGCACTTCTTTCTATTGGCGAACAACTGATGGTACTATAACTCTTGAAAAACAAACTGCAGGTGATCCAAGTGCTGCTCCAAGGTACGACTGTACACCAAGATGTCATCGAAAAACACGAGCACAAATCGTCGAAGGTAAGAACGGAATACCTTGTTCATAAGAGCTTGAAAAGTAGCATGTGTGTTAGTCAAGCCGAAGGGCATGACAAAAAACTCATAGTGGTCCTCATACGTCCTGAACGTTGGCTTGGGCACATCCTCCATACACATCCTGATCTAGTGGTAGCCTGATTTGAGATTTATCTTCGTGAAAATGGCTGTCTCGTGCAACTCATCCAAAAGCTCGTTGATCACTGGTATGGAAAACCTATCTGGCACCGTCTCTTTATTTAAAGCATGTAGTCCACGCAGAAGCGCCAGCTCCAATCCTTCTTCACCAGTAGCACGGGACTGGAAAAGGGGCTCACACTGGGCTGGATAGCACCAGCCTGTACCATCTTTGCTACTATCCTCTCTATCTCGTCCTTCCGTGCCTGTGGGTAGCGGTATGGCATCATACTGATGGGGGTACATGCCTCATGCAGAACTATGACATGCTCGTGATCGCTCGACGGTCGAAGTCCTAGTGACTCCTGAAAGGCCGTCTCAACCTGCTCCATCAACTGTTGTACCTCTCCTGGAATGTGCTACTTCCCGCTGGCCTCAGTGCCACCCTCGCCTGTCAACGAATATAACTCCACCAAGTACCCACCACCCTCAGTCTGGATGGTCCTCACCATGGTCTTCAGTGAGACCAGTACCTTGCATAGGCTGGGGTCACCCTGTATGACTATTACCCTCCCATTCTCTTGGAACTTCATCCTGAGCAGTTTCCAGTTCACGATCATCTCCTCCAGCGTCTTTAACCAAGTCATACTTAAGATGACATCGGTACTCACCGAGTCTAAATGCAGGAAGTCAGCTATCATCTGCACCCCCTGTAGTGTCAGCACCAACCCTCTACAAACTTCATGACTGCTCTCCTTTTTCCATGTCCCCATCACGACATTGAAGCTGTCACAATCTGTCAGCTGAAGCTACTGATGGGCCACCACCCCTCTTGGATATGAAATTGTGGGTCGTCCCACTGAGCACTGTCACCTCCTGGTCGTCGATGTGCCCCCTCAAGTACATGATATGGTTCGGTGTGAACCCTACCACAGAGTTAAGTAAAGCCTCCGCCACATCTAGCTGATGGCCCTCAGACTCCTCCACCTCCGCGGTCTCATCCTCCATATCAGCCTCGTCATCCTCATCCTCGAAAAGCAGCACCTGGAGCTTGCATCCCGCGCACATGTGGCCTGGCGTGAACCGCTCGTCGCATCTGAGGCATAGACCCCTCTGGCGCTTCTCCCTCATCTCAATGTCAGTCATCCTCTTGAACTGCCCCCAGCCTGCGGTGCACTACTCTTCTCTCTGCACTTCTCCTTGGTGACTGGATCCGCTCCCGTGGTGGTATTCTGCTGTCCTCCTGTCGATGTCTGGCCACAGGACACCGGCCCATTCCAGCACCCCCTCGCCTTCCTTTCCTCAAGCTACCAATCATCTGCCATTTGAGCATACTCCATTGCCTCCATCAGGCTCTGAGGCTTTTGCATGCGGACCGATGCTCGAATAGTGGCCTTCAGCCCCTTCATGAAGGCGCTTTCCATCATCTCGTCAGTCACTCCGTGCACCTGTCCTGATAGGGCTTCAAACATCTCCAGATAGTCCCTCAAGGTACCATCCTACCTGAGTGACATCAGCTGTTCACTCACATTTCCCAGATGGGGATCTCTGAACATCTCCACCATCTGGTGTCATGCCTCGCTTCCCAAAACGACAGAAGCGAGACGTGACGAAGGTCCGCATGGGCTAGAGCTGTGAGGCTCAGACCCAATAAGCGTCTGTAGGGATACCATTTAAAGATTTACAGGTCCTTGCATTTAAAAAGTTCGTAACAATAATAATAAAGTAATCGAAAAGAAATTTGCATTTATTTTATTCCATCAAGATATCCAGAAGTACAAGAGTCTAAAAAGGAAAGTAATGCCCAGCATGGCAACAACTGCAGAAATGAAAAATAATGGTGCTACGCACCCAACCTAAAACAGAAGTAAAGAGTGCTACGCACCCCCACCCAAACTACGAACGGAAACTCCAAGGTCAGCAACTGAGGAACCCCTAAGACTGGTCCTCACTCGGGTCGTACTCCGGGTTAACGTCATCCGGCTTCAAGTACTCAGGTAGGTCTGGCTCGTCTGCGTACTCTGGCTCAACACCTGACGTACAACACCCAAGAGAAAAGGAACTGTACGTCAGGTAAAGTCTACAAGAGATGGTTAGACTCTACTGCAAGTGTAATGTAATTAAGAGCAACATTTTATTGGTTGATTAACATGCTGAGGTTATGACATGTCAGTTATACTATGCAGAAAGTAAAAACGATACAGGAAAAGTAAACGTGACAGACAGCAGCCGTAGCGTGTGCTACCGACTACGAGACTAAGCTAGACGGGACATGACAGGACAAGACAAGACAAGACACATGTGACTCGAAGGGTTCACGCCTTATGGTTTGAGGGGGATAAGACCCTCTCCCCGTGCGACCGCTCAACCCTACCCTAAACCCAAGTGCTTAAGACAAGACAATGTATGACCACTCACTCTGCTAGGTGAGTGCCTCTATCCCCACGGTCTGTAGCGTATCTCTCACTCTACTAGGTGAGCGACGAATGTCCCGTAGGTGAATCTGTACTACTGTATAGGACCACTCACTCTGCTATGTGAGTGCCTCTATCCTCTCGGTCTGCTGGGACACTTACTCTGCTAGGTGAGTGCCAAGCTTCCCGCAGGTGTTCTATAACAAAGATCACCCATTCTGCTAGGTGAGCGTCTTATTGCCCGCAGGCTATGTAAGACATGACGTGCAAGATGTTCATGACATGGCAAGAGTAAAGTTGTTCTAGGTTGTCCACATGCACGCATACACAGATGAAACCTATGATAGCAGTTGTTGATTCTAGGGGGTCCACACACGCACACACAGATAAGTCCTATGGTGTCAGTTGTAGTTGGTGTTTGTGCTTAGACTTCGTCGTCAAGTCTAAGCTGTCAAGAGGGTCCCGGACGCTATCATTTCACGTTCGGTTCTCTTTAGTCGTACTTTTACAGTTAAAGGGGTGATGGCCTAAACGTGTCTGAAAGTACGCAAGTGGAAACACTTGCCTGCAGTGGCGAGTGCGTCGGCTATCTGGAGCGTCTCGTCGAAGCGGTGACAGCGGGGTCCGTCTGAAACGGGTCAACGGCGGTGTCAGGACACGTTTTTCATCATTCCTATTAGAGTTCATTTCTAGGTTCAACGGGGCTATCCTAGCAGTCACAGTCACGTTTTTGTTTTGGTTCAGCCTAGTCGAGATCTATCCTATGTGCACAGATATTCAAGTCCTTCGTCGATGTCAAAAATTTAGCAACGTTTTTAAGGAGCAGAAATAAAATTTAGTTATTGTTGACGATTTTTAGATTAGGTTTTCGATTTGCTACATTGGGGGTTCTTACTATGCGTTAGATGACTAACCTTTTGATGTTGATCGAAAAGCGGATGTTGGGTCTGAATGGCAATGGATCGGCGTCGTCTGCAACGTCTCGGCTGCAGGTAGCGCAGCGAGACACTTCCGGACAGCGAGGTGGAGGCACGAACAGCGAGCAAGCGGCGATCTCTCTCCCGTTGTGGGTAGCGCAACGGATCTTCACGACGGCGGCAACGCCGGGGGAAAACATGTGAGTTCGGCGATGCGCGTGAACTCCGAGGATCCAAGGGGGTTGTCAGTGCTTGAAGGAGGTCAGTGGGGGTTGCTCGACACGGTGGGTGGCCGACGGCGTCAGCACACAGCGATGGGCGGCCGTGAGAAGACAAAGAGGACAGATTCGCGCAACGGTCGTTGTCGCGCGTCACATCGGAAAAGCAGCGATCAGAGGAGTCAAAGGGGATTTGCAGTAGTTAAAGGGGTTCAAGGGGGATCTAATGGCGGTGGAGTGGTTGCTGGAAGTGGTCGGAGATGGCCGGGCGCTGGCGTTGAAGAACTGCGTACAGATCTGTCAAAAACTGCCGCTAGGGCTTGGTTTCAACGGGTTTTCGAGGAGTTAGAGATGAGGGAAGAGAGTAAGGGAAATTGTAGATGATAGGGAGGGTCGAGAGGAGTCCAACGGTGGTCGGGTGGTCGTCGGCGGTGGCCGGAGGTGGCCGGGCGCGGCGTTTTTTCGGCGATGGACAGATCTGTCCAAACTGCCGTTTGTGTTGTGTTTGAGAGTGTTTTGAGGGAGATAGAGAGTAGATGAAAGGGGGAGAAGGGTTGCAGGTGATAGGGGGTCAAAGGGGAGTCAAGTGGAGGCAACTGCTTTCGGAGGTGGCGGCCGGAGCGACGGCGGCGGCCGTTCAAAGCGGCAGTGGGCTGCTGTGCAAAACTGGGTGGCTAGGGCTGATAACATGCGGTTTTTGAGGGCTTTGGAGAGGGGGAGAGGGAGGAGATGAAGGTGGTGGGTGGTGGCCGGAGTAGGGGTGCTGGTGGTGGCTGCCGGAGGCGGGAGGGAGAGGCAAAAGTTGGCCAAGATGGGTTTATGCGTGAGAGGTTAGGGCTTGGGGCTGGTTGGTTTCTAAATAGAGATGAGGTTGCTATAGTTTGTTTTAAAGAGGGTATAATTAATGGGTGACTAGGAGAGACGGTGAGTGAGGGTGTGTACAAAGTATAGAAATATTGAGTGAGGGTAGAGGCAGAATCAAATTTCATGATACGTACAAATCCCATTAAGATTTGGATTAGCAATTTGAATTTGAAATTGGTTAGGCTTAATGGGCTTGATTTTGATTAGTGAATTGGTTGGGCTAGGGGTGTCAGAAAATTACGAAAAAAATATCGAGACGACCGTGACGAAGAGAGGCTCAAGGATACGGTAGTCAATCGTGCGTTTGGTCCACGGAGAATGAACTAAAAAATAAAAAGATCCGGCGACTAAGTCTAAAGCTACGACGATCCTGCAATCAAACCTGATTTGTGGGAGAATGACCCGCGAAAAGACGTTCACTAAAAATCCCACAAATAACTACTCTTCCATACGGTCACAACGACATATCACATCGCATAGTACATAACCAAGAAGAAGCCAAATAAAATACGTGTACGAAAAACGTACGTACACGCAGAAATACGAACGATCGGAAAGCGGCCGTTACATTCTACCCACCTTAGAAATGATTCCGTCCTCGGAATAACTTATACTAATACTAATAATATCTATAAACACTTATGCCTACAACTCCCATATTCCACAATGATTGCTAATCCTATAACTTCTAATCAATGTTCCTCAACAATTCATCATAACTCGTCTCTCCACCGAGTAACACTACAACTAGAATCCCATCCTAGCACTTAACTATAAATCCACTTTACCATCTACAAATCAACAATCATCATGTTTCCAATAAATTCTCCATCATATTGGCTCATAAATCTATCCACCACAAATAATGAACCATCAACTACATCTATCCTTACCCTTATCATCTAATCTCATAATCATGTAAAATCCGTCTTTCTAACTATCCATTCATCCCAACATGTCGTGTTACTTCCAATGTCTTCTCATCCCAATCTATAGTCAAATCTTGATGCCTTAAATGCTCTACTCATTCTCATGATCACCCTAACTCATACTATCCCGTCCTAGCTACTCCTATCTACCACTTGTCCAAGTTTCAGATCGATTAAGTACTCATCTCCCTGTGTATAATTTCATCTCACCAGAGTTCTCCGTTGAGTCCTTTACACACTGGTATAATTAAAAGTAAATAGATAAGTCTTGGCTACCTCATTTCTTTCATCCGAAGGAAATCTAATCTAATATCCTTGTTATTCAAAATCAACTAATCACCGATACAACATATCTCATCTCACTCTAAGCCTACCCGCAAACATAACCCTATAACAATAATAGCTAGTACTAACAATATCATAACAATCAAAAATAACACTCTCGAAAAGGGAAAGAAAAGAAAGGAAGTTTAAGGCCAATGACATATTTTAAAATATTTGGAAAAACGTGCGGAGTTGTGGTAATGGATGAGGGGGATAGGCGGGTTGTGATCTTGTGGGCTAATCTCAAAACTTTAAGGATTTGATTAAAGAAAACAAAAGGTTTTGATACAATCACATGCAGTCAAAATAAGCTAAACTATAATATGAAAACTAAGTCTATGGAATTACCTGCAATGACGCCATTCACGGCCGTCATAGTATAAGCTCCACGTAGCTCCTCTGTGGGCAGGCGCTCTACTCTGCTGTGGAGCTGATGCTCCGACTACGGCATGACGCGATTTCGGGCAATCTATAACGGCGTGTGTGGCAGCTCCATATGCTAGACACAAACCCAGCTTCTTCCTGCAAGTGTTCTGCTGATGCCCTGGCTTGTCACAGAAAAAGCATTGGCCCTTCATCTGATGCTGAGCAGGTGCTCCTGGCCTCTTGAAAGGCACTGACTGAACCGGTCTCATCGCCGTGCTAGTACGTGGTCGGTACTGCTCCATGGGACGCTTTCCTCCACCAGCTGGAGGGTCAGGTAGACGCGATATGATCTTATGATTCCTGGCGGCATTCAGCACAGCTCCCATGGTCGAAAAGTCTGCCGAGGACATGGAAGCCTGAATCTTCGGACGCAGCCCCTGACGAAAGCGATCAGCTCGGTTCTCTTCCTTCTTAACCATGTGCGAGGCGAATCGAATGAGCATCTCAAACTCTGCCTCGTACTCATCAACCGTCATGTTCCCCCTGCTTCAGATTCACAAATCGGCTCAAAAGCTCCCTCTTAGCAACCTTGGGGAAATACTTCTCTCTGAACATGGACTTGAAAGTCTTCCACTCCACTGGCTTCTGCAGACGCCTCTCCTCAATGCGCCACCAGTTTATAGCATTCTCAGCCAGCTGCATCTTCGCTATCTCAACTCTGGTATCCTCAGGGATCTTCGCAGCTACCAGTTTCTCTTCTGTGCTCTGAATCCATTCATCTGCACCAATGATCCTTCCTTCCCAGAAAATGTTTTCGGCTGGAGCTCATTGAACTGCTTCACTCCAGGAGCAGCTCGAGGTGTGGGCGGGGGGTGGTGGTGCAACCGAAGCAGCTCAGGCAGCACGGTTGGACTGCTCAACCAGGTGGTGCTGAACATCCAACATCTCTCTCATAACGCCCCAGAAATTGGCGAAACTCGCCACCTTGGCCATCCAGGGCCCCGTCAGCTGAAGATCCGACTCGAGTATTGCGTCCTCCTGCCATCCTATTGACATGAAAACCCAATTTAGACTCGTACATGCCAAACTGGATATTGAATGAATGCGGTACTCTTATTGTTTCGAACTTTTTGCATGACCTGCCTGGGCCACCGCTAAAACCTGTCACGCTCCGCTTCCCAAAACGACAGAAGCGAGACGTGACGAAGGTCCGCATGGGCCAGAGCTGTGAGGCTCAGACCCAATAAGCGTCTGTAGGGATACCATTTAAAGATTTGCAGGTCCTTGCATTTAAAAGGTTCGTAACAATAATAATAAAGTACTCGAAAGGAAATTTGCATTTATTTTATTCCATCAAGATATCCAGAAGTACAAGAGTCTAAAAAGGAAAGTAATGCCCAGCATGGCAACAACTGCATAAATGAAAAATAATGGTGTTGTGCACCCAACCTAAAACAGAAGTAAAGAGTGCTACGCACCCCCCACCCAAACTACGAACAACGGAAACTCCAAGGTCAGCAACTGAGAAACCCCTAAGATTGGTCCTCACTCGGGTCGTACTCCGGGTCAACGTCCTTCGGCTCCAAGTACTCAGGTAGGTCTGGCTCGTCCGCGTACTCTGGCTCAACACCTGACGTACAGCAGCCAAGAGAAAAGAAACTATACGTCAGGTAAAGTCTACAAGGGAGGGTTAGACTCTACTGCAAGTGTAATGTAATTAAGAGCAACATTTTACTGGTTGATTAACATGCCGAGGTTATGACATGTCAGTTATACTATGCAGAAAGTAAAAATGGTACAGGAAAAGTAAACGTGACAGACAGTAGCCGTAGCGTGTGCTACCGACTACGGGACTAAGCTAGACGGGACAGGACAAGACAAGACAAGACACATGTGACTCGAAGGGTTCACACCTTACGGTTTGAGGGGGATCAGACCCTCTCCCCGTGCGACCGCTCAACCCTACCCCAAACCCAAGTACTCAAGACAAGACAATGTATGACCACTCACTCTGCTAGGTGAGTGCCTCTATCCCCACGGTCTGTAGCATATCTCTCACTCTGCTAGGTGAGCGACGAATGTCCCGTAGGTGAATCTGTACTACTGTATAGGACCACTCATTCTACTATGTGAGTGCCTCTATCCTCTCAGTCTGTTGGGACACTTACTCTGCTAGGTGAGTGCCAAGCTTCCCGCAGGTGTTCTGTAACAAAGATCACCCACTCTGCTAGGTGAGCGTCTTATTGCCCGCAGGCTATGTAAGACATGACGTGCAAGATGTTCATGATATGGCAAGAGTAAAGTTGTTCTAGGTTGTCCACATGCACGCATACACAGATGAAACCTATGATAGCAGTTGTTGATTCTAGGGGTCCACACACGCACACACAGATAAGTCCTATGGTGTCAGTTGCAGTTGGTGTTTGTGCTTAGACTTCGTCGTCAAGTCTAAGCTGTCAAGAGGGTCCCGGACGCTATCATTTTACGTTCGGTTCTTTTTAGTCGTACTTTTACAGTTAAAGGGGTGATGGCCTAAACGTGTCCGAAAGTACGCAAGTGGAAACACTTGCCTGCGGTGTCAAGTGCATCGTCTATCTGGAGCGTCTCGTCGAAGCGGTGTCAGCGGGGGTCCGTCTGAAACGGGTCAACGGCGGTGTCAGGACACGTTTTTCATCATTCCTATTAGAGTTCATTTCTAGGTTCAACGTGGCTATCCTAGCAGTCACAGTCACGTTTTTGTTTTGGTTCAGCCTAGTCGACGATCTATCCTATGTGCACAGATATTTGAGTCCTTCGTCAATGTCAAAAAT
>CM061142.1:443830564-444125227 GCA_030789695.1 Scilla litardierei | reverse complement strand
GAAATTTCCAGCGAGGAATCTAATTGGAATCTGGACTTGGAGCGCGATCTTTTATTCCAACCCCCGGCATCGCTACCTGACGCCGGTGTAGCTTTCGCGTCGTGTTGAGGTAACGCTTTGCACCCCTAGGACCCCCAACCCATTGCCTGCTAATCAAGACTAAAATCAGTATTTTTAAAGTATTTTAAATGTTTTAAATTCACTAATGAAGATTAATAATATGGACTTTAGGCCGGTGGACTTGTGCACGTAGGATAATTGTGATTTTTGGACTCATTGGACGGTGTGCTCAAACGTGATACTTGCAGGCAAGTGAAACTTGCCAACTCTTGTGTAGGGCCATGTTTTTAGGCCACTTCCTTGTTTTTAGCGTAAAAGAGACTAGTCAGTGAAATGATAGCTGGCTAGACGCCTACTTGATCTAGTTTGACAACGAAACTAGATCCGTCACCTAATTGATCTAGCTTGACAACAAAGCTAGATCCAACCCTTAAAACTTTTTGTTCATGCATACTAAACTGTCACGTTTACTTTCCTTACTTGTACGCCTTACTACTTGTCTTGTCATGTCATCCATGCATTGAATGTCGCATTCGTAGCACACGCTACAATACTTGTACTTGTACTCCCTTGTCTGGCTAGGTGCACCCCTAGACCAACAAGATAAAACACTTCCTGGCTCGTGTTCCAGAAGCGAGCATTCCCGTTCGGGGGTAAGGCCCTGGCTCGACACACGTGGAGGGGTAGGGATAAACGATCACATGAGCTTAGGAGTTGGCCCGCGCAGCCACTCTAGCCAAAAGGCGGAATCTCTGTGCACGAGGTGCATACTTTCCTTGTCTTGTACTTGTCTTGTGAATGATTCATGTAATACTTGTCATCCATGCCATGTTAAATGCCATGTTCGTACTTTACTTTACTTTACTTTACTTTACTATTCCTGTTGCACTCATTACTTTAACTGCCATGTCATCGCATCATGCTAGAACTGCTAGGTTGCTTTACTTTCACCTACCTTCAGTTTCCTTGCACAAGTCTCTTGTAGACTTGCTGACATGTGCCCCTTGCTCTTTTGGGTGTCACATGTTAGACCTGAGCCAGAGACCGTTGCTGTGTACGTGATGTGTTGCTGACGCTGAGCCTGAGTCCATGTCTGCCCAGGAGGATTTTGTGGACACCGGTGACCATTCTTAGAGTCTTTGATGAGCTTTATTTTGTTTTAGGCCTTTTGTTAGTTGTTGGTGCGTGGCACCTATGCTTTGTACTTTTGTTGGCCATGTTTGGGCCTTTAGCTCTTTTTCTTTTCAGCCTGGTGGCTTTTCTGCGATGTTGGAATTTATATTTATGGATATTCTGATATTATTCTTTTGTCTCATTTCATTATTATTATCTTGTTTCGTTCGCGTTGCAAGGACCTGCAGTTTTAAATTTGATTGACGCTTATCGGACTTGCAGCTTTGCAGCTTCAAGTCTGAGCGGACCTTCTCACGCTTCGCCCCCTCGTTTTTGGGAAGCGGGACGTGACAGGTTTTGTTGGTGGCCCATGCAGGTCAGTCTTGCAATTGCAAATTAACGGAACAACGATAATAACGGAATGTCCATTAAATAAATTGCAACATCCGAGTAATAAGCCCTGAATCTAGTCGTTTTCTTATGACACTAGGTGATAAGAGGACTTAGTTAGACGTCTGTGCTTGCTAATTAGAGTCCTCTGATTGTTAGTTAGACTCCCTGTCAGTAATTGATTTAATCGTCGTAGGAGTTACCTTAGTGGTTCTTGCCCAACTTTGACCATATTAGACTTCTAGAATTTCCTTCGGTCGTTCGCTTGGGTTCATCGATTTCGGACCAAGCTGAACGTATTTCTTTACCGTCTAACCTTTAGAAGTCGTAGCGCTTAGTTTTTAATCTTTAGTTGGTCGACCGTAGGAGTTTCCGTAGACTTTCCTGATTCATATCCTAGGCGTATGTATGTTTTGGTCATCCGACCAATTTCCTTGCCGCAATTCACGAGATCTCCTCATGACGATCGTCGTCAATTTTCGAACCTCTCCATTACGAACCTTGAAACTCTTGAAAGTATTTTTTGACTTCCTCCTTTCCGAAGCTTAACCTTGTTCCAAATTTTAATGCATATATACTTATACTTCATCCTCCTTCGTTGATTTAAAATTTTAAAAACTTTTGTCGGAAATTTTGAACTCTAGCTTATAATATTTTTCCAGCTTATATTTTTCGTACTTATGTAAATGCGTTGCCCCTTCATATATTAATTTTATTCTGGACCATACTTTTGCTTTGCCCAATTCGATTTATAATTTTCCTCCTTATTTGTGTTATACGAATGATACGCCGTGTTTACTTTAATATACTTTCAAGACACATGGAATTTCAGCTTTCAGCAAGTTGGTTTTGCTCGTCGTTTTCGCTACCTCAGATTTTTTTTGCAAAATTACTATTTTCATAACCACTTCCTGATTTAGACCCTCTGTGATTTGATTTTAAAGACTTGCTATTCGATCTTGATAATTCTTATACTAAGTCATTATTATTATTTTTCCGTGCACCATACATACTTTCAATTATTATATATCCGTGCCAGACTTGTTGTACCCGTATATTAAGAACCTTGTGTAAATCAGTTTTTCATTTTTGGCAAACCCTGGTTCTCTAAAAGTAGTTTCAATTTGATCATTTTAAATTTTCCATAGCCTAAAGTTTTGAAATCATTTAACATGAGTTTAAATTCTTCTGTTACTTGATTTCATTCTTGACTTTCCAAAACTTTTTGACAACATTATATTAAATTACTGACGTATAAATTTTCTAAATCACGTCCTTAATATTCGTGTAAATGATTTTACTTCCTTTTATAATCATTTTATATGGATCAATGGACCATTTTCTCCTATTATGAATATTCGACTCAAACTTATTTTGAACAACTCGCTTTATCGATCTCCAAATATTTCTTTTCAGACTGGGATTTCAACTTTTGAAGAACGACAGTTTTCAAAATCCACGTATTTTAGCTTATGCTATTCACCCTATTTTCTTTTCTGTATCCTATTTAAGCATCACTACATCTCCCTTTTCCCTCAACCTAAACATCACCATTGAGTCTATGTTTCGTCTAACCAAGCTAACTCCTCGTATTCGTCCTATCTGAACTCGTGCTTATCGGTCCTTCCCTCGTCACGCTTTCGACCTCGACCTCCCTCCCTCTAATGCTTAGGCTTAAGTGCCCGTCAGTGTCTGTGTCAACTCTAAGTTGTTAGTAGGCCCTTGGACCCTTGTGAGGTAGTCGTTGTGCACGTACCTAAGTTGTGGACGTGGGCTTGAATGAGTATACCCCCCCATAGTGTATTGATGCTTGCCTATTGTGTGATATATATATATATATATATATATATATATATATATATATATATATATACTCGGAGTTATTCGTAATATTACGAGGTTGCTTGGGTGTTAATATTTATAGAATTGTGAGTGGATAGTTATACCATACTTGGGATGCCTGTGTATATAGGAGTTAGCGTTGAAATATCTAAGTTGTGTATGTAGTAAGAGATACTTGTAATGGTTGAAATAAAATGATCGTTAAAGCTATGTGTATGTTAGGAGTGATGATAATAGGTGTACGTATAGATAAGAAAGTAGGCCTATTGAGTGACCCATATATTAGTACGTGTGAGTATGTGCTCGTAGGTAGATATATATAGTGTCTAGACGTAAGTAGTTATGTTTTGTTGCCCGAGTATATATGTGATATACATATGGTAGTAGGATTATAATTTTGATTGGTATTGCTTGCTTTTACGGGATGTTGCATGCGTGCATACCGTGAGGTATACACGACTATTGCACACCTTAATTATGTATGTATAGGTGTATTAGTATACTAATTATAGGTAGTAGGCTATGGTGTGAATATATATACATGTTACATATGTGTGACTATACGGTGAATGTTTGTACTAGGGAGGGTATCATAAATATGTGGGTGCTGATGTCTGTAATGTTATTATTATGGTATATAGAGTGATTGAACTATGTGAGTATTACCTGACTAAATATTAAGTGTGATTGACTTATGGTATGCATATGGTTGTATTGGTAGACATATATATATATATAAATATTGGAGTGGTATTGGTATAGGTATAATTGCCGTGTTACGTATATAGAATATTCTGATATGTGTATAGAGTCTCACTCAAGCTTGAGTGGGTATACTCTAAGAATGTTGAATGTATGTTTGTAGTTGAATATAGAAATGTTTGATGTATGTATAGTGATAGGAGTGGTTGTGCCTGGTTGTGTTACACACATGATTGTGGGTCGCTACACCAGTATATAGTTATAGGTGTTGGTCTTGTGGTATAGTTAATTACTAAGGACTTGCCTGTGTGAACGTATGTGTGCTAGCTAAACTAGGTGTGTAGATGAACTAGTAATAAATGGTATGATTGGTATACGTAAATGAAATGTTAGCGTGTATGGGTGTGCACCATGCACGGGTAAGTATGTGCTTAGTTATAGGTATTGATGACTATGGCATATGTGGCGTGTCGTAAATACAGTTATAGGACCGTACGTAATGTGAATGTATGGTGAAATATTTGAATGCATTTGAATGACTATATATATTATGAAGCTATAGCAGAGGTGAATATATATATATTAAATATAGCGAAGCTTGATATAAAATGGTATGGAGTGACTACATGTGTTGAGATGTTTGGTATTGGATAAATATTAGGGAGTTGTATACCCATATTGTTTGTGCATAGGTAGCTATCCATATGTAGAGTAATGATTGTATTTGCTAAGTGTAAGACTATCCTTATGTGAGTATCTGAACTATTGTTTTGTACTAGGTAAGTAGTAGTTATATAAGGGATGTATGTTTATATATACGAATGAAATACGTGTATGATTTTTGACTGACAATAATAGTTATAAGCCTATAATGTACGTGAATATATATATATATATATATATATATATATATATATATATATATATATATGTTGGTAGTGTTAATGTTTGACTACCTAGTGCATACATAAGCACTTGTAATGACTATACCTGGTTTGAAATATAATGTGACTTGATTGGGGTAGTTACTAGAGCGACTAGCTATAGTAGAAAGTCCGAGGACGGACTTTATTCTAAGGTGGGGAGGATGTAACGACCACTTTTCGTTGTACGTTGTTCGTGCACGTGCTTTTGGCCGTGCACGTGTTTATTTTAGACTTTGCTTGTTTGTGAACACTTTCGTGTGATATGCCGTTGTGAACGTCTCTGAGAGTATTAAATAGTGGCACTAATTTGGAACGACGTTTCTCGAGTCGTTTTCCCACAATTTAATCTTATTCGATGAGACGTGGCGATTTTCACTTTTGACGGGAGACGTTTCTATTTTTAGTTTCGTCGTCCGACGTTAAAATTGAGATCCGTCTTCTTAGTTAGCTCACTTTCATCGACACGAGCACCCCGATATTTATTTTATAATTTTTGGAGTTCATTTGACCACTTTTATATTTTTAACAAGGTTTATAATATTTTTAATAATTACGTTTTAAATTATTTTCGGCCAAATAAAATTTATTTGAGTTTTAAACGTATTAAAGAATTTTTGAGCCAATTTCCAGCTCATTTGGACCAAGTCAAATCCTTGGGTGAGTTGGAGAAGTTGAATTTCAAATTTTAAATTATTTTAAACTTCTAATCCTATTAGATTTAGCCCTAGACCAAGTCAACACATCTACACTATATAAACAACCCCTAGGAAGACCTATTTTCGCAAGAAATTAACCCTAGCCTCTTCCAAAACCCAAATTTGACGTTGCGACGATTCGTCGCAACGTTGCGACGAACAGCTGCCGCACCGACCGAGAAAACCAAGCCAAATCCACCGCTCCGACCGCTAGCCGCCTCCGCACCATCGCCGCTCGCATCGTAGCACAGCCATCCCCGCTCCGTTCCCCCGGTCTGACCGAGGGCTTGGCCCGCATCCCCGCTCCGCTCCGACTCCGCACCGTCGCCCGCAGCTGTCGCCCCGCATCGCCCCATGCCTGACCGAAGCGCCCGCCCGCATCGACCGCTCGCCGCTTCGTTGCAACGTTGCAAACGTTGCAACGACCCGCTCCAAGCGCCTGACCGAGCCGCCCTACCGCTCCGACCGAGAGGGAACCCCGCACCAAGCACAACCCCGCACCGCTGCACACCCCCAAGCGCCGCAACCGCGCATCCCCGTGCACGACCGAAGGATCTCCCCGCACCGAGGCTGTACGACCGAGAGCCATTCGTCGCAACCCCGCACCCGTCGCACCACTTGCCTCCGTGGGCCCCCCAAGTTCTCCAGAGGTATTGTGGGTCCCCCAAAGGTCCCTAGGACTACTGTGGGCCCCACCTAGGTGCGTTCTCTTCGACGATTTGCCGCGTACGACGTTGCGACACGTCGTAGCCCGTCGTCGCACGTGCTAGCTTTGGAATCTGGAATCGTCGCCCCGGTTGATTGCTCTGAAATTTCCAGCGAGGAATCTAATTGGAATCTGGACTTGGAGCGCGATCTTTTATTCCAACCCCCGGCGTCGCTACCCGACGCCGGTGTAGCTTTCGCGTCGTGTTGAGGTAACGCTTTGCACCCCTAGGACCCCCAACCCATTGCCTGCTAATCAAGACTAAAATCAGTATTTTTAAATTATTTTAAATGTTTTAAATTCACTAATGAAGATTAATAATATGGACTTTAGGCCGGTGGACTTGTGCACGTAGGATAATTGTGATTTTTGGACTCATTGGACGGTGTGCTCAGACGTGATACTTGCAGGCAAGTGAAACTTGCCAACTCTTGTGTAGGGCCATGTTTTTAGGCCACTTCCTTGTTTTTAGCGTAAAAGAGACTAGTCAGTGAAATGATAGCTGGCTAGACGCCTACTTGATCTAGTTTGACAACGAAACTAGATCCGTCACCTAATTGATCTAGCTTGACAACGAAGCTAGATCCAACCCTTAAAACTTGTTGTTCATGCATACTAAACTGTCACGTTTACTTTCCTTACTTGTACGCCTTACTACTTGTCTTGTCATGTCATCCATGCATTGAATGTCGCATTCGTAGCACACGCTACAATACTTGTACTTGTACTCCCTTGTCTGGCTAGGTGCACCCCTAGACCAACAAGATAAAACACTTCCTGGCTCGTGTTCCAGAAGCGAGCATTCCCGTTCGGGGGTAAGGCCCTGGCTCGACACACGTGGAGGGGTAGGGATAAACGATCACATGAGCTTAGGAGTTGGCCCGCGCAGCCACTCTAGCCAAAAGGCGGAATCTCTGTGCACGAGGTGCTTACTTTCCTTGTCTTGTACTTGTCTTGTGAATGATTCATGTAATACTTGTCATCCATGCCATGTTAAATGCCATGTTCGTACTTTACTTTACTTTACTTTACTTTACTATTCCTGTTGCACTCATTACTTTAACTGCCATGTCATCGCATCATGCTAGAACTGCTAGGTTGCTTTACTTTCACCTACCTTCAGTTTCCTTGCACAAGTCTCTTGTAGACTTGCTGACATGTGCCCCTTGCTCTTTTGGGTGTCACATGTTAGACCTGAGCCAGAGACCGTTGCTGTGTACGTGATGTGTTGCTGACGCTGAGCCTGAGTCCATGTCTGCCCAGGAGGATTTTGTGGACACCGGTGACCATTCTTAGAGTCTTTGATGAGCTTTCTTTTGTTTTAGGCCTTTTGTTAGTTGTTGGTGCGTGGCACCTATGCTTTGTACTTTTGTTGGCCATGTTTGGGCCTTTAGCTCTTTTTCTTTTCAGCCTGGTGGCTTTTCTGCGATGTTGGAATTTATATTTATGGATATTCTGATATTATTCTTTTGTCTCATTTCATTATTATTATCTTGTTTCGTTCGCGTTGCAAGGACCTGCAGTTTTAAATTTGATTGACGCTTATCGGACTTGCAGCTTTGTAGCTTCAAGTCTGAGCGGACCTTCTCACGCTTCGCCCCCTCGTTTTTGGGAAGCGGGGCGTGACAGGTTTTGTTGGTGGCCCATGCAGGTCAGTCTTGCAATTGCGAATTAACGGAACAACGATAATAACGGAATGTCCATTAAATAAATTGCAACATCCGAGTAATAAGCCCTGAATCTAGTCGTTTTCTTATGACACTAGGTGATAAGAGGACTTAGTTAGACGTCTGTGCTTGCTAATTAGAGTCCTCTGATTGTTAGTTAGACTCCCTGTCAGAAATTGATTTAATCGTCGTAGGAGTTACCTTAGTGGTTCTTGCCCAACTCTGACCATATTAGACTTCTAGAATTTCCTTCGGTCGTTCGCTTGGGTTCATCGATTTCGGACCAAGCTGAACGCATTTCTTTACCGTCTAACCTTTAGAAGTCTTAGCGCTTAGTTTTTAATCTTTAGTTGGTCGACCGTAGGAGTTTCCGTAGGCTTTCCTAATTCATATCCTAGGCGTATGTATGTTTTGGTCATCTGACCAATTTCCTTGTCGCAATTCACGAGATCGCCTCATGACGATCGTCGTCAATTTTCGAACCTCTCCATTACGAACCTTGAAACTCTTGAAAGTATTTTTTTTGACTTCCTCCTTTCCGAAGCTTAACCTTGTTCCAAATTTTAATGCATATATACTTATACTTCATCCTCCTTCGTTGATTTAAAATTTTAAAAACTTTTGTCGGAAATTTTGAACTCTAGCTTATAATATTTTTCCAGCTTATATTTTTCGTACTTATGTAAATGCGTTGCCCCTTCATATATTAATTTTATTCTGGACCATACTTTTGCTTTGCCCAATTCGATTTATAATTTTCCTCCTTATTTGTGTTATACGAATGATACGTCGTGTTTACTTTAATATACTTTCAAGACACATGGAATTTCAGCTTTCAGCAAGTTGGTTTTGCTCGTCGTTTTCGCTACCTCAGATTTTTTTTTGCAAAATTACTATTTTCATAACCACTTCCTGATTTAGACCCTCCGTGATTTGATTTTAAAGACTTGCTATTCGATCTTGATAATTCTTATACTAAGTCATTATTATTATTTTTCCGTGCACCATACATACTTTCAATTATTTTATATCCGTGCCAGACTTGTTGTGCTCGTATATTAAGAACCTTGTGTAAATCAGTTTTTCATTTTTGGCAAACCCTGGTTCTCTAAAAGTAGTTTCAAATTGATCATTTTAAATTTTCCATAGCCTAAAGTTTTGAAAGCATTTAACATGAGTTTAAATTCTTCTGTTACTTGATTTCATTCTTGACTTTCCAAAACTTTTTGACAACATTATATTAAATTACTGACGTATAAATTTTCTAAATCACGTCCTTAATATTCGTGTAAATGATTTTACTTCCTTTTATAATGATTTTATATGGATCAATGGACCATTTTCTCCTATTATGAATATTCGACTCAAACTTATTTTGAACAACTCGCTTTATCGATCTCCAAATATTTCTTTTCAGACTGGGATTTCAACTTTTGAAGAACGACAGTTTTCAAAATCCACGTATTTTAGCTTATGCTATTCACCCTATTTTCTTTTCTGTATCCTATTTAAGCATCACTACATCTCCCTTTTCCCTCAACCTAAACATCACCATTGAGTCTATGTTTCGTCTAACCAAGCTGTCTCCTCGTATTCGTCCTATCTGAACTCGTGCTTATCGGTCCTTCCCTCGTCACGCTTTCGACCTCGACCTCCCTCTAATGCTTAGGCTTAAGTGCCCGTCAGTGTCTGTGTCAACTCTAAGTTGTTAGTAGGCCCTTGGACCCTTGTGAGGTAGTCGTTGTGCACGTACCTAAGTTGTGGACGTGGGCTTGAATGAGTATACCCCCCCCCATAGTGTATTGATGCTTGCCTATTGTGTGATATATATATATATATATATATATATATACTCGGAGTTATTCGTAATATTACGAGGTTGCTTGGGTGTTAATATTTATAGAATTGTGAGTGGATAGCTATACCATACTAGGGATGCCTGTGTATATAGGAGTTAGCGTTGAAATATCTAAGTTGTGTATGTAGTAAGAGATACTTGTAATGGTTGAAATAAAATGATCGTTAAAGCTATGTGTATGTTAGGAGTGATGATAATAGGTGTACGTATAGATAAGAAAGTAGGCCTATTGAGTGACCCATATATTAGTACGTGTGAGTATGTGCTCGTAGGTAGATATATATAGTGTCTAGACGTAAGTAGTTATGTTTTGTTGCCCGAGTATATATGTGATATACATATGGTAGTAGGATTATAATTTTGATTGGTATTGCTTGCTTTTACGGGATGTTGCATGCGTGCATACCGTGAGGTATACACGACTATTGCACACCTTAATTATGTATGTATAGGTGTATTAGTATACTAATTATAGGTAGTAGGCTATGGTGTGAATATATATACATGTTACATATGTGTGACTATACGGTGAATGTTTGTACTAGGGAGGGTATCATAAATATGTGGGTGCTGATGTCTGTAATGTTATTATTATGGTATATAGAGTGATTGAACTATGTGAGTATTACCTGACTAAATATTAAGTGTGATTGACTTATGGTATGCATATGGTTGTATTGGTAGACATATATATACATATAAATATTGGAGTGGTATTGGTATAGGTATAATTGCCGTGTTACGTATATAGAATATTCTGATATGTGTATAGAGTCTCACTCAAGCTTGAGTGGGTATACTCTAAGAATGTTGAATGTATGTTTGTAGTTGAATATAGAAATGTTTGATGTATGTATAGTGATAGGAGTGGTTGTGCCTGGTTGTGTTACACACATGATTGTGGGTCGCTACACCAGTATATAGTTATAGGTGTTGGTCTTGTGGTATAGTTAATTACTAAGGACTTGCCTGTGTGAACGTATGTGTGCTAGCTAAACTAGGTGTGTAGATGAACTAGTAATAAATGGTATGATTGGTATACGTAAATGAAATGTTAGCGTGTATGGGTGTGCACCATGCACGGGTAAGTATGTGCTTAGTTATAGGTATTGATGACTATGGAATATGTGGCGTGTCGTAAATACAGTTATAGGACCGTACGTAATGTGAATGTATGGTGAAATATTTGAATGCATTTGAATGACTATTTATATTATGAAGCTATAGCAGAGGTGAATATATATATTAAATATAGTGAAGCTTGATTTAAAATGGTATGGAGTGACTACATGTGTTGAGATGTTTGGTATTGGATAAATATTAGGGAGTTGTATACCCATATTGTTTGTGCATAGGTAGCTATCCATATGTAGAGTAATGATTGTATTTGCTAAGTGTAAGACTATCCTTATGTGAGTATCTGAACTATTGTTTTGTACTAGGTAAGTAGTAGTTATATAAGGGATGTATGTTTATATAGACGAATGAAATACGTGTATGATTTTTGACTGACAATAATAGTTATAAGCCTATAATGTACGTGAATATATATATATATATGTTGGTAGTGTTAATGTTTGACTACCTAGTGCATACATAAGCACTTGTAATGACTATACCTGGTTTGAAATATAATGTGACTTGATTGGGGTAGTTACTAGAGCGACTAGCTATAGTAGAAAGTCCGAGGACGGACTTTATTCTAAGGTGGGGAGGATGTAACGACCACTTTTCGTTGTACGTTGTTCGTGCACGTGCTTTTGGCCGTGCACGTGTTTATTTTAGACTTTGCTTGTTTGTGAACACTTTCGTGTGATATGCCGTTGTGAACGTCTCTGAGAGTATTAAATAGTGGCACTAATTTGGAACGACGTTTCTCGAGTCGTTTTCCCACAATTTAATCTTATTCGATGAGACGTGGCGATTTTCACTTTTGACGGGAGACGTTTCTATTTTTAGTTTCGTCGTCCGACGTCAAAATTGAGATCCGTCTTCTTAGTTAGCTCACTTTCATCGACACGAGCACCCTGATATTTATTTTATAATTTTTGGAGTTCATTTGACCACTTTTATATTTTTAACAAGGTTTATAATATTTTTAATAATTACGTTTTAAATTATTTTCGGCCAAATAAAATTTATTTGAGTTTTAAACGTATTAAAGAATTTTTGAGCCAATTTCCAGCTCATTTGGACCAAGTCAAATCCTTGGGTGAGTTGGAGAAGTTGAATTTCAAATTTTAAATTATTTTAAACTTCTAATCCTATTAGATTTAGCCCTAGACCAAGTCAACCCATCTACACTATATAAACAACCCCTAGGAAGACCTATTTTCACAAGAAATTAACCCTAGCCTCTTCCAAAACCCAAATTTGACGTTGCGACGATTCGTCGCAACGTTGCGACGAACAGCTGCCGCACCGACCGAGAAAACCAAGCCAAATCCACCGCTCCGACCGCTAGCCGCCTCCGCACCATCGCCGCTCGCATCGCAGCACAGCCATCCCCGCTCCGTTCCCCCGGTCTGACCGAGGGCTTGGCCCGCATCCCCGCTCCGCTCCGCTCCGCAGCTGTCGCCCGCAGCTGTCGCTCCGCAGCTGTCGCCCGCAGCTGTCGCTCCGCATCGCCCCGAGCCTGACCGAGGCGCCCGCCCGCATCGACCGCTCGCCGCTTCGTTGCAACGTTGCAAACGTTGCAACGACCCGCTCCAAGCGCCTGACCGAGCCGCCCTACCGCTCCGACCGAGAGGGAACCCCGCACCAAGCACAACCCCGCACCGCTGCACACCCCCAAGCGCCGCAACCCCGCATCCCCTGTGCACGACCGAAGGATCTCCCCGCACCGAGGCTGTACGACCGAGAGCCATTCGTCGCAACCCCGCACCCGTCGCACCCCTTGCCTCCATGGGCCCCCCAAGTTCTCCAGAGGTATTGTGGGTCCCCCAAAGGTCCCTAGGACTACTGTGGGCCCCACCTAGGTGCGTTCTCTTCGACGATTTACCGCGTACGACATTGCGACACGTCGTTGCCCGTCGTCGCACGTGCTAGCTTTGGAATCTGGAATCGTCTCCCCGGTTGATTGCTCTGAAATTTCCAGCGAGGAATCTAATTGGAATCTGGACTTGGAGCACGATCTTTTATTCCAACCCCCGGCGTCGCTACCCGACGCCGGTGTAGCTTTCGCGTCGTGTTGAGGTAACGCTTTGCACCCCTAGGACCCCCAACCCATTGCCTGCTAATCAAGACTAAAATCAGTATTTTTAAAGTATTTTAAATGTTTTAAATTCACTAATGAAGATTAATAATATGGACTTTAGGCCGGTGGACTTGTGCACGTAGGATAATTGTGATTTTTAGACTCATTGGACGGTGTGCTCAGACGTGATACTTGCAGGCAAGTGAAACTTGCCAACTCTTGTGTAGGGCCATGTTTTTAGGCCACTTCCTTGTTTTTAGCGTAAAAGAGACTAGTCAGTGAAATGATAGCTGGCTAGACGCCTACTTGATCTAGTTTGACAACGAAACTAGATCCGTCACCTAATTGATCTAGCTTGACAACGAAGCTAGATCCAACCCTTAAAACTTGTTGTTCATGCATACTAAACTATCACGTTTACTTTCCTTACCTGTACGCCTTACTACTTGTCTTGTCATGTCATCCATGCATTTAATGTCGCATTCGTAGCACACGCTACAATACTTGTACTTGTACTCCCTTGTCTGGCTAGGTGCACCCCTAGACCAACAAGATAAAACACTTCCTGGCTCGTGTTCCAGAAGCGAGCATTCCCGTTCGGGGGTAAGGCCCTGGCTCGACACACGTGGAGGGGTAGGGATAAACGATCACTTGAGCTTAGGAGTTGGCCCGCGCAGCCACTCTAGCCAAAAAGCGGAATCTCTGTGCACGAGGTGCTTACTTTCCTTGTCTTGTACTTGTCTTGTGAATGATTCATGTAATACTTGTCATCCATGCCATGTTAAATGCCATGTTCGTACTTTACTTTACTTTACTTTACTTTACTATACCTGTTGCACTCATTACTTTAACTGCCATGTCATCGCCTCATGCTAGAACTGCTAGGTTGCTTTACTTTCACCTACCTTCAGTTTCCTTGCACAAGTCTCTTGTAGACTTGCTGACATGTGCCCCTTGCTCTTTTGGGTGTCACATGTTAGACCTGAGCCAGAGACCGTTGTTGTGTACGTGATGTGTTGCTGACGCTGAGCCTGAGTCCATGTCTGCCCAGGAGGATTTTGTGGACACCGGTGACCATTCTTAGAGTCTTTGATGAGCTTTCTTTTGTTTTAGGCCTTTTGTTAGTTGTTGGTGCGTGGCACCTATGCTTTGTAATTTTGTTGGCCATGTTTGGGCCTTTAGCTCTTTTTCTTTTCAGCCTGGTGGCTTTTCTGCGATGTTGGAATTTATATTTATGGATATTCTGAGATTATTCTTTTGTCTCATTTCATTATTATTATCTTGTTTCGTTCGCGTTGCAAGGACCTGCAGTTTTAAATTTGATTGACGCTTATCGGACTTACAGCTTTGCAGCTTCAAGTCTGAGCGGACCTTCTCATGCTTCGCCCCCTCGTTTTTGGGAAGCGGGGCGTGACACCTATGCTCCAAATTACATTATCTTCCATCCCAATTGATCCTAAGTCAACATTCCCATTTTTCATAGTTAGTCGACTAGGATTTTTCGTAGTCTACTAAGAAAATTTTCTTTGCCTTTTGACTTGAAAATTTCTGACAAGGATCTATTCGTTGACTAATTCGCGTCACCATCTTCACATAGTCAGTTTATGACCGTTTCAAAATTAGTCGACCTACATTTTTTCGTTGTCGACTAAACCGATTTTTTGACCATTTGCGCCACAAATTTCTGGACAATTTCTATCCGTTGAAACTTCCTCCATAACTGATTCTGAGCACTATAAAAGGAGGGGCACCCCCTCTCTTTTCATTCACCACTTTTTCTCTTCTTTTGTTTTCATTTGTGGAAATTAAGGCTTTAATTCTCTTGGAAAAAATTGTTTATTGTTCTCATTTGGAAGAAGAAATTCTGATCTCTTTCTTCATTTGAGAACTAAAGAACTTCAAGGGTGTTTCATAAATTCCACATCTAGAAACATTGAAGTTCTCATTTTTAACACCATCCTTTGAATTCATTCTTGAAATTCATACCAAGGCTATAGGTGTTTTCTTATCTCATTATCTCTTTAACAAAGTTTGAATCTATAGTTGTAGAGATTGTACAAAGTTTAGGACACGGGGAGTGTCGCCATTTTTTGTAAGTTAGTACTTGTGGGGAAAGTGATTATAGTGGATTGAAAATCTCTACGGGGAATAGAGGACTGGAGTAGGATCAAAAGGATCCGAACCTGGATACATCTTCATGTTTACGATTGGTTTATTTTCAACACTTGTCATTTAATTTCTGTTCCATCTTTTCAAATTTTAGTAACGTTTTATTTGCAACAAGTTTTTATAATACACTATTCAACCCCCTTCAAGTTTATTTGTGTATACATCCGATCCTACACGCCCTCTGTGAGCGTACGGGCATGCCCGCTAAGCGGGCAGGCACACCCGCTCCGAGAGAACCCATTGCTCTTGGCGGGCGTGCCCGCTAGCTTAGCGGGCGCGCCTACAACTTAAGTTGTTTTTGCTAGGGGTTTTTTGAAACCCTTGACGGCTACGAAAGTGTGACTTTTTCCCTAACTTTGGGCAATTGTTTGAGGGGCCAACAAAGTCAGAATTCTTCGTCGGTCGTTCCTACGCGTTCACCATTCGAAGTTCTTCGAAATGATAACGTGTATCGTCTCTAAAGCTCAATGGTGAGGGAGAATTAATTGATTGAAGTTGGCCTTTGTGAAAGGCTTACTAACTTCATTAACTCAATTAAATTCTCCTTTTTATTTAAGTTTGTCCCACATTGCTCATGACGAAAAGAGAGGAGCCGACTCCCAATATTAATAGGGGTGCCCCCTCTTCGTTGAAAAGTGCACCAAGTGATCGATTCGAGAAGCTCCTGATTTTGAGCACGCTCGATCGTGAACTTAAATATTCCTCTCCCCTTTTCTTCATATCCTCCCATCGGGTCCTAGCAAGACTACGAGGAGGTTTGGATCGGATCCAGACGTCTTTGACGCATGTCTGCTCAAGTTAAACTTTCTTCGGTAAGTGATCGTCTCGGAGGCGGCTCGGGTAGATCGGTTTGAAGGCGCAAGGCAGCTCGGCTACAAGGAGCGTAGGAAGGTGGTGTGGTACATCTTGCCTATCCCAAGGCCAAGATTCCGTGTATGTTAGTTAATAGCTTTTTGAATAATTTTAATAATGTCGTGGTAGGCTAGATCCCTCTTGGGGTGGTCAGATCCACCACAAGTCGGCATAGACCTTGGTGAGGTTCTGGCTCACCTTAGGGTTTGCTAAAATGTTTAGCATGTTTATGTTTTTCCGATGTGCATGTTTTCACCTCTGTTGTTCGTCTTACGTAGGTAGGGCATAGATCTGAGCCCTAATGGTCTGCCAAAACCTTTTAGTGATTATTTTGAGCTTTTCTCCAAGGCACTGTAGCTCGACCGAATAGCAAATCAACTCGACCGAGCAGTTCACCTACTCGACCCGAGTCGTCATCCAACAGAGCAGCATTTTGGAGGAAGTTCTGATCTATTGTAGCTCGACCGAGTAGAGGGGCCACTCAATCGAGTAGCCTATATCAGGCAGAAGCATAGCAGCAGTAAGCGGAGCCTAAAATCGACTCGACCGAGCAGGCGCCGCTACTCGGTCGAGTAGCACGACGCGACCAGTTGATTTGGTGGGCCCAAGTGCCTAGATTTTCTGAGATTTTTTGGGATTCCTACCCTATGTATTAAGCACGTTTTAGCCCTACTTTGAGGTGACTGCTTTTTAGTTTTAGTGGAGAATTTTATTTAGTGTTTTTTAAATCTAGAGAGTTTTGTGCCATCCCTAATTTTGTGAAGACAAAGCTTGGATTTTTATTGTTCTATTATGCAAGGAAACTCTATTTTCTTAATTCTCTTTAGTTTGATATGCTCCACGACGCATTGGTAATAATTCTCTAAACTTTCTATTGATTTTGATGTCTTCTATTGCCATGATGAATTCCTATTCAACTATTGAATCTTTTATTGCTATTGCTATGATGCGTGAGTAGTTCCATCTAGGGATAATGGATTAGCCCATGAATATTAGGATTTAGATGTAAAGTTAGGATTTTTAGGTTGCGTTGGTATAAAAGGGACGTATTTTGGTCGATCTTGCAAAGTTTGTAGGATATCTCGTACCGGGATCGTGCCCAGGTCGGTGGAATCGATTGGCTTAAGGAGTATCATATAAACTTAATTAGGGAGTTAGTGGATTTAATTAGGGCTCGTGACCATGTCCGGCTCGTGTCTTGATGGGATCCACCGAAGAACTATATTACTAATTGACTCCTACCATCTTTCATCAATGAGAGCCACCAAAATACATCGAAACTTTAACCCATGAGAGTGGTGTGATTTGAGATCATTCTGATCACGAGAGTGGCATGAATATTATCGATTCTTAATGCATGGATTATGTGCGCCTGTCTCGAAGTGGGGTTAATGTGATACGTTAGATTCATGGCGCTTAGAGCCATGAATTTCACATCCTAGATGCGACAATCCCTAAAAAACAATGCAACGTAGGAGTCTTAACCTAGCATCGACATCCGACGATCCTTGTGGTGAGTCCTAAAGCCCTAGTCTTTATTAATTGATCACAATCCCAAACAAACAATCTGTTGAAACCGACTGCTACCTAAATTCCAAGTTTTTGAAATAGCCCAAGACAATAACATCTCTACCCTCCCTATGGGATCAATAATTGTTTATACTATTAATTGACACCGTACGCTTGCTTAAAGTGCCGTGAATTCGCATTTGGGATACACCTAGCCCTTGGCATTCGTGCCATTGCTAGGTGGCTTCTAGGTGTAAGTCGAGAGCGTCAGTTGCCTTGGAATGCTACCTTGATGTACTTGTGCCTTGCTGCCTTGCGAACCGGATGGGAAGCTCTCGGGGAAATGACTGTTGCTCTCTTGGAAAGCTCTTAGAAATCAAGCAAATGCCAGTTGCTCTCCCCTAAAAAAAGCCTTTTGCTATCGCCAAAAACAGACTGTTGAACTCCCCACGAAAAGAAATGGGACCCACATTCAAAAGCAGACTGTTCATTTAAGCTGAGTTCCCAGCAAAGCTATCTCAAAGCTTCATCTAAACCGTTCATTCCCCAAGATTAAATCTTGGCCATCTTTCTATCAACCCCTTTGTCCTAGTCAGTCTGTCCTAGTCAGCAAGCCAATTCAAAAAGTGCTCAAATATATAATAGATGTGTGTGTGTGTGTGTGTGTGTGATATATGGGTAAAATGATCCTAATTTGCCTCTTTAGATTCACTCTAAGGAGGCACCCCTATTTCCTCCAATCTCCCACATTGTTTTTGAAAAGAAAATTCATGGGTTTATTGTTCACCTCATAGATGATCAACATACCAAATTTCAAGAGATTCTAATACTTTTTGAGCCCTCATCTACCCCTTACAACTTCATGGTTTTTCAGCATGTTTTCAAACCGTTGAAGTTGTAAGGGGTAGATGGAGACTCAAAAAGTAATGAAATACCTTGAAATTTGATATGTTGATCATTCATCATGTGAACACCAATTCCATGAAAAAAATTTCAAAAAAAAAATAGTGGGAGATGGACGGAAATGGGGGTGCCTCCTTAGATTTAATCTAAGGATGCACCCTAGATCCCATTTTTCATACACACACGCACACACACACACACACACACACACACACGTCATTGCCCGTGCCCAGAGGGCACGGAGGCAGTTGTCACCGGGAAGCAAATGCGGAGAAAAGCGGTCATGAGAGAAGGGTCGGCGGTAAAAGGAGGAAAAGTAGGGACTAAAACGCAAAAGGATCACAAAAAGCCCACCTCAAAACCAAGCCCAGAACCCCACCCAACCCCCATGGAGCCCCCACCGGTGTCTCAGTCAGCAGCACAAAATATGACTGGGACAAAACTGCCACATAGGACAAAATGACTGGGACAAAACTGCCACGTGAGACAAAATTCAAAAAAGGTCCTGAATTGCATAATAACACGTGCCCGTAGGGCACAGTTCATTTAAGATATTCTCCTGTCAAAAGATTAATTCCGCAAGAATTTAGCAGATCCCAAGGAATTAAGTTTATCACAAAAATCTTAGTTCCTCAACAAATTTAGTACCATCCAAATTTAGTTCATCTCCAACATTCAAAATGCAACAAAGAGCACGTACACGTATTCAGAAGTGGAGCATGCATTAATTAAAATCTCCCAATCAAAAATAAAATGAAAATAATAAAAAATTATCTTAAATTGCCTGTTTCCGAAAGCTTTTTTCTAAATTTTCAATTTAAAAAAGTTTTTGGGTTTTTCCCAAAGGCACATGGTTCAGACACCAACCATCTAAAGAAATAAGAGAAATGTATTTGTTATCTTCCATTAGATACCCTGCAACACCATTATATCTCCAACTGCACGTGAAATCATCATCAAAGGAATATAGCGTTAATTAAAACCCCATGCCAATGCTCGCACTATTTATGTCAGTATCTCAAATCTAAATTGAATGATTACGCATTCACCTCAATAAAACCTTGAAGATAACATTCGGCAAGAACACTTAAATAAAACTAATTATTGTTATGAACGAGAAACAGATTTGATGAATGGTTGAGGCTAGGAAACCCATAGCCTCCTTTATATAGTATTCATAATGGGTACTCATATGGGTGGATACCCAATAGGCCCAATGGGTCCTATTCATAACACTTCCCCTTATCCAACCAACGTGGTATACTCGACTTTATGAATACTAAATGATTCATTAGTACTACTGAGTATCTTAAAGGGTGGATACTTCTGGATCCAAGTTAAGGGTAACTGCCTCGTTAAAACCCCTTAGCTATGGAAAACCCTGTGGGAAAAAACCGATAGCGAAGGGAAAAGAGTACAGCACTCCATAACTTCCCCTGATTTGGGGATGTGTCGAGGGGTGGATACTTCTGGATCCAGAGTCAATGTGGTTGCCTCATTAAAACCTTGACTATGGAAAACCCTGTGGGAAAAACCACTAGCCAAGGAAAAAGAGTACAACTTTACAGTTGACTCCCCCTAATCTGATCAAGCTTCAGGCTTGCAGATCTCCTATATATCTATACATTTATCTCCTATGTGTCTATACATCCATCTCATCTGCAACATTCCGAAAGCAAAAGTAAAGTACACGCATCACTCATTTATACAAGTTTCACTCATATAAGGCATTAGTTGAAACTAAAAGAGCGCTAGCAAACTTGGTAGACAGCTCCACGTCTCAAATGTCATTGTCTGCGAGGTACTTCAGGACCTGGCTTTGTATGTTCTTGAACTGCTCCTTAGGTGATGAGCTTCTCGGGATGGTGGAAGGATGTAGACTTGGAAGGATTCTGTGTAGATCTTCAGGAGGTGGACGTCCCTTTTATGCCATTCATCACGATGATCTGTAACCTGCATATGTAAATATATTTAACATGGAGGATTTTTCCTCGACCCTTGGAGATAGCGCAGAAGCTACATATCTCTGGTCCAGTGGCGCGCTGCAGGCGCTGCACTGTATCTGGCAAATAGCTATACTACTAACGCTCAAAAGAGACGCATGCAGTTGGCCAGGTAAGAGAGTGTTTCAAAGACACTTAAGGTACTTCTGGACCATATATATTCTTCCCCTCTTCCAGCTAACGGAAAGGGGGTCTTTTAATGTATATCCATACAACCAAATAGGTGTATTTGGTGGAGAATGAAATTAATGTTTCTTCATCAATCATCATTGTAAGAAGTTTACATCTTCGGGATGATTAATTAACATCATCTTCAGGATGATAGTTCATTTCCAGGATAATAGTTCATCTTCAGGATGATTGATCATCTTCAAGATGATTAATGTTCTGTGAGCCTAGACTTTATGCCTAGCTAGGGCTTTCATATCATATCATATCTGATAGATAGGCTTTAACAGATATTTCGGTAATTTCTCTTCAGGAGATCCGATAATATTTTGAGTTATTACAATAATCTCAATTCTTTTAATTTGCTCTCTTAAGAACAATACTATTTTTAAGAGGTGCAAACAACAACCTTTTAGTATGAGTCCTTTAAGGATCTTTGTCTAGGTTGTCTTTCCTTTAGTCATATTATTAATATGTGTCCCAAAAAGAAAGGAAAGTAAAAAAAATTTGTACATGCAGTTGAAGAAATTTTCTATCGGTGATGTTGTCACATCCAATAGCAACATCAACCAAAAATTCCCTCTTTTTGCCATTCGTTGGGTTACGCCTTGACATAAACTAGTCGATGCATCAGATTCATCTTGTAAGTGAGTTCAGCTCATCTTACTTGATTACTTCCTGGTTTGAGCGATTTATACCTCTAAAAACTATAGTAAATTAAAATGCTTATAGCTAACGATTTTATTTTAATTCTCCTTCAATACTCAGTTATCCCACAGGATTTGATATCATTTTTGATACCAGGACTTCAGGTCCAACGCCTCATATTTCATAAGTGAGTCCAGCTCACCTTATTATTGCCTCATTCCACATTATTATAATTTGGCCAAATCTCTATCTTTGCTTCAGGCAAAGCAGAGTTGTGGAAACGATATTTTATATTTAACTGGCAAAATGAAATATGAGAGAATTTGTCGACAAAATGTGTTCTTTCTTGTCCAAAACTCACCACGTACGTACTATAATCATTTGATTTCTCCCAGAGGTGTCTCCTTCACGACGCGTTAAAGAAGTGAAGGTTCTGGGACGGGTAAAGAATATGGACAGATCCAGAATTGGTCCTTAGCAACCAAGTTGCAATAAGGTTCTGGATTTGAGCTCAATTTCCTGTGGTGGTATTGTTTTTCGGTCTCCAGGAGTAGATCTCTCTTTTTGGAGCCTAGTGGTATGTCCTCTCATCCATTGAGGATATCCACTTCTGCTACTGGTGGATTGCATCCAATATATTTGGTATGGCAATCCTAGCTGGATTTTTAGTAGCAGGGATGTGAAAGTTTTGACAATATCTATATTGTTAGTAACTATGTCTGATAACTGTTTTAACAGATTCATAAGTGTGGATCTTCAGGATCTCATCACAATTCATGATAACCAGATCATAGGTATTAATGATTTAAATGGTCATTTGAGCTTCAGGCTCATGGATGATTGTAGTATTTCTGTTGAAACTGATTCTGGGACATTAAAGTTGTGAGGGATCTTCAGGATCTCATCAAATCTTTAAAATAGGATCATCGATGCACGTCTTAGGAGAAGTGAATTTAAATGCTTCCCATGTTCAGAGTGCTCAGACTCTATTTATCTGGGATATTTACTTTCGATAAATAGTTCTGCATTTTGATGGTCTATAGTGGTGATATGGGGGTGTCTACTCATCATGGCACAATCTATAAGATGTGCTCTAAACGCTTCCCCCGTCAGGGGTTTTCGGAAACTGTTTATATGATGTGATCAGACTCATATAAATAGGTTCTAAGGATGCGCTTTGATGGTTTGCAATGTAATTGCATGTTCCCATGTGGTCACCTACAACTGGATTTTTAATGGATAAGAAATCCATTTAAATCATTTTAATGATTTATCTTACCCATATTTGGGTGTGAACACAAGCTTCAGGGTGTTCGTTATTTTTCCAGTTGTAAAACATTTAAATTTCCCAGTGTTATCCAAAGTTACCACCATTTTATAAAAGAATGTGGTTGGATAATAACCATTTATTTAGAGGATATATTGATGGGTACACAAAAAGTACATCATCAGTCCGGTTAAGGGAGTGGACGAAGCCTATTTATATCCCTTAAATACTCTCAAGAGACCTAAAGGTCTTCATTATCTTTAATGATGATAGTATATCATCTTAAATTCATTTGAGGAAGTGAGGAGAGTCAATGTCCATGTGAATGGAGATGTTCTCATTATCATTTTTCCCTTTTGAATAGGACAATGAAAGTTTCACCCTTTTTGAAGAATCTTCGGGTTCGTCTGGTTGATGATGTCTTGCATCATCAATCCAGGGTGATATCGATCCAAAAATTTGGTCGATTCTGGATACTTCTGGTGTTCCAAAATAATTCCTCTTTTTGAATTTATGTGGCACTTTTGAAAAGTCCATTAAAATGCTCAAGTTAATTTTGTTCGGTAATAGTTGAACTGTGTTCAAACTGTGAAGGATTACATCTTCACTTTGACTATTGTGCGGATCATTTTGGGACAAAGCTTCAGGCTTCATTTATTTCTTGAGTCATTAGGGATTTCGTTTTGACGAATATCCTTTTTGAAACGGTATAAGTTTCAGAGAGTATATGGTATCCTCATTTTATTTTTTAGGGGTATTCAAGATAGCAAAACATACGCAGTAAAATAAAATGTATTAAAACTACAAGAGAATAATACTGATGATAAGTCAACAAGTGACATAGTGTGATGTGTGCTCTTGAAAATATACAACAATAATTATGCTCATTAAGACTTATGCTATGACAACAGATTATTTTTGATTTCAAAGTTTATTTGTCCTCGGGGAGTAGCAAAATATACATAAGGTCAATTAGACTTTTGTCGTTTTGACTAGATATGTATGTATTTTTATATGGCATAAGTTAATGCACATTCATGTTTGCAAAAACATTTTGGCTCTTATCAGAACTTCTGGTCTGATTTTGGCTTGCCATTGCTTACTCCATGTCGAGGTATATCGTATCTTCCCTTTCCCATTTAATCCAAGACTTCCCCCGTTTTGAGTTTTCCTTATTTTTATTTCAGGTCATGTTTGATCCTGAACTTTCCCTGATTTCAATATTCCTTATTTATAAAGGACAATGAAAATTAGTCTTGCTAAGGAGACATAAGAAGGGGTTTGAGCAAATTATTTATACTTCCACTTTTCTAATTAATTAGAGACTTTTAAAAAGTCTATTTGAATGCTCGAGTATAGCTTCAGGCCTTTTACTTGAGTCGTTCAAATTTTATGTGGATAGTTTACCATGCTCAGAGGGGAACAAATACGTGGGTGCGTAATATATTTTTCACTTATTCATTAAGCCACGACTTCAGGCGTATGCTTATATTCAAGGCTAGAAAAAATCTTTCCTTGTAAAAATAAAGGAGAGTACTCTTTTAAAGAGTTTAGCGGTATTATGGAAAACTTCTGGTGTCCATATTGGATTATATAGATCATAGATCTTATATATCTGTTTACCGCAAAGTGTGCATCTTTTATAAAGATAGCAATTATAATTTTCGCATAAACCATCGTATTTATTTTATTAGGGAGAGAGAGTGTTGACTTTTGATTTGATTTTGAACTTCGAGTTCATTTTGTCAAAGTGGATATGATATTAAACTTTTTGAAATCATTATTGTCTTATTGTCATAAATATCGTCATATCATGAGCCCATCATACATATAATGTAAAGCTTTTTAAACTAAAGATTATGTTCAATTGAATTGAAACAAGTATGATGTACACATGCTATTTATATGCTGCAGGCATTTTAAAAAATCTTATCGCAGGTATATAGTCTAGCAATAGGCGTTAAACTATATCAAAGTGATTTTGGCATGCTTTTTGACAGTTTCATTGTAACATTAACATGGTATTAACATAATTAATATCCACACAATTAATGCATAATCAATGAAAACGAAAATGACTTAGGACTATGGGGATCAGCCAGCCGACACCGAAATAAAAAGAAGTACAGTCCGAAGTTACATCAAAAATAGCATGAAAGAATAAAATACAACTCGGGAACTTCAAAGAGAAGCCCCTATCTTCATTGTGCGTACGCCTTCAGCTCCTTTTTGGTGTCCTTCGGTCTTCTTTTTACATTTATATCCTCACTTACAAATTTCTCTCAAAAAAAGAAAAATTGCAGGAAATTAAAAGGTGTCGGAAACCTGGCTGATCCCTAAAAACATAGCCTAATTTGCACATCCACGCAGATAATATATTGGAAACATACAACCACGCAGATAATCAATCACAGGCATGTAAATATTAATTTAAATAATCTAAATTGTGACGTGTAAAAATTTATTTTGAAAAACTTTTACCTTTGATCCATATTTTAATGTTTTTTTTACCGCTTTAAAACCCTTTTAATTTTCTTTTAATTATTTTGGGCTTTTTAGGGCCAAAAATAAAAGAAGAAAAATTATTTATGTAAATGGGCTAATTTTCTGGCCTTTTGGGCCATAAAAACAACCCATTAGGGTTAATTTGGGCCTCCCCCGAAAAATTGGCCCGTTTAGGGTTAGGATTTCGGAAAACCCTAGGGGGGCCCGCGGCGTGTCGCCGCGACGGCTGGCTGCGCAGAACGCGGCGGCCGTGGCGGCGGCGGGCCGCGGCGGCGGGCCGCGGCCTGCAGGCCATGGCACGGGGCCGCGGCCGCCGCGGCCTATGGCCGCGGCTGCCGGCCGCGGCCTGAGGCCGCGGCCGCCGCGGCCTGAAGTCCGCGGCTGCTTGCCGCGGCTTCAGGCCGCGGCTGCAATCCGCAGCCTGAGGCCGCGGCTGCAGTCCGCGGCCTGAGGCCGCGGCTGCTTGCCGCGGCTTCAGGCCGCGGCGTTAATTTGCTGCCGGCGGCACTTGTGAGGCGCCGCCAATTCGCCTTACGGCGTGCGGAGATTTTGGATCAAAGGGGGGTAAAAACCGGATTTTTCAATGATTTAGATCGCTAAAAAACAGATTTTTATTGTTTTTAGGCATGCGGGTCTTTAAAAAAATGTGATTTTACCGTGTTTTTAAACTTTTTGATCCTAAAACATGCAGATCTAACGTGAAAAGCAAGTTTAGATCTAAAAAGTTTTGATTTTTACCTCTAGATTCGACAAAGGAATCTAGTCGACGGTTGGTAAAGGATGCCCTTTTCGCTCCCCGTTGAGAAGATTACGATCTTCTTGAATCTGAGCGATTGATGGATCTCCTTCCCCGCGAGCCGCCGTCTCCTCCTACGAGCGTGATCGTGCTGATAACGTTTTATGAACGAGAAACAGATTTGGAGAAGGGTTGAGGCTAGGAAACCCCTAGCCTCCTTTATATAGTATTCATAATGGGTACTCATGTGGGTGGATACCCAATAGGCACAATGGGTCCTATTCATAACAATTATCAGGTTCAATCTTCTTTATACAAATTTGCAGTAGCCTGAATCATTAAAACAACTATACATCATCATTAAATTACCTCTCCAAACATTTGGCTCACTTCCGGGGAGGTAATAAAATCGCCCTCATTGCCAAAAACGTCCTTATTAATGTACAACCCTGACTGAGGATTTGTTAAGACTTCTTCCATGTACTCAACAGCTGATATTGGATCTCCACGAAACTATCGAACAACATCAATCAATAAGAAGAAGAAAAATGATAACGGATGTAATTTGCAAACATATAAAAGCAACTTAGTAATGTTCATCATATTCGGTTTTTTTGGCTCAAAAAAGATCACCTTTATTATACTCTTGAGACCTTGACCATCTCTGAATCCGACGACTGCTCGTGGAAATGATCTGCTTAACAAATATAACTATGAGAAAAAGTAACAAAAAGTAGAATAAAATAAATTACATTCCAAACCAAATCAAACTTGGAGGATTATACAACCCAGAACGATCGATTGAGATCGAAGACTTCCGTTGCGGGTCTTGGAGAGTCTTAAATTCCTTTGCTAAATAAATGGATTGCTGTTGCAATGCAAATTACAAAATTGGAGAACGTGAGATGTGGGTGCGTGCGCCGGTTGTGTAGAGAGGGCGGTTGAGGAGGTGAGAGGTGCGTGAGGAGCTTTACCCCCACGGATGAGATGTGCAGTTATGGGGATGTCAAACTGGTGTGTGCGGGTATATAGGATGTCAAATTATATCTATTTTTGTGTGTGTGGGGTGACGGGTGAAGGGCAAAAAAAAGAGAAGTGCACAAAATTTCGGTTACCACCAAGAAACGTGAGATTGAAATTGGAAACCTTTTGTTTTTTCTTGGTTTTATTTCTTGGTTTTATTTACATATGTATATACATAAGATATGTATATGTATATGTATATGTATATACATATATGTATATACATATGTCTATACGTATATACATATGTATATGTATATGTATATACATATATGTATATGCCCACGAGAGGGTGTCCTAGTGTTAAGTCATTCCGCTCCAAAGCCAAGGGGTGCGGGGTTCGAGGCCTATGGCCGCCGTGACTTGGTAATTATTTGTGGAATTTGTTGTGGAATTATTTACCCTGGGGCTATATCTCCCCTCTCGGACTAACCCGGGGGCCGTTGGGGGCACGGCGGTCACCCCCCAGTTTGCATAGTCTCGACCGGGCTCTCGCCTTACGCTCCTAAAAAAAGCCGAAGGCAGGGGGAGGGGGTTGGGGATTTTTCTGGGGTTTCAAAAAAAAACAAAAAAAAACAAAAATACATATATGTATATGCATATATGTACATATGTACATATATGTAGATACATATGTATATACATATATGTATATACATCTACATATACATATGTATATACGTATTTACATATGTATATACATATATGTATATACATATACATATACATATATGTATATACATATACATATCCATATACATATGTATGTCCATATCTTTTATGTATATGTATATGTATATGTATATACATATGTGTATATATATACACACATACATATGTATATACATATATATACACACATATACATATGTATATACATATATATATATATATATATAGGAAAAAGGGGATCTAAGGTGCCTCCTTAGATGAAAATCTAAGGAGGCGCCCCCATTTCCCCCCATCTCCTACAATTTTTTTGCAAATTGTTTTTCATGGGGTTGTTGTTCACATCATGGATGATCAACATACCAAATTTCAAGTGATTCCAATACATTTTGAGCCACCATCTACCCCTTACAATTTCAACGGTCTAAAAACGTGCTGAAAAACCCACGAAGTTGCAAGGGGTAGATGGGGGCTCAAAAAGTATTGAAATCCCTTGAAATTTGGTATGTTGATCATCCATAAGGTGAACAATAAACCCATGAAAAAAAAATTCAAAAAAAAATGTGTGAGATGGTGGGAAATGGGGGCGCCTCCTTAGATTGAATCTAAGGAGGCACCTTAGGATCCCTTTACCCATATATATATATATATATATATATATATATATATATATATATATATATATATATATATATATATTTGACGATCAAGAGTAGTCTTTATTAAAATCCAAAAGATATACAAAATGGGATCACTACCTAGCAGAGTAGAAGCAAGAGAGACAGGGGATAGGGCACAAGCGCCGTCACCCTATACAGACTAACTTCTACCACTAAGTAATGCTCCAAGTATCAAAATAATTACAAAATAATACAAAGAATACAGGGGTGACCAAATACATTAATCCGCAACCAAAAAGCCCCAGTTGGAAAAGGGAGTGATATCAGGGACCTCGTCAAGGTTCAGATCGCGAAGGGATATAGTGACATCGGCAACAATGTCTTCAAAAAGCAATATCTTACTCTTGAACTTAGACTCAAAGATACGCATGTTGCGCTGCTTCCAAATATGCCATACCATAGCTTCAAGGGATATATATATATATATATGGTAAAGGGATCCTAAGGTGCCTCCTTAGATTGGAGGCGCCCACATTTCCCCACATCTCCGACAATTTTTTGAATTTTTTTCATGGGTTTGTCGTTCACCTCATGGATGATCAACATACCAAATTTCAAGAGATTCCAATACTTTTTTAGCCACCATCTACACTGTGCAACTTCATGGGGGTTTAAGCTTGTTTTTAGACAGTTAAAGTTATAAGGGGTAGATGGGGGCTCAAAAAGTATTGGAATATCTTGAAATTTGGTATGTTGATCATCCATGATGTGAACAACAATTCCATGAAAAAAATTTCAAGGAAATTGTGGAAAATGGAGGGAAATGTGGGCGCCTCCTTAGATTTAATCTAAGGAGGGACCCTAGATCTCTTTTTCCCGTGTGTGTGTGTGTGTGTGTGTGTGTGTGTGTGTGTGTGTGGAAAAAGAGGATCTAGGGTGCCTCCTTAGATGAAATCTAAGGAGGCGCCCTCATTTCCCTTCATCTCCTACAATTTTTTTGAAATTTTTTTCATGGGATTGTTCACATCATGGATGATCAACATACCAAATTTCAAGGCATTGCAATACTTTTTGAGCCCCCATCTACCCCTTGCAACTTCAATGGTCTGAAAACGTGCTGAAAAACCAATGAAGTTGCAAGGGGGTAGATGGGGGCTCAAAAAGTATTGGAATCCCTTGAAATTTGGTATGTTGATCATCCATAAGGTGAACAACAAGACTATGAAAAAAATTTCAAAAAAATGTGGGAGATGTGGGGAAATGGGGGCGCCTCCTTAGCTTGAATCTAAGGAGGCACCTTAGGATCCCTTTACTCTTTTGATATATATATATATATGTGTGTGTATATATATATATGTATATATGTATATATATGTATATATATATATATGTGTGTGTGTAGGGAATAATGGCTATCATACGCCATATGAGAGGGTGTCTCATATGCCCTCTCATATAAAAGGGGGCAAGTACGCCAAGTACAAGCCCATGTGGGCTTGTACTTCCCCCCTTTATGTGAGAGGGCATATGAGACACACTCTCATATGGCGTATGATACCCATTATTCTCATATATGTATATGTATATATATATATGAGGGATCAAATGACCCCCAAAAATAACCCCCAAAAATGACCCCCTATCAAAAATCCTATTCCCCCCATTTTTTTCAGAAGATCCGAACCGTTCATCTTGATTTCCACCCTCTAAATACATGACCCACCAATTTTCAACCCGATCCCATGTGTTTTGCCCGTTCATCAACCATTCGCAAAAGTTCTGTTCATGCGAAACCGTTAAATTTGGGTCGGATGGATGAATGGGCAAAACACATGGGATCGGGTTGAAAATTGGTGGGTCGGGTATTTAGAGGGTGGAGATCAAGATGAACGGTTTGGATCTTTCGAAAAAATGGGGGGCATAGGATTTTTGATAGGGGGTTATTTTTGGGGGTTATTTTTGGGGGTCATTTGATCCCTCCTCATATATATATATATATATATATATATATATATATATATATGTATGTATGTATGTATGTATGTATGTATGTATGTATGTATGTATGTATGTATGTATGTATGTATATATGTATGTATATATGTATGTATATGTATATAATACATTTGACAGTGTTTTTTGAATCCTAGGGCTGACTAGGACAAGATAAAAGACGGCTAAGATTTGATCATGGAAAATCAACGGTAGAGCTGGGTTGATGTACTACATTTTTAGAGAAAAAAATAGGTGGGGTCACTTGAAAGAGAAAGGGTGAATTTGTGTGTTTCGTTGGATTGGGTTTACTTTTAACATGGCATAAATCAAATCCCTTTCAAAAATTGAATTGGGTTGGGTCAGCTGTAAAGGCAAATGAATCAGTTCTCTTCCCATAATGTGCTCTTCCCAAAATCAGTTCCCAAAAACACGCCGCCTGCCCCCGATGCCTCGCCTTCCCCCCAAATATATAATAACGCCTCGCCTTGCCCCCAAAAACACGCCGCCTGCCACCACTGACCTCGGCTTCTTCTCCCCGTCAACTCCTCGAGAGCATCTCACATCCCAATTTTGAGGGAGCGTATTTTTTCCTCGAGAGCATATGCCATCCTCAAGAACTAGGGCATACCCACATCTTCGCAAGTCCTCAAGAGCTAGGGCATAACCCCAATCTCGCAGGTAACCCCAATTTCTTCAATCTCGCTGGTCTTCAAGAGCTAGGTCTTCAATTTGTGTTAATTTCAAGAGCTAGACCCTCAAGAGCTAGGTACCCCAATTTCTGCTTTGTCGCAGGTTACTTCAATCTGGTGCATTTGGAGCAATTCCTTGGAGCAGGTAACCCCAATTTAAGTGTTAATTTCTTTGTATTGTATTTTTTCGCAGGTAATTTTTTTGTTTGCAGTGTACTCATTTTCGTTCATTTTTAGCAGTGTACTCATTTTTAAAATTAGTTCTTTGTTGGCATCTACAGCCAAGAATTGGCATATACAATGTAACGACTGCTGTTCATGTATCTGGATTTAATGTAATATAATATATGTTTTGGTGGATTTTCTCCTCATGCGTGGTTTTCGTCTCCGTAGTTTTCATTTTCGATCGATTCGTCGTATTTTCTCGTTTCTTCCTTAGGATCGTCGATTTCGAAGTACGTCATTCGTGACGGGCTTCATAACGGTCATATCTAACTATTAGATCAAGCCTAGGAGTCTTAGGAATCGATCCCGGGGCCCCGCGCTCCGTATCGGAACTTTTTGTGCTCATTAGCCGGTATAAGAAGGGGCACCGACCGACTAGATGACGATCCAGTCGGTCGGCAATCCTTCTTGGACCGACTAGTTAGCTTTCTAAATTTCTCAGGAGTTACTGTTTATCGTTAGTCGGTCTAAGAACGTTGGTTGACCGACTAGGTTGCAAACTAGTCGGTCAGCAATGCTTCTTTAACCGACTAACACATCATCTAAATTTTAGTATCAGTACTGTTTATTCTTAGTCGGTCTAAGTTCATATTTCGATCGACTAGTTGTTAAACTAGTCGGTTAAGTTTTGTACTCAGACCGACTAATTCTTGGTTCTACTGTACAGTCGAGTTACTGTTTGCTCTTAGTCGGTCTAAGAACGTTCATCGACCGACTAGATGCTAGACTAGTCGGTCAGTATTTGTTCATGGACCGACTAACTCTAAATCCTATTTTCGTTCAGGAGTTACTGTTTGCACTTAGTCGGTCTGCGTTGGTCGACCGACCGACTAGTTGTCAAACTAGTCGGTCAGTGGTTGTTCTTTGACCGACTAACCAGTGTTAAAACCCTAATTTCTGGGCAGCCGCCAGCCTAGCCTATTTAAACCCAACCCAAACGTTTTCTTCTCCCTCAACACGACCCAAAACCCTAAAATCTTCCCCCTTGAGCCCCCATCTTCCTCCAAGCTTCAATCCTTCATTCCGAGCCCTAAATCCATCATCCAATCCATCCATTCACTCTATCTACCTCTCATCTTCCCCAAAATCCCATCAAAATCCATCAAAATCCACAAATCCTCCAAAACCCTAGTTTCTCCAAACTTCCCCAATCTTTTCCAGATCTGATCCTAGGGTTCCCCGGAGTGTTTCTTCCGCCTCCTCTCGGTAAGAAATCGATCTACCGTTGTTTTTATAACCTATTTATATTTTTATGAAACCCTAATAATATTTCATGTTGTTTGTTGATTGTTTCCCCAAAACAGCGGTTTCCCCGTAGATTAGCATCCGTGTGACGAAGTGGTCGTCATCCCCGGTGCTAGGCAAGTGAAACTTGCCACTTAGGGTTTAGGCCATGTTTTAGGCCATTTTCTTGTTGTAGGCGTAAAAGAGGCTAGGCGACGAAATGATACTCGCCTATGCGCAAATTAGGAAACTAGCTTGACAACGAAGCTAGTTCCGACATTTAGCATGTTGCACAATTGCCATGTCATGTTTACTTTCCATTAACGGTACGCAAATTAAATGTCATGTCATTGCATTGTTTTAGTGATCCCGTGATTGCATAGCGTCGCTACACTACTTGTGTTCCTGGCTCGTGACCAGAAGCGAGCATAATGAGTTGCTAACCCCAACGCTCGATATATTGAATTGTGAACTAAGAAACAAGCTCCCGTACGGGGCAACCCTGGCTCACTTGCTGGGCTCATGTACAGGGACCCTGGCTTGTTTAGTGCGGGATGGGGTGAGGGTTAAGCGGCCATTCAACTGGGGGTCTGTTTGATCAACAACTGCATTTGTAAGGCGTAAACTCTTTGGGGTGGGGTAGTGTTTAGTGCCGATCGGTCTGAATGTTGTACCATTCAGCGAAGGGCGTAAACATCTACAAAACAACCGTGAAATGTGAATTGTGTTTAGTGCCGATCGGTCTGAATGTTGTACCATTCAGCGAAGGGTGTAAACACTTGCAAAACAACGTGAATAGTGAATTGATTGGAATTGATAGTAGCTTGGCTACTCTTGTCTTGTCTTGTCCTGATGATTGCTCTCAAGTACAAATTGTCTTGCCATGTCTTAATTGTGCACTCATGTTATAACTGCCATGTCATGCATACTAAACTGCTAGGTTGCTAGTTGCCTTACTTTCAGTTTCCTTGCCCAAGTATTTTAGACTTGCTGACATGTGCCCCTTTACTCTTTTGGTTGACACATGTTAGATCCTGAGCCTGAGTACCTTGTTGAGGACGAGGTATTTGCTGACGCCGAGCCCGAGCCCGTGTTTGACGGGGAGTACGTGGACACTGGGGACCAGTCCTAGTGTCTCCGTTGTGTTTTACTTTTGTTAGACAATTGTTTTGTTATCGGTGCATAGCACCTATACTTATTTATGTCATTGCTTTTGTTGGCCTTGTTCTGGGCCTTGGACTCTTTTCTTTTAGCCTGGTGGCTTTTCTGGATGTTGAACTTATTTTCGTGTTGTACAATATTGAGATGTGGGATTTTTATTTCAGTCTCTCCTTCTGTTATTATTGTTGTTCCGTTATGGTTACAGGGACCTGCTTATATTTAAATTGACGCTTATCGGGTTTGGGGCTTCACAGCTCCGCTCCCGTGCGGACCTTTTCACGTCTCGCCTCCATTTTAGGGAAGCGGGTCGTGACAGGTTTTAGTGGTGGCCCATGCAGGTCCTTCTGTAACTGCGATTCTTGGAATAGCAATAATAATATTAGAATGTCCAATAAACTAAGTTCGACGTCTGATGTCATAAGCTATGAGTCTAATTGGATTCGTTCTCTGTGTCATTAGATGGCAGGAAGGCGTTTCACCCGTGGTCGGGGTAGTGGTGCGCTCCCTCATGATGAGGAGCCTGAGCGGGAACCCACCAGCGGTGAGATGATGCGGATGATGCTGCAGATGATGCAAGTGCAGCAGGGCGTGCTTCTGCAAGTCCAGAATGCCCCACTTGCTCATGCTGCCCGGGCTCTTCCGGATGTCCCTCGCTCTGAGCCAGGAGCGAAGAAATTTCGGGAGCTGGGTCCCGCGTATTTTGATGGTTCTGAGGGTCCTCTGGCTGCCGATGAGTGGATTCGGAACATCGAGGACAATCTGAAGATGGCCAAGATCACCCCGGCTGGATGGGTTGATTTGGCTAAGAGGCAGCTCAAGGATAACGCCAGGAATTGGTGGGATGCGGAGGAGAAGTTGTTGGTGGGGCCGTTAGCTTGGGCTACCTTCAAGGCCAGATTTGATGGTGAGTTCTTCCCGAAGGCTGCCAGGGAGGAGATGCTGCAGCGTTTTATCGATCTGAAGCAGGGGAACTCGTCGGTGGACATGTACCACCAGGAGTTCATGAGGCTGAGTCGGTTTGCACGAAAGATGGTGCAGGACACTGAGGGGAGAGCTCAGAGGTTCCTGCAGGGGCTTCCTTCAGAGCTCCAGAGTTTTGTGACCTCCTCTGACCGGGAATCTTATCAGAAGGTTCTGGTCGCTGCCAAGAGGCAGGAGCTACTCGTGAACCAGAGGAGAGGATCTTTGGTTGGTGCTGGGAAGAGGCCTGTGGAATAGGCGAGAGCTGTGGTTAGACCTGGATTCAGGCCTAATCAGTCCGCTCAGTTTAAGAGGCCAGGAGGGCCTATTCTGAAGTCTTGCCATTTCTGCGGCAAGCCTGGCCATATCAAGGATCAGTGTCGGAAGTTTCTGAGCCAGTGTTTGGTTTGCGGTGATGCTTCCCATGTCGCGAGAGATTGTCGGCATGCGGGTCCGCTGCGGAGGGCTCCTGTTGCAGCACAGCCGTTGCAGCAGCGAGCGTCTGTTCCTGCTGGACGTGGAGCAGCTCTTGTTCCGCAGAGGCAGGCCTTTCAGCAGGCTGTTCTGCCGAGAAGGCAGGCTTTTCTGATGACCGCTGCGGAGAGCGAGGCTGTGGATGAGGTTATCGCAGGTAATCCTCAATCTAGCTATTACTTTCCTAGCTGGTTTTGATTGTTAGATTATGTTGTTTGCTTAAACATGGTTGTTTGCTAGAATAGGGTTTGATTGTTAATTGATTGTTAGGTGTGGTTTTGGTGTGCACATTTCCTGCACGAGTCCTCTTTGACTCTGGTGCGTCGATGTGCATTATTTCTTGGAGCTTCATGGAGAGGCATTCCTTGTCGACGTCCCCTCTTCCCCAGAGTTGGAATATCGTTACAGGGAATGGCGTGGTCCCGGTGCATCGTGGTTGCAATTCTTGCTCGTTGGTGGTCTGTGGACATGAGCTTTTTGCTGATTTCATTGTCCACGACATCATCAACTATGATGCAGTTCTTGGGATGGACTGGCTTGCGAGCTTCTATGCTACGATCGACTGCCGTCGGAAGAAGGTGGTGTTCGAGATTCCCGGACATCCAGTATTTGAGTTCAGTCGTGGTAGCAGTTCGCTTGGTCCTGTCAGATTTCGGGCCAGGCCGGTGGAGGCTGTGGCTATGCAGATGGAGCTGGAGTGGCCAGCTGTGGTGCGGGATTTTGGCGACGTCTTCCCCGAGGAGATGTCTGGTTTGCCGCCTGATCGAGCTCTGGAATTTTCTATTGACCTCGTTCCAGGTGCGCAGCCGATTTTGAAGGCGCCGTATCGTATGGCACCTGCAGAATTGGAAGAGTTGCGGAAGCAATTGGATGAGCTGTTGCAGAAGGGTTATATTAATCCTAGCGTGTCTCCGTGGGGAGCACCGGTGCTACTGGTTAAGAAGAAGGATGGTTCGCGTCGCATGTGCGTGGACTATCGGGGATTGAATGCGGTGACCATTAAGAATAAATACCTGTTGCCTCGCATCTATGATATTTTTGATCAGCTTGGAGGTTCGAGGGTGTTTTCTAAATTGGATTTGAGGAGTGGTTACCATCAGTTGAAGGTGAAGAGGGATGATGTTCCGAAGACATCGTTCAGGACGAAGTATGGACACTATGAGTTCGTGGTTATGCCTTTCGGTGTAACTAACGCGCCCGCGGTTTTCATGAATCTGATGAACCTGATTTTCTACGACTTTTTGGATAAGTTTGTCGTTATCTTTATTGACGACATTCTGATCTATTCGAAGTCGGAGGAAGAGCATGCCTCGCACTTGAGGACGGTGTTGGAGATCTTGAGGAAGCATCGTTTGTATGCTAAGTTTTCGAAGTGCGAGTTTTGGCTGGATCGAGTTGCTTTTCTCGGGCATGTGGTGACTGGAGATGGTATTTCTGTGGATCCCGAGAAAATTAGGGCCATCAGGGAGTGGCCTGTTCCGTCGTCTGCGTCTGAGATTCGGAGTTTCCTTGGGCTTGCTGGTTATTATCGGCGATTCATCAAGGACTTTTCTCGTATTGCTGAGCCGATGACCAGGTTGACGCGGAAGGATGTTGCTTTTGTTTGGTCGGGTGATTGCGAGAGTGCTTTTGGTGTTCTGAAGGAGAGGTTGACGACGGCCCCTATTCTTGTTGTGCCTGATCGCAGCGGTGGATTCGAGATCTTTTGCGATGCTTCTGGCAAGGGTCTCGGTTGTGTGTTGCATCAGCACGGACATGTTGTGGCGTATGCGTCTCGTCAGCTTAAGGTTCATGAGAAGAATTATCCGACGCATGATTTGGAGTTGGCTGCCGTTGTGTTTGCTCTTAAGATTTGGAGGCACTTCCTGCTGAGTGAGAAAGTGAAGATTTTCATCGATCACAAAAGCTTGAAGTATATTTTCACTCAGAAGGAGCTCAACATGCGACAGCGTTGATGGTTGGAGCTGATGGCGGATTATGAGATTGATTTGCAGTTTCACCCTGGCAAGGCGAATGTGGTTCCTGATGCTTTGAGTAGGCTTCCCGCGGTGATGATGTTGACCTCGCAGTGGAGATTGCAGCAGGATTTTTGTGAGTCTGGCGTGGAGATTGTTCTTCCTGGAGTGGCTTCGTCGTTGATGTACATGCAGGTACAGTCGACGATCGTGGATCGGGTTAAGGCTGGCCAGGCTGAGGATCCGAAGCTGGTGAAGATTCGGGAGCAGGTGGAAGCCGGTCTGCGGACTGACTTTTTGATTCATGAGGATGGCTCGCTGAGGTTTGGAGCCAGGTTGTGTGTGCCAGCTGGGGATATTCGAGAGGAGCTGATGGTGGAGGCACACAGTTCGCCGTATTCTGTGCATCCTGGTGGCACCAAGATGTACCAGGATCTTCGTCTGAATTATTGGTGGCATGGTATGAAGAGGAGCGTGGCTCGGAGTGTAGCCAAGTGCTTGGTTTGCCAGCAAGTGAAGGCAGAGCATCAGCGTACGGCCGGGTTGCTACAACCGCTTCCGATTCCGGAGTGGAAGTGGCAGCACATCACTATGGATTTCGTGACTGGACTACCTCGGAGTCCGAAGCAGAATGACGCGATTTGGGTGGTCGTAGATCAATTGACCAAGTCTGCGCACTTTATTCCGTTCCGAGTGGGACAGTCCACTGAGGCGCTAGCGAGGAGATATATGGAGGTAAAATTCTTTCACTCTCCGTTTTATTTCCTTTTTCCTGGTGTGGATAGTGATGTAACGTGAATCGTGCAGGAGGTTGTGCGACTTCATGGAGTCCCCGTGAGTATCGTGTCTGACAGAGACACGAGGTTCACATCTCAGTTCTGGCAGAGTTTGTAGAAGAGCTTGGGTACGCGTCTGAGTTTCAGCACGGCGTACCATCCGCAGACGGATGGCCAGTCCGAGAGGACGATTCAGATTTGGAAGACATGCTGAGGGCGTGCATGTTGGATTTCAAGGGTTCGTGGGAGGACCATCTACATCTGGTAGAGTTTTCCTACAACAACAGCTTCCAGGCGAGTATTGGCATGGCGCCTTTCGCCGCTCTTTATGGGAGGAAATGTCGATCGCCATTGAGTTGGGATGACGTTGGTGATCGGGAGTTGTTGGGACCTGAGATGATCGTGGAGGCTGTGGAGATCGTCAGGAATATTCGGGAGAGGTTGAGAATTGCTCAGGACCGTTTTAAGCATTGGGCGGATGCTAAACGTCGTCCTTTGGAGTTTCAGCCGGGCGACCATGTGTTCTTGAAGATTTCCTCGAATCGTGGTGTGATTCGTTTCGGGAAGCGTGGAAAGTTGAGCCCGCGATACATTGGACCATTTGACGTTTTGGAGAAGGTTGGCGAGGTAGCTTATCGCTTGGCCTTGCCGCCATCTTTGGAAGGAGTTCACAATGTTTTCCATGTGTCGCAGCTTCGTCGATACATTAGCGATCCGTCTCATGCGGTGGATTTTTCGGAGATTACCGTTCGCCCCGATATGACGTATGACCAGCATCCAGTGCAGATTCTGGACAGGCGTCAGAAATCGCTTCGGAACAAGGTTGTCAATCTTGTGAGGGTGATGTGGCGACACGGCTCACCTGGAGAGTCTACTTGGAAGAATGAGGATGAGATGCGAGAGCGTTTCCCACTTTTGTTTCCGGACTCGTGAGTATCGGAAATTCCGAGGACGGAATTTTTCTTAAGTTGGGGAGGATGTAACGACTGCTTTTCATGTATCTGGATTTAATATAATATAATATATGTTTTGGTGGATTTTCTCCTCATGCGTGGTTTTCGTCTCCGTAGTTTTCATTTTCGATCGATTCGTCGTATTTTCTCGTTTCTTCCTTAGGATCGTCGATTTCGAAGTACGTCATTCGTGACGGGCTTCATAACGGTCATATCTAACTATTAGATCAAGCCTAGGAGTCTTAGGAATCGATCCCGGGGCCCCGCGCTCCGTATCGGAACTTTTTGTGCTCATTAGCCGGTATAAGAAGGGGCACCGACCGACTAGATGACGATCCAGTCGGTCGGCGATCCTTCTTGGACCGACTAGTTAGCTTTCTAAATTTCTCAGGAGTTACTGTTTATCGTTAGTCGGTCTAAGAACGTTTGTTGACCGACTAGGTTGCAAACTAGTTGGTCAGCAATGCTTCTTTAACCGACTAACACATCATCTAAATTTTAGTATCAGTACTGTTTATTCTTAGTCGGTCTAAGTTCATATTTCGACCGACTAGTTGTTAAACTAGTCGGTTAAGTTTTGTACTCAGACCGACTAATTCTTGGTTCTACTGTACAGTCGAGTTACTGTTTGCTCTTAGTCGGTCTAAGAACGTTCATCGACCGACTAGATGCTAGACTAGTCGGTCAGTATTTGTTCATGGACCGACTAACTCTAAATCCTATTTTCGTTCAGGAGTTACTGTTTGCACTTAGTCGGTCTGCGTTGGTCGACCGACCGACTAGTTGTCAAACTAGTCGGTCAGTGGTTGTTCTTTGACCGACTAACCAGTGTTAAAACCCTAATTTCTGGGAAGCCACCAGCCTAGCCTATTTAAACACAACCCAAACGTTTTCTTCTCCCTCAACACGACCCAAAACCCTAAAATCTTCTCCCTTGAGCCCCCATCTTCCTCCAAGCTTCAATCCTTCATTCCAAGCCCTAAATCCATCATCCAATCCATCCATTCACTCTATCTACCTCTCATCTTCCCCAAAATCCCATCAAAATCCATCAAAATCCCCAAATCCTCCAAAACCCTAGTTTCTCCAAACTTCCCCAATCTTTTCCAGATCTGATCCTAGGGTTCCCCGGAGTGTTTCTTCCGCCTCCTCTCGGTAAGAAATCGATCTACCGTTGTTTTTATAACCTATTTATATTTTTATGAAACCCTAATAATATTTCATGTTGTTTGTTGATTGTTCCCCCAAAACAGCGGTTTCCCCGTAGATTAGCATCTGTGTGACGAAGTGGTCGTCATCCCCGGTGCTAGGCAAGTGAAACTTGCCACTTAGGGTTTAGGCCATGTTTTAGGCCATTTGCTTGTTGTAGGCGTAAAAGAGGCTAGGCGACGAAATGATACTCGCCTAGGCGTAAATTGGGAAACTAGCTTGACAACGAAGCTAGTTCCGACATTTAGCATGTTGCACAATTGCCATGTCATGTTTACTTTCCATTAACGGTACGCAAATTAAATGTCATGTCATTGCATTGTTTTGGTGATCCCGTGATTGCGTAGCGTCGCTACACTACTTGTGTTCCTGGCTCGTGACCAGAAGCGAGCATAATGAGTTGCTAACCCCAACGCTCGATATATTGAATTGTGAACTAAGAAACAAGCTCCCGTGCGGGGCAACCCTGGCTCACTTGCTGGGCTCATGTACAGGGACCCTGGCTTGTTTAGTGCGGGATGGGGTGAGGGTTAAGCGGCCATTCAACTGGGGGTCTGTTTGATCAACAACTGCATTTGTAAGGCGTAAACTCTTTGGGGGTGGGGTAGTGTTTAGTGCCGATCGGTCTGAATGTTGTACCATTCAGCGAAGGGCGTAAACATCTACAAAACAACCGTGAAATGTGAATTGTGTTTAGTGCCGATCGGTCTGAATGTTGTACCATTCAGCGAAGGGCGTAAACACTTGCAAAACAACGTGAATAGTGAATTGATTGGAATTGATAGTAGCTTGGCTACTCTTGTCTTGTCTTGTCCCGATGATTGCTCTCAAGTACAAATTGTCTTGCCATGTCTTAATTGTGCACTCATGTTATAACTGCCATGTCATGCATACTAAACTGCTAGGTTGCTAGTTGCCTTACTTTCAGTTTCCTTGCCCAAGTCTTTTAGACTTGCTGACATGTGCCCCTTTACTCTTTTGGTTGACACATGTTAGATCCTGAGCCTGAGTACCTTGTTGAGGACGAGGTATTTACTGACGCCGAGCCCGAGCCCGTGTTTGACGGGGAGTACGTGGACACTGGGGACCAGTCCTAGTGTCTCCGTTGTGTTTTACTTTTGTTAGACAATTGTTTTGTTTTCGGTGCGTAGCACCTATACTTATTTATGTCATTGCTTTTGTTGGCCTTGTTCTGGGCCTTGGACTCTTTTCTTTTAGCCTGATGGCTTTTCTGGATGTTGAACTTATTTTCGTGTTGGACAATATTGAGATGTGAGATTTTTATTTCAGTCTCTCCTTGTGTTATTATTGTTGTTCCGTTGTGGTTATAGGGACCTGCTTATATTTAAATTAACGCTTATCGGGTTTGGGGCTTCACAGCTCCGCTCCCGTGCGGACCTTTTCACGTCTCGCCTCCATTTTAGGGAAGCGGGTCGTGACATACAAGCAGTGTACTCAGTTTTTTGTTCATTTTTAGGAGTGTACTCAGTTTTTTGTTGTTTCCATCATTCAGCCCACTGGCATGGCTAATGCCAGCTTTATCTCTTGAAGTTGTATCCATAGTTATTAGTATCCATAGTTATTGGTAGTTTTCATGTAATCTATGATAAATAGTCAGAATTCAATTTAAATCTACAGAATTAATATACCCACGTATCATTGGCATCTACAGACAATTTACAGAATATTTGAATACCAACAACTATGGATGGCCATGGAAGACAATTTGAATGATTGTTCATGCTTCAAGTTATTTATGTAATCAGCATGGTTTTAATTTGAAAAATAACTGCAAGTTATTTGTTTTGGCCTCCAATTGACAGATCTTCACATTGACAGGATAATAGAGTTGGCCTCCAATTGACAGGTATTCCAATTTCAGTGTTAATTTCTTTGTATTGTATTTTTTCGCAGGTAATTTTTTTGTTTGCAGTGTACTCATTTTCGTTCATTTTTAGCAGTGTACTCATTTTTAAAATTAGTTCTTTAGTGGACTCATTTGGTTCTTTAGTGGACACATTTTCTTTGTTGGCATCTACGGCCAAGAATTGGCATATACAAGCAGTGTACTCAGTTTTTTGTTCATTTTTAGCAGTGTACTCAGTTTTTTGTTATTTCCATCTTTCAACCCAATAGCATACTTGATGTTACATGGCTAATTCCAGCTTTATCTCTTGAATTTGTATCCATAGTTATTAGTAGTTATCATGTAAGCTATATTCTTAAAAGCAGACATGATAAATAGTCAGAATTCAATTTAAATCTACAGAATGGATCATTTGGCATGGATCATTTGATACAAAAATTAATATACCCACGTATCATTGGCATCTACATCCAAATCAATTATTCTAAGGGATGAGTAGATTGTTTCCAGAATATTTGAATACAAACAACGATGGATGGCCATGACAGACAATTTGAATGATTGTTCATGCTTCAAGTTATTTGTGTAATCAGCAGGGTTTTAATTTGAAAAATAACTGCAATTTATTTGTTTTGGCCTCCAATTGACGGGTATTCACATTGACAGGATAATAGAGTTGGCCTCCAATTGACAGGTATTCAAATTTCTTCATTTTGAATTTTTGGTTTATGACATGCTATCTGAAATTCTTACTTTTCAAAAATCTATGACATGTTTTATCTTTATCCTTTCAAATTGTTTTTCAAATATCTATGATAGGTTTTTGGTTTTTGTTTTATCCTTTCAAACTTTCAAATTTTAAACTTTGCCTACACACTCACAATTTGAAAGCATCCTGTTAAAATTATTTGACTACTTGTGAGTGTTACTACTTGAAAGCATCCCGTCAAATTTGAAAGCATCCTGTTAAAATTTTACTACACACTCACAAATATACCCATGATAAAATTATATTTGTAAACTGGGAAATCATACTATTTGTTCATGTATGCAATTTTATACCCAGGATAAAATAACTTGCAGTTCCTACTTGATTAATTTGATCCTAGCTGTTAATCTTCGCCTCATGGTTTTTTAATCCTGTTAATTTCATCTAATTACATGGGTTCAACTTTTTAATCTTGTTACTTTGATGCTGATTTGAATGGAAACAATTTTATTACGAAGCATATGAATAGAAAAAAATCGAATGTAAGCATTAAAACTGTCATGGCCATCCATAGTTGTAGTCCTTTTTGTGCATCATATCCAGTTTTTATAAGAGCAAGGATATGCATATCCACTTTATAAAATGCATGGATATCATTGGCAAATCCAGTTTTTAAATGAGCAGAATATGCTTTACATTTTCAAATTTGGATGTGTGTGTGCATGCGTGTGTTTTACTGTCTGTGTGCGTGCGTGCATTGTTGGAGGCTTAATAGTTGGGTTCGTCTCTGGTTTTGCTATTTGGTGAGAAAATTTGGATGGGTATTTGCTGTTATGAGAGTATGAAATATGAATTTGTGATTTGAATATGAATGAGAGTTCAAAATATTTCATATATGCAATCTCATCCTGGATATATGCAATCTCATATTTCATTATGGATATATGAATTTGTGATTTGAATATGAATGAGAGTTCAAAATATTCATAACAAATTCAGTTTTGTGATTGTATATATGTTATGAATGCATATATACAGATTACATATATCCAGAATATAAGAGTAAGGAATGCATATCCACTTTATAAAATGCATGGATATCATTGGCAAACCCAGTTTTTAAAAGAGCAAAATATGCTTTACATTTTCAAATTTGGATGTGTGTGTGCGTGCGTGCGTGCGTTTTATTGTCTGTGTGCGTGTGTGCGTTATTTTGAGGCTTAAAAGTTGGGTTCGTCTCTGGTTTTGCTGTTTGGTGAGAAAATTTGTATGGGTATTTGATGTTATGAGAGTATGAAATATGAATTCGTGATTTGAATATGAATGAGAGTTCAAAATATTTCATATATGCAATCTTATCCAGGATATATGCAACTCATATTTCATTCTGGATATATGAATTTGTGATTTGGATATGAATGAGAGTTCAAAATATTCATAACAAATTCAGTTTTGTGATTGCATATATGTTATGAATGCATATATCCAGATTGCATATATCCAGAATGGTTATCCATAACATAACCATGTTTCATAACAAAATATGAACTCTATTTCAGTTTCATAACAAAATATCCAGAATGGTTATGTTGCTCAAAATATTCTGAACTCTAATTCATTTTTTTAGCAACCATATTTCATATTCACAAATAATCCATATCCAGTTCCAACCATATTTCAAAAACATGATCCTGTCATCTGCAAGTTAGAGGTATCATGTGAGCTTCCCTGCATTGGATGTTCATGCATCGAGATTGAATAAGATTCTGGAAGAATCATGTTAGCTTGGGATGAAGTTAGAGGTATTTACTCCTTTACCCGGACGGATGTTAGTATCTTAAGCTACTATTTCTGTTGTCGATTATGTTGTGCTTGCAGGAATCTGCGGCTAACGAAGAAAAGCAGCAACTAGAAAAGGTAGCAGAGATGCTAGCCTGTACAAGACCCAGAAAGAATGAAGTGGTGAGCATTCTAAGAATCCAGAATCTGCCTGCTTTTGTGCTCAAATAGTTTCCAAATTAAAGCGGTGAACATTCATAATGTTCTGATGACAATGGTGAAGGTGAGTACTAGGTATTTTCCAGCTTGGGATACATCCCCACAGTCCACGGCACTTGGATAGTTATATCTATCTGAAATGTTGTGTTGGATAGTTATATCCAGCTTGGGATACATCCCCACAGCCATTCATAACTTTGAGTGGTTCCAATTTGGAATCAACCATCATAACATGGGATGACTGCATTTGTTACAGGCTTCATAGGCTTCATAGCTTTATAGCTATCTCGAGACTGTTTCATAGCCGGATCTTAGGGAGACTGCATTTGTTAAAGGCTCTTAAGGCGATCGAAGAGTTGATAAAGCAGTTCTTTTTCGCGTACTGGTAGCAGATAATGGGAGATTCAGACTTTCGTCTTTGTTGGGGGATATGCCCTCAGATCATCTATATTTGATGCAAATGATAATTTAAGCCTAGATAGGGACTAATTTGCATATGATGCAAAAGAGATTAAATGTGTCTTAAATAGTTTAAGACCATATTTAATATAATAAACGCAAGGAATAGTTCATGAGTAAGACAGAAATGTCCTGGTCTAAACCCAGGTTCAAACGGCGTCCAAATCAGACGCTAGATGCTCAAGATACGCCCAAAACAGCCCAATGGATCACACCGGGTCAGACCAGGCAGATCCAAACCAAACTGGGTCTGCCCTGAATGCCTGGCTAAATCCAGTAATGCTAGGGCGCCAGGCCCGCATGGGCCTGGGTGTCCGGCCCAGGCCCAGACGCCCAGGCAACCAGGCGCCTGGGGGCAGCCTGGGCCTAGGCGCCCAGGCTGGGCACACCAGTCTGCGCGTGCCCAGACCAGGTGTCCAGCCTGGTCTGGGCTCGCCCAGCTGGCACAGTGGGCCCCACCTAGAGGGTGCAGAACCTTAGGGCTGTAAGCTGTTTTTGACGGCTGGTTTTTGCGAAAAACAAGCCATGGGCTGAACTTTGGACGATCAATTGGAGGGTCAAATGAACCCCGATTGACGAACCACTTTTTCCTATGCGTTCACTGTTGAACACCCTTCGTATTGATAGGTTGTATCAATCATGAAGCTCAATGGTGAGGGAGTTAAAATTCACGGAAGTTTAGCCTTTGTGAAAGGCAAACTAAATTGAATTGATTAACTCCAAATTTAGTCCCACATCGGATTTTGTGTAAAGGGGAGCAGTTAGCTGCCTAAATAAATAGGGGTCTGCTCCCCTCCTCAAAACTCATCCCAAGCTCTAGATCTGAGCGGCTCTCGTAAATGTTGGAGCACGCTCGGATCTAGGCTTAAATTAATATTCTCTATCTCCATATATTTCTGCCTTACTCTTGAGGGCTCTAGCAAAGCCGCAAAGGAGTTCGGATTCGGATCCGAAATCTAGGCGAAGGTTTCACTCGCGTGAAACTTTCTTCCGTGCGTGGTTGGCTCGGCGACACGAGAATTGCTCGCCTCGGGATGTGGAGCGGTTCGAGGAACAGTTCGAGGAGCAGCTCGGCGTGGGATGGGGAGTGGTTCGGAAGACGGTGCGTAACATCTCGCCTGCCCCAGGGTTGAGAATTCGGGTATGTATTTTATAATCATTAGTTTAATTTAATCGCAGTAGGTTAGATCCTTCTTGAGATGGTCAGATCCATCCCGAGTCGGCATAGATCTTGGCTAAGGGTCTTGTACCTCAGGGCTAAGTTAAATTGTTTAACTGCATGTTAATTAGATTAAAATGTTTATTCTTCCGCCGTGCATTTTTATGTCGTTGTTCCGTCCGACTTAGGACGGGAATAGAGTTTTTGTGCCCTAAGGGTTCCCCAAAACCCTTCAGTGGTATCAGAGCCTAGGTTTGCGTAACGTTCTAGCACTGCGATTTTATTAAACATTGAAATGTTTTTTTAAATACTTTTAAAAAGTTTTAAAGTTATGAGATAATTTTAAAATATTTTTGGGTGCCCTATAAAATGTTGTTTAGATGTTTAAAAATTTTATATGATAAATTTTAAAGCATGAAAATTTTATAAAGATGTTTAAATATTTTATGTGATAAAAATTTAAGTATGTAATGCTGTTTTAAATTTATATGATAATTTTAAAACTGATTTTAATATTTTAAAACTTTATGTGATAAGTTAAAAATGTTATTAGATGTTTTAAAATTTTATGTGATAAATTTTAAACATGGAATTTTTTAAAAATGATGTTTTAAATTTATGAGATATTTTTAAAACTGATTTTAAAAGTTTAAAATTTTTATGCAATAAATATTTTTAGTAGCATGCAAATTTGGTGATCTTTTAAAAACAAGATATTATTTTTATGAGATAAAATAAAATGTTTTAAAAATCACAATTTTAAATTTAAATGTTAAATTTAAGTATGCATGCTAAACTTGTTTATTTGATAAACATTAGTCTATTTAATTGTTAAATAGTTGTACACTTTTATTTTATGCGATGAAATTAGTGTAACTTTATGTTAATGGTGTGACATCTTGTCCCATATTTGATAACACAAGACAACCCTTTAGGTTAGCCATTAAGAAATCATTAAAATTTATTAATTGAATTTTAATGACATGCTATGTTTTAATAAAACTTTTAACAACCCTTAAGATCTAATTCATGATTAGGGTAGTCCCTTTAATGAATTTTTAATTCTAATTGTTATAATTAATTCTCATTAAAGGACTTCGCTTTTAGCGATGTTAATAAATTTATTAAAATCCTAATAACGATTAGGATAGCACGTGAACCTTATAGTTTATAAGGATTTAATAAAAGTTATTAAATAAATCCTAAAATTTTGAATTTAAGGATTCAACTAGTTGATAGGATTAATTAGTTGTTAATAAAAGCCTTTTAGTCTATGGCACGTATATAAAAATGAGAAGCTTCATTCAAATGACCATGATCCAATCAATGCGCTTGGCTAAGTTTGCTGGTTCACCCTTTAAGGGATAGTGATCCTAGCTTAGTCAATTCCCTGGTTGTGTTCCGCTGGACCGCAATGACGCGAATCATGATTGTATGACACCCTGGACTATATCTAAGTCAAATACGTTAATAATCTTCTTCAAGATTAGTCGTAGCCCTCCTTATTTTAGGGGTTGGCAACTATAGGACCCGTGTTACAGTTGTTGAGCTACACTCAAGTTGTGACATGGCAATCTTATAGAAACCAATTCCTTAAATACATAAGATGAAATCTTGACTTGACCCAAACCGTCGTGTCGTGAATACACCGAGCGCCGGCGTAAGATAAGTCAAAGAGGTAGTCTGGCTAGATGTAGTCTAAGACCTGACCCAAACCGACGTGTCGTGAATACACCGAGCACCGGGGCAAGTCAGGCTAGACACGAAAATAAGGGTCTGACTAGACTAGGCATTGTGATTTGGATTAGCACACTCATGCTCACAAATGACTAGGGGTAAAAACCGAATAAGAGGGTCATATTTGATATGATCGATGAAGAATCATCTTCCGCTTATGGAGTCTTACAACTTGTTGAGCTACACTCCAGGTTGTTAGGCTCAAGGTGATTGGACCAGTTACCCATTAATTTTAATTCGATTAAATCGTTCGTTATTAAGCATTGAAACGATCATAAAAATAATGGGAGGATATATATAGATAAAAGCCATTCTACCTATATTTAATATTGAACATATGCTAAACTAGGACAAGACTATGTTTACCAAAGGAATTAAAATATAATATTTTAATGAAATAAGTTAACTGGTCAAAAATGTTGATTAATTGAATAATAGAATTAAAAATATATTCTCGTTGACATTAAAATGACCTTCTAAAGAACAGACTTAAGAAATATGATTTCATTAAGTTCTGGGTCCAACAAATAAATTCACGCTACATGTCACTCGTCTCTATATGAGGCAGCTTGAACATATAGGATATTCGAAGTATGTTTCTCCCTACAACTTGTTGAGCCACCATCAAGGTTGAATGGACAAACAATTTTGATCCGCAAAGTTCAAGAATTCGATCAAATCATTTAAGTCGAATACAAGTGCATGAGCGGTGCAAGACAATGTATCCCAACCGGATCTTGAGACAAGCAACTTCTTGAGCTACACTCAAGATTTCAACTCTCAGGCGTTTGGATACATGAGATGCTTGCATAGCTATTTATTTATGTTGGGTTATTTAATATCTAAATGTGATTTAGAAAAGGAAGAAGGCACTTCGGAAAGTCAATCAAGTTAAATAGTTTGATTTATCATTAGTAAAGGAATAAGGAGGAGGAAATGAAAATATGACATATTCTGATGTCACGATTTCATAATTATTGTTATACAAAAGGTTAACACATTTTGACAAATGTCGTCACATTGCTTCTGAAGCAATAAGTAATATGTATAAAGAAAATATATGTATTAAATGTTAATATATAAATACACAAGATATTAGCAAACTTATATGGCAAAATAGACTAGGCCGTATCGAGAGAGTAAGCTTCACAAGTCACATAAAGCGGGGTCTGACCTCTCTATTATGAAGTCTACAGACACTTGTGAGTCTTACCCTCTTAGATATAATGGCCGATACCCATCTATGAGACAGTGGGAGAATGAGTTGTCGAACTCAGTCTTGTACATACTGATGTACCCGAGTCTAGATTAACCAAAATAAGTTATTCGTATATTTTAGTAAGACACGTGTTCTTGATGAAACACAAGTCTGATAAAATAAAGAACGAAATGAATAAAGTATTTAAACTGATTCGATCAGATCGAAAGGTTAAATACTTAGCTATATTAAATCTTGCGTAATTAAAGAAAAATATGATTTTCTCTCAGGTCAAGTCTGTTAACACATCGGTGTGTTAAAGGTATGAACCACACTAAGTTAGACTTGGTACGATCCATAGCAAGTGACTCTGAGTTTAGTCCTCCCTCTGGGTTAAGTCCCAGATCGTAATGCCTAGGTTTTGATAATGTTCTATGAGGACATTATCAATAATATATTCATTAAATCGATCATTAGGAAATTGTACAATTACTCGAATTTCGTGAGACGAAGAGTCGAGTTAGACATCATAACTGATGATGACTTAGTCAACTTCTAGGGTGAAATTCGGAGTAGTAACTCCGATTTATAACTTGATGCAATCAGAACAGGTCTGTGTGCGTAAATGAATTTTGGAATTTAGTTTACGTGCCCAAGGAAAATGTTTCCTCACTTTCTGCAAGTAAATCTTTAATATGAAAGAAAGAAAAATAGTGAAGTGCAATCATGTTGGTCGAGAACGGTTTTCATCCTAATTCCTATAAAACGGATTAGAATGAAACTATTTTTCGCCAGCAGATGTGTACAGATCTACTCGGACCAAACTCGATGTAAACGCTCATATTGACCATGAAAATTGGAGCATTCACTTATAAGTTCGTTTTTCTAAATATGATTTAGACAAGCCAACTTATATGAATTAGCCAGAAAGTTTTCAAGGTCAGTGGGAGCGTATAAAATACATGCGAAGCATCAAAGGGATGGAACATTTACTTTGACAAAGTAATCAAAAGGTTTGACACTTTATCAGAAATAGATATGAGCCATTTGAAATGACCAGTAACTAATTTAAAATTATTATCTTAAGCTACGATGAACTGGATACAATCCAAGGAAATAAAACATTATGGATTCCGAAAGACCAAGTGAATTATTTGAATGTGATTCAAATGGTTGGTCTAACATGAACATAGAAACCCCTTAAGTCTATACTGTAGACGGTTTAGCAGATCCACTCATGAAGGCTCTACCACATGAAGTCGGGAACACTTATGTGTAAAAACGGTATAAGATACCAAGATAAATAGGCCTAAGTGTTGGGATATGTTGAGAGATGATACCCTCGAGGCAATCAATCTCTGTGTGTGAATAGCACAAACATCTTGTTCGATATAACAATAAGTTGTTTGGTAATAATTTATCTAAGTTATTTTATAATGTAGCTAACATTAGACATTAGCTTAGGTAATGTCCTGAGACTTTATGCAAGGTCAAACATGTATCGAGATGAGTATCTCGATCATAGAGAAATGTTTGACCATATGTAGCATTAAGTCTAAAAGGGTTCGTGGTAGTAGATGTTTCGAGACAAGGATATCAAAACATCGGATAGACCATTGTGTCTTAGTCTTCACCGTTTAGCGATGGCAATGATCTCATGATCGCTTGACTTGGCGAAGTCGAAGAAGAGACACAGGTGCTCATTAGAGAATGAGTTCAATGAACGATCCACAAGAGTTATCATATGGTTATAATGACTAAGCTGTCAATGATAACTCTTAGTGATGATAGGCAAGTTGGTCTTTTGACTTGAGGTCATTTTACGAACCTGTGTGTGAACGGTGCCACTTAGATCAACTGACCTAGCTTCGAGGCTAGGCCTGTTGAAAGGTCTTTGATTGGGTGTCACTTGAAGTGTACGAGGCGAGTAATGACCAAGAGAGGATTCGTCTCTCCCGGTCAATGGGAGTTAGTGTCGTAGGGTTAGTTCGGTCTTTAGTAAAATCTCTGGCCAGAGTATGTTGGAAGAAGTCCAACATTAGTTGACTAAAGATCGATAGAAACTAACCAGAGTCAAGTTATTGGGGTTGACAGTTTGACCGTACCCTAGACTTGATCTACACGACATAGTTTAGACGAAGAGACTATAACTGCGGAACTCATCACGGAAACAGTCAGGGTGGTCCCGACAATACTTATGTCAATGAGTCAACCACATAATGATGATTCCTAAAGCATGGACAGTAACCACTGCTCGTGGTCACTGTCGTATAGGGCTTCGAGCCCAACCTGTTGTAAGGGTCAGGCTGTAGGGTCTCACACAGAGTGTGACCTTTGTCTAGTAATAAGTAGAAATTAGTTAGGGAGAATAATTTGCATTTGATTCAAGGGATAAAATATTGCAAAAGATGTTTGCAATGATCTCCTGCATTCTGGATAAATAATCCTGAGTGCAAGTGGGAGATGTTGGGGGATATGCCCTCAGATCATTTGTATTTGATGCAAATGAAAATTTAAGCCTAGATAGGGACTAAATTGCATATGATGCAAAAGAGATTAAATGTGTCTTAAATAGTTTAAGACCATATTTAATATAATAAACGCAAGGAATAGTTCACGGGTAAGACAGGAATGTCCTGGTCTAAACCTAGGTTCGAACGGCGTCCAAATCGGACGCCAGATGCTCAAGATCCGCCCAAAACAGCCCAATGGATCAGACCGGGTCAGACCAGGCAGATCCAAACCAAACTGGGTCTGGCCTAGATGCCTAGCCAGACCCAGTAATGCTAGGGCGCCAGGCCCGCATGGGCCTGGGCACCCGGCCGAGGCCCGGGCGGCTGGGCGCCCGGGCAGGGCCCGGGTGCCCATGCCGGGCGCGCTAGTCTGGGCGCGCCCAGACCAGGTGTCCAGCCTGGTCTGGGCTTGCGCAGCTGGCACAGTGGGCCCCACCTAGAGGGTGCAGAACCCTAGGGCTGTAAGCTGTTTTTGACTGCTGGTTTTTGCGAAAAACAAGCTGTGGGCTTAACTTTAGACGATCAATTGGAGGGCCAAACGAACCCCGATTGATGAACCGTTTTTTCCTATGCGTTCACCGGTGAACACCCTTCGTATTGATAGGTTGTATCAATCATGAAGCTCAACGGTGAGGGAGTTAAAATTCACGGAAGTTTAGCCTTTGTGAAAGGCAAACTAAATTGAATTGATTAACTCCAAATTTAGGCCCACATCGGATTTTGAGTAAAGGGGAGCAATCAGCTGCATATATAAATAGGGTTCTGCTCCCCTCCTCAAAACTCTTCTTAAGCTCTAGATCTGAGCGGCTCTCGTAAATGTTGGACCACGCTCGGATCTAGGCTTAAATTAATATTCTCCTATATTTCTGCCTTATTCTTGAGGGCTCTTGCAAAGCCGCAAAGGAGTTCGGATTCGGATCCGAAATCTAGGCGAAGGTTTCACTCGCGTGAAACTTTCTTCCGCGCGTGGTTGGCTCGACGACACGAGGATTGCTCCCTCGGGATGTGGAGAAGTTCGAGGAGCAGTTCAAGGAGCAGCTTGGCGTGGGATGGGGTGCGGCTTGGAAGACGGTGCGTAACATCTCGCCTGCCCCAGGGTTGAGATTCCGGGTATGTATTTTATAAGCATTAGTTTAATTTAATCGCAGTAGGTTAGATCCTTCTTGGGATGGTCAGATCCATCCCGAGTCGGCATAGATCGTGGCTAAGGATCTTGTACCTTAGGGCTAAGTTAAATTGTTTAGCTGCATGTTAATTAGATTAACATGTTTATTCTTCCGCTGTGCATTTTTATGTATTTGTACCATCCGACTTAGGACGGGAATAGAGTTTTTGTGCCCTAAGGGTTCCCCAAAATCCTTCAGTTCTTGCCAACAACGATCTATACGGAAGGAGAATTTCGTCGATGCTTTCCTGTCAAGAACAAAGAGCAGTCTTTTGGGCCAGAACATTCGGGCATGTAGACTAGGGATTTTGCCAGATCATGTGTTACATCAGAATTTTTCCTTAAAAATCCTTGAATGCCATTTGTTGCTTGCCTGTAAATTGTTTCCCAATCTTTGCCTTTATGTTTGGTTTCTCTTAGTTGAAGCTGTATGCTAGAAGGGTTAAGTGCCAGCTACTGTAACCATAATTGCATATGCAATTGAATTTTCAATTTTAGATCAAAGACAAAATGCAAAGTATAACAATTGTCGAGGTAAAATAAATCGTATCTTGATTTTAGTCCATCAAATTTTGTAGTTTGGAAATATTCTGTTAGTTACTTTGCTCAAATTATTTAAGTTACACTTAATTAACATGTCATTCTGTTTTTGGTACATTCGGAAAGCATCAAATCATCGACCTTTCACCACAGATTCAAAAATGGAGTCTTAATGTGACATATATTGATGGTGATTCTTATTATACTTGAATGGTTAGTTCCCAGCGTCTCAAGCAAGGACTCTTAAAAAATTCAGAAAAATTCAAATATGAACGAGGAAATGCTGAGATTCAAAAAATGTTTACGACAGGTTAATTCACAGGGTTGATAGAAGAACGGCTGAGATTTAATCTTGAAGAATGAATGGTTGAGATGAGATTTTGTGGAAAGTTTTGGAGGGAAAAACATTTATGTGGAAATGAAAGTTTCTGGGAAAATGAAAATTTTGGGTAATGAAAGTTTCTGGGGATTAGCAGAGTGAACGCAATTAATGCAGTTGGAAAAAAACTTTAACTTGCATATAATTCTACAGATTGAATGCTACTACAACTAGAATGATCTCTTCCTCAACGTGGGACCCACCGTCTCTTCGATGATTGGGACAAAAATATGAGAATAATTTCCCACGCCGAAGGTACCCGCTAAAATTTTTTACGCTAATTTGTTGTTCCGCGCCGAAGACGCCCGCACCGATTTTTTTACGCTAATTTGTTGTTCCGCGCCGAATGTGCCTGTGTAGAATTTGTTGTTCTATGCCGAATTTGTTGTTTCGGGCCGAAGGAACCCACGTCGAATTTGTTGTTACGCGCCAAAGGCGCCCGTGCCGCTAAATATTTTTACGCTATTTTGTTGTTCCACGCAATTTTGGCTGTGGAAATAATTTTTTGGGGAACATAGAATTTGCGGAGGAAAATCTTAAATGAACCGTGCCCACGGGTACGGTTATGACTGGTATGTATATATATACACACATACATACATACATACCCAAAAATGTACCTAAGGTTGACCTCAGGCAGAATTACCGGCGCACAACCCCACTGTTCGGGGTTTGTAAGTATTTTTTGAATGTTTTTGCAGTAGGTAGATATATTTGTTAGGTAGCTCCCCACAAAATTTCAGGTCAATCCAACATAGTAAAAGCCTTCGTTCATCGATTTCAAAAACGTTGCGCAAAACTGTCCTGAATTCTGGACAGTTTTGCACAACGTTTTTGAAATCGATACACTGAGGCTCAAACGGTGTTGGATTAACCTGAAATTTTGTGAGAAGCTACCTAACAAGTATATCTACCTACTGTAAAAAAATATTAAAAAAATACTTACAAACCCCGAACAGCGGGGTTGTGCGCGGGTAATTCTGCATGAGGTCAACCTCAGGCACATTTCCATTGTGAGAGATGACCTCATATGCCCTCTCACATAAAGGGGGCGGGTACAACCAAGTATGTATGTGTGTATATATATATATATATGGGTATTATAATATATATACATAGGGATAGAGATGAGCGGAGATTTCGGACAGGGCGGCGCTCTAGCGGCAAAACCTAGATCTGTTGAAGGGACCAACACCTCTGCATCGTTTAATGATGGCACTGTCGGCGGCAAGCATCCCGATTCTGTCGAAGGTTCCATCAGGGGGCACAGCATCTCTGAAGATGCTTTGGATGGCGGCTGGAAGCAAGTTCAGTATAAGAAGAAATAAAAAGTGGGCTTCGGATCTGAAGGGTTTCATGACAATCGCAATCGAAGAGAGGTCAGATGGCCGGTTCAGGGATGTTCGAAAAAGGTAATCCCCTCCAACCCTAGATCTGGTGCTTTGCGGCATATGGGGGTTTCCCCTTCTAGAGGTATGGGTGGCTCCAGATTAAAGCAACCTTCGCCAAATAATTTGGAGAAACTCCCAGTTAGGCCTAAAACCCCCTATCATATCATTCCTTCTGGCAGCAAACGTTCTTGGTCTGATATCTATTCAACTAGAAGGAAATATAATGACCCCTTGGTGATGAGCTTTGTTCCCCCCATTATCTGTGGGGAGGGGGTTGTGAAAGCGAAAGTATTTGATTCAATGATGTCAGAGGGTGCTTCTCGATGGCAGAATACTCTTGTTGGTTATGTTCTTGGCAATGTGTCGTATTTTGGTCAGATCAAATCATGGACTGAGCGACTTTGGAGAATCCGTGATGGGCTTCGCATCTTCTCCCAAGAAAACGGATACGTCTACTTCAAGTTTGAGAATGATGAAGATCGTGAATCTATTTTGCATGGGGGACCTTGGCTTTTTGATGGGAGACTTGTCGTGCTTCAGAACTGGTCTCCTACAATCCAGCACAATCGTGACATCCTGACTGCGGTCCCTGTTTGGGTTCAGTTACATAATCTACCCCTGCCCATGTGGACTTTGGGGATCTTGAACTGCATCGCTAGCGTAATTGGGACACCAATTTGTCTAGACAAGGCCACTGCTAACCTTGATAGAATTTCCTATGCCCGATGTTTAGTGGAGGTTAATTCCAAGAGTAAACTAACGAGACATGTCCCTGTTGAGCTGGATAACCTCTCTACTATTACTATTGATGTGAAATGTGAAGGGGAGCCCCCCAGATGTGATGCTTGTGCATGCTTTGGTCATTTGGATATGCAATGCCCTATGGTGTCTACTAATTCAAATACTGGTGTCCATGCAGTAGATCAATCTAGCCAATTGAATAGGATCTCTTCTGATCCTATTTTGAAGCAACCTGAGATTATTTCTGGAAGTAAGCCTATTGTTGATCTGTCCCAAATGCTTCTGGCTGCTTGCAAGGCTAGTACGGGGGTGTTTGATCCTCTACCCAATGCCGCTGAGGTGGGAGAATGCAGTACGACTCCTGTGATTGCAGAGGGTGATGGAGCAACCCCTAGTAATCAACCAACAAGAGATCCAAGTATCTGGAGACTTAGGAAATTTATGGGGCGAGTTATTCATGCATCTCAAGTCCTGAGAATTTTTCATTATAAACACATTGTACCCACTATTGATTCTGCTGGTGGGGAATGTGGTGATGTCCCTTCTAACGAGTTGGAGCCAGACACGGGTGCTGGAATCTCTTGTGGAGGAACGGATGATGCCCAAACAAAACCTCTAAGTTCTAAACAGCCAGCATGTCTAATTTATGAGAACCCTGACTGGAAAGTATTGCACTAGGATTTGAGGAAATCTAGGGCCCCACCAAAGTCCAAGCATGCCGCAGTTTCGCCACCTACTGTCCGTCGCAGTGCTAGAATTGCGCCATTAGCTGCGCCCACAACTCCTCTGTTGTAATGTCTGTTTTCTACCGGAATACTCGAGGGCTAAATGTCCGGCCCCGCTTCCCAAAACTACGGAGGCAAAGCGTGACTAATGCCCGCTTGGGTCGGAGCTGTGAAGCTCGGACCCAATAAGCATCTGTATGGGTACCATTTTAAAATTTCAGGCTCTTGCATTGATATAATTTGGAACAAAAAAGTACAGAAAGAAAGGATGCATTCATTTTATAATTGAGGCATTATCCAGCATATGACAAGTCTAAAAGGGAAGCCTAAGCATGGCAACAAACTACTGAAAGAGAGTAAACTAAAAGTAGTAACATCCGAAGGCAGCGACGGAAAAGACCTCTAGCTCTGGTCCTCCTCGGGCACGTACTCTGGGTCGACGTCCTCGGGCTCCATGTACTCTGGCAAGTCCGCCGCGTCAACGTACTCCAGCTCAACGCCTGACGTACAGCACCCAAGAGAAAAGGAACTGTACGTCAGGTAAAGTCTACACAAAAATGTTAGACTCTACTGCAAGTGTATTTTAATTTTAAACAACAGTTTACTGGTTAATTAACATGCTGGGGTTATAACTTGGCAGTAAAGGAAAGTAAAATGGAGCAGGAAAAGTAAACACAACACGTAGCCGTAGCGTGTGCTACCGACTACGGGACTAACCTAAATGGGACAAGACAAGACAAGACAAGACAAGACGAGACAGGACAAGACAAGACACGTGTGACTCGAAGGGTTCACGCCTTACGGTTCGAGAGGGATCAGACCCTCTCCCCGTGCGCACGCTCAACCATACCCCAACCCAAGTGCACAAGACAAGACAAGACAAGGGACCACTCACTCTGTCAAGTAAGTGCCCTATTCGCCCGCAGGCTTATTTATCGTGACAAGGGTTCACTCTCCTAGCTTGGAGAGTGCCCTATTCGCCCGCAGGCTTATTTATCGTGACAAGGGTTCACTCTCCTAGCTTGGAGAGTGCCCTATTCGCCCGCATGCTTATGTATCCGTACAAGGGATCACTCGATGAGTGCCCTATTGCCCGCAAGCTGTGTATCCGTATAAGGGATCACTCGATGAGTGCCCTATTGCTCGCAGGCTATACATAACAAGACACGACATGACAAGACAAGGATGGTTCTTCTAGGGGGTCCACACGCACGCACACACAAGAAAACCCTAAGGTGTCAAATGTTGTTATTGCGCTTAGACTTCGTCGTCAAGTCTAAGCTGTCAAGGGGTGTCCCAGACGCTACCATTTCACGTCGGGTTCTCTTTGTTTATATTCTAACAGTTCTAAGGGCCTAAGGCCTAAACACGATCGAAAGTACAAGTGGGTACACTTGCCTGCGGTGGCGAGTGCGACGTCGGTCCGGAGCGTCCCGTCGAAATGTCGCGTCGGCGATGGTCCGTCAGAAACAGTATCACGACGATGTCAGATTGCGCTTTTCGGTCAAACCTATTATGGTTTGTTTCTAAATTTGGCGGGACTAACCTATCAGTCAAAAGTCACGTTTTGGTGTTTGTTCAGTCTAGATCAACGTCTACCCTATGTGCACAGAAAATTTGTCCATTCGTCGATCTTTCCTACGGTGGGCAACGATTTACAGATGCTAAAATTAACTTTAGTTCTCGTTGACCAATTTTAGATTAGGTTTTGATGAGTTACAGTGTGGGTTTTACTACTCGTTAGGGAACCCAACCTAGTGACGTCGTCCAACAAGCAGAAGTCGGGTTTGAACGGTGAAGCGTCAGCGTCGTCTGGAACTCCTCGGCCACGGGTAGCACAGTGAGGCTCCTCTGGACAGCGGGGTGGTGGTGCAAAATCAGCGAGCTAACAGCGATCCTCCTCCAGTTGCGGGTAGCGCAACAGATCTTCACGACAACGGCGACGTCGGCTAAAAACACGTGTGTGCGGCAATGCACGTGAACTCCGAGGGTCCAAGGGGGCTGTCGGTAGATGAAGTAGGATCAGTGGAAGATGCTCGGCCCGATGGGTGGACGACGGCGACAGCAGGGGTTTTCCGGTGGGCGCGCATAGATCTGTGAATTTCGGCCAGGTGGGGTTCTTGAGGGGTTTTAATGGAAGAGAGAGATAGGAGAGATGAGAGGGAAGGAGGAGTAGAGTGGAGGGAGTCTTGGGGATGTCGTGGGTGGTCTGCGACGGCCGGAGATGACCGGAAAAGGCTGGGCGCCGGCCATGGGGCTGGGTTGTCAAGCTTTTGGCTATGGGGTTTTTCTTGGGGTTTTGATGGGTTTAAAGGAGAGAGAAGAGGGAGGAGGGAGAGAGGAGAGAGAGGGGATGGCCGGAGCTCATTGCCGGCGGCCAGGGGAAGGGGGAGTCGTGCGTTCTTGGGGAGGGGGCGGTGATTCGGGTTGAATATTACGTATTTAACCCCCTAATTAGTCCTATTTTGTGCTCATATGATGCTTAATTGGTCTCTAATACATTCGTATTTTTAATATCATCATTTATTGGAGAAATTACTTGAATTGTGCATAAAACATGAATTTTATTGTGTATTTCTGCATTTTTATATTTTTTATGGCAAGGTCTCGATCTCACGATTCCAACGACTATTTATTTGTATTTTTCTGAGATCTGTGCTAATTACTGTGTATTTTTGAATGCAGAATACCAATTAAATGGGGAAATACGCTCAAAATACGAAATATACGGTTGTCGACCAATCATATAGTGACACGTGGCATCCATCCATCGGTTCCCGCCCGATCCAGCGGCGCACGAAAGAAGGGCAACGCGGCAAATTACTGACCGTTGGATCGAAATCCAACGGATCCCATCGTCTCTCAACGCAGGGATGCGGGCTTAATCTTGACCGTTGGATCTCGATCCAACGGATCCCATCATCCCTCAACGCAGCGAAGAGCGGGCGATTCCGAGGCTACGTGGCTTCATCTGGAGCGCAGATTGAAGATCCAACGGCCAAGACGAGGCCCACTTGAAGCCGGATACGGAGCGACGTGGCGCAGTTTCGAGCGCACGATGATGATCTGACGGATCGCATAAAATACAAATTCAATTTCAAAATCGAAGCCACAGGCGGGCGACGTGGCCAAGTGACGTCCACTCGATCTTCATCCGACGGCTACGATTAGCGGGCGATCGAATACGCAGCAGATGCAAATGAAGCGGCGACGTGGCCTAAAATTGGCCGTTGATTCGAGATCGTACGGCTGCGAGTGTTTCTGAGCTGAGCCCGGATGCAACTTGCAGCGGGTAGAGGAGCGGGAGATCCTCTTGGCCACGTGGCGGGATCTCATCAGATCCCGCCCAGATCGAACGGCGGAGAGCTAAGGCGGCTTTGCGGATGCGGATCTTTGGAACCCGTTAGTGATTTAAACCCGCAAGCTTATTAATTAAGCGTATTCTAGGGTTTTTGGGGGTATTCTGGCGTATTTTGGGACTTTTGGAGTGGCTACTATGCGTATTTCTCTAGGGGAAAATTCTGAAAAATTCCAGAGGCTATTCTTCCTATTCTACGGGAGTTTTGGGTTCTAAAGTGGAGATTTGGTGATAAATTCTTGAACTTATACCCCGTATTTGGTGTATTTCATTGTATTTTGGCTATTAAAACGATGTATTTGGCTATGAAATCTGATTTTCTTTACACCATGCGTGGCTAATCTCTTTGTGCTATGGTTGTGATGTAATTAGGAGTATTTATTCGCTAAATCTCATGTCTTTAGCCCTATTATCATGTCAAAATTGCTCGTAACATTGATTTCTACAGCGTATTTGTTGGGTATTTACGTATTGTCGATATTGTTTACATCCCATATGGCTAGGCCCTGCCAAGGCTAGCCAACTCATGTTCACTAATCTGAACTTATTGTTGAGTTTATCGTTTAATGAAATCAATGTTGCTAGTGATACGTATACGGCTATTTTGACTAGTTTTTCTCGATTCATCTTCGGACGTCTTCACGCCTTGACCGGGTGGAGCATTGAGTTATATAAAAGACATGATATTTCAGTGATTATTAACTCCTAATGAACTCACAACCGTAGAACATCCACATCATATGTGTTGGTGTTGACGTAGTTAGGGTGTCGTATTCATTGATTTCTATATCTTTTCGCCCTATTTGCACGTGATTAATTCTTTGGCACGCTTTTATATACTTGATCGCCATACTTTCAGACGTTCTTGTGCCCTGACCGGACGAAACGTTGAGTTATAGAAAAGGTATTGATAATCATTGATTGCACACACCCTAACGAAATCAAACCCAACACATACTCCCCATACTTGTATCCCTACCGAAGTCACCGTAAATATCGTAAGATTTTCTTTTCTTATTCCAAACTCTTGATACTCTTGATTATACCTGATAGGTGGTTGGTTCTCATCGTATTATTATTCTTTACAGATTGACGCTCGTAGTTTTGCAGGTCAGTTGTCCTGCGGATTCGATACCTGGACTCACCAGGATATTACTTGCACGATCTCCTGCTCTTGGGAGTAGTTCTCACATCAGTTGAGACGAGGCAAGTTTTTGGCGCCGTTGCCGGGGACAACAGTACGTGTAAGCTACGATTTCAGTTTGTTTGGAGGAACATTCGGTGAGATCCTTCCATCTTATAGTCTAGGATTTTTTTTATTTTTGTTTTTTGTTTTCTCTTTTAAAAATGGAGTATATGGAATACATGAAATATTATTGCACGAACAATTTGTATGATGCAGAATATGATAAGGCACACAAACATAGGATGGAGAAGCTCAAGATTGTTAGTTTTAATCAGACTGATTGTGAAACTTTCTTTCAGGCCTGGAGGAGGTTCACAGACATAATATCGAGCTATCCGCAGCATGGTTTCACAAAGAAAGAGCTCATGGAGTCATTCCTAGGTGGACTACGACCACAGCTGAAGGAATTCTTGGGAGTCATGACACCGACAGAGGCGTGGAAGTACATGGAGTCTTTACAAGAGAACGAAGAAATCACGAAAGAGACTTCAGAGTGCGATTCAACGGAGCCTTCAAGCCTTGATCAAGGAGAGCAAAGTGTAGACGTACCTTTGCAACACTTGAAGAAGGAAGTTCAACTGCTTATTCAGACACAGGAGGCCACGTCCCATCAATTCCAAGAGAAATTCCTCGCTCGGAGTCGGTAGATCCAGTAATCTATTGAAAATCTTAAGCTGATTGCCACTTGCTTAGAAGAAAATGAATCTTTTGAAATTCAATTTCCAGCACCTAATGTGAGTTTATCTTCTATTGCAAGTATATCGAGCGAGCCATGTCACGATGAAGTCACGAATGAAAACATTGACATGGTAGGAAGTGTGTGCAAAGTAGAGGATGAGCGAGCAATTTTGGATGAATAGGAGGAGGAGACGACTAGGGACATGAGTTCAAAGATCGTCACTATTGAGCCCGAACCATTCCCTTCCCCAGTTTTTTCCCAAAATAATTTACCCCTCTCCACATTGACCGAGCATCATACCGAGCGTAGTGCACATTTTTCAGGAAGTTGTCATCACCATGCTCTATTTTACTTCACCTATTTTGATGACTATAATTGGAATATGTTTATGGCAAAGAATTTTAAAATAATTTGGACTGACATAACTCATCTCTTGCAGGACATTGGTAAACAGCTTATAGAGGTGCTGGGAGTTATGTTGTTGGAGTCCAATTTAGCTAAAGGAGGAAGATTAATCGCCGAGGAGCGCAAGGATCAAATTGAACAACTTCCTCCACCATTAAAGATTCAGGATCCGCCATTTGAACACGGTGTGTTCTTTCCAGTAGCGTAGAATTTTATATGCTTTCTAGGATGCTTGCTTGAATAAACTCGTACCCCTTTCGACATTGAGGACAATGTCCATCTTTAGTTGGGGGGTGTGTATGAGACCTTAGGATTTTTTTTCAAAAGCATGGCATAATGAAAGAATGAACCACCAATCTCACCATTTTAAACTCCTTCGTATACCTCAAATGCGGGTGATTATGCGTTAATTGAGTTCTAAAAATTGCTTATGGCCTGAACTAATTTTTTTTTCTTTTCCTTCATGGAATTGATCGTTAATATGCTATTCATGAAAATTTTCAATTGCCATGATTATTATCTCGAAGTAGCTTGAATTCATTTCATGCATGCTAATGTGATGAAAAAGCTTAAGTATACACGATTTATTAGAAAAGTCTTCAAGTTGAAGAGGAAATTGGGCTTTTGTTATTGATGTTTATGTTCGATTTATGGGTGTTGAGTTGCTTACGAAAAAAAAGAAGAAAGAAAACTTGGCTAAAATTTAAAATGAATGAATTGAACAAGTGTGCCAATGAATAAATAACTTAGTTGGCTCGAGTAGTACAGTCTGAGTGGTCCTTCTTGGCCTAATGCCCTATGATCGTCTGATTTGGGAGCCATTAACCGGAACCTCACTCATTTGATGGAGCGATCCAAGTTATACATTTTCCGCGAATGTTGCTTGATGCGCGTTACGCGGAACAAATAAGGGAAAAAGAAATGGTGAATGCACTAAGCAACTTCAATACCCATGATTCGAACAGTTACTTTTTGAGAGGCCAATTCCTTGGAAACGAGAAGACTAGCACATAACGGCGTGTTATACTTTCGCTTGCGCAAAACGATGATTGCCTGTTATTTATTCAAATTAAATTAGAGAAAATATCATGTGATTGATCTTGTGCACGGATTGTGTATATTGATAGTCTAGATCATGTTGGAAAGTGTATTACTGAGCCATGTCATAAGCAATTGATAGAATTTATTGTTTTATTAATCATCCTTATTCATCACTCTTTTTGCTAGGGACTAGCAAATCGCTAGTTGGGGGGTGTGATTCGGGTTGAATATTGCGTATTTAACCCCCTAATTAGTCCTATTTTGTGCTCATATGATGCTTAATTGGTCTCTAATACATTCGTATTTTTAATATCATCATTTATTGGAGAAATTACTTGAATTGTGCACAAAACATGAATTTTATTGTGTATTTCTGCATTTTTATATTTTTCATGGCAAGGTCTCGATCTCACGATTCCAACGACTATTTATTTTTATTTTTCTGAGATCTGTGCTAATTACTGTGTATTTTTGAATGCAGAATACCAATTAAATGGGGAAATACGCTCAAAATACGAAATATACGGTTGTCGACCAATCATATAGCGACACGTGGCATCCATCCATCGGTTCCCGCCCGATCCAGCGGCGCACGAAAGAAGGGCAACGCGGTAAATTACTGACTGTTGGATCGAAATCCAACGGATCCCATCGTCTCTCAACGCAGCGATGCGGGCTTAATCCTGACCGTTGGATCTCGATCCAACGGATCCCATCATCCCTCAACGCAGCGAAGAGCGGGTGATTCCGAGGCTACGTGGCTTCATCTGGAGTGCAGATTGAAGATCCAACGGCCAAGACGAGGCCCGCTTGAAGCCGGATACGGAGTGACGTGGCGCTGTTTCGAGCGCACGATGATGATCTGACGGATCGCATAAAATACAAATTCAATTTCAAAATCGAAGCCACAAGCGGGCGACGTGGCCAAGCGACGTCCACACGATCTTCATCCGATGGCTACGATTAGCGGGCGATCGAATACGCAGCGGATGCAAATGAAGCAGGGACGTGGCCTAAAATCGGCCGTTGATTCGAGATCGTACGACTGCGAGTGTTTCCGAGCTGAGCCCGGATGCAACTTGCAGCGGGTAGAGGAGCGGGAGATCCGCTTGGCCACGTGGCGGTATCTCATCAGATCCCGCCCAGATCGAACAGCGGAGAGCTGAGGTGGCTTTGCGAATGCGGATCTTTGGAACCCGTTAGCGATTTAAACCCGCAAGATTATTATTTAAGCGTATTCTAGGGTTTTTGGGGGTATTCTAGCGTATTTTGGGACTTTTGGCGCGGCTACTGTGCGTATTTCTCCAGGAGAAAATTCTGAAAAATTCCAGAGGCTATTCTTCCTATTCTACGAGAGTTTTGGGTTCTAAAGTGGAGATTTGGTGATAAATTCTTGAACTTATATCCCGTATTTGGTGTATTTCATTGTATTTTGGCTATTAAAACGATGTATTTGGCTATGAAATCTGATTTTCTTTACCCCATGCGTGGCTAATCTCCTTGTGCTATGGTTGTGATGTAGTTAGGAGTATTTATTCGCTAAATATCATGTCTTTAGCACTATTATCATGTTAAAATTGCTTGTAACATTGATTTCTACAACGTATTTGTTAGGTATTTGCGTATTGTCGATATTGTTTACATCCCATATGGCTAGGCCCTGATAAGGCTAGCCAACTCATGTTCACTAATCTGAACTTATTGTTGCGTTTATCGTTTAATGAAATCAATGTTGCTAGTGATACGTATACGGCTATTTTGACTAGTTTTTGTCGATTCATCTTCCGACGTCTTCACGCCTTGACCGGGTGGAGCGTTGAGTTATATAAAGACATGATATTTCAGCGATTATTAACTCCTAATGAACTCACAATCGTAGCACATCCACTTCATATGTGTTGGTGTTGATGTAGTTAGGGTGTCGTATTCATTGATTTCTATATCTTTTCGCCCTATTTGCACGTGATTAATTCTTTGGCACGCTTTTATATACTTGATCGCCATACTTTCAGACGTTCTCATGCCCTGACTGGACGAAACGTTGAGTTATAGAAAAGGTATTGATAATCATTGATTGCACACACCCTAACGAAATCAAACCCAACACATACTCCCCATACTTGTATCCCTATCGAAGTCACCGTAAATATCGTAAGATTTTCTTTTCTTATTCCAAACTCTTGATACTCTTGATTATACCTGATAGGTGGTTGGTTCTCATCGTATTATTATTCTTTACAGATTGACTCTCGTAGTTTTGCAGGTCAGTTGTCCCGCGGATTCGATACCTGGACTCACCAGGATATTACTTGCACGATCTCCTGCGCTTGGGAGTAGTTCTCACATCATTTGAGACGAGGCAAGTTTTTGGTTACGGGTGATGTTAAAAGGAAGGGGAGATTGCTAAATGGAGTATAGAAGGGGTGTGTTTAGGTGACTAGGAGGGAGATTATGTGAGAGGGGAGGGTGCAAGGAAATGAAAAGGATGGTTAGAATAGAATAGGAAATCTCATCCCCAATGTTACGTATGAATCAAATTGGATTTGGGTTAATGTGAATTTTCGAAATGGATTAAGGCTAATCGGGCTTGAATTTTGATTAGTGAGTTGGGTGGGCTAGGAGAGTCCAAAAATTAGAAAAAAATACCGGGACGACCGTGACGAAGAGAGGTTCGAGGATACAGTGGTCAATTGTGAATTTGGTCCACGAAAAATGTATAGAAAAATAAAAGATCCGGTGACCAAGCCTAAAGCTATAACGACTCAGCAATCAAACTCGATTTGTGGGAGAACGTCCCATGAAATGACGTTCACAAAAAATCCCACAAATAACTACTCTTCCAAACGGTCACAATGACATATCACATCATATATACCGAAACCAAGAAAGTGTCAAATAAAATACGTACATGAAAGGAGTCGTACGCGCAGAAAATATGAACGGTCTGAAAGCGGTCGTTACATTCTACCCACCTTAGAAATGATTCCGTCCTCGGAATCACTTATACTAATAGTAATAATAATATCTATAAACACTTATGCCTACAACTCCCAAATCTACACATAATGATCGCTAATCCCATAACTTCAAACATCGTTCCTCAAATAATTCATCATAACTCGTCTCTCTACTAAATAAAGCTACAACTAGAACCAAATCCTAGCACTTAACTATAAAACCACATCACTGTCTACAAATCAATAATCATCATGTCCCCAATACATTCTCCATCATATTGACTCATAAATTTATCCTCCAAATTCAATGAACCATCAAGCCGCATCTATCCTTACCCCTATTATCTAATCTCCTAATCATATTAAATCTATCTTCATAACCTCCATCCGTCTCAACATGTCGCGTCATCTCCAATGCCTTCTCACCTCAACTTAACAATCAAGTCTTTGATGTTTTTAAATGCTCTACTCATTCTCATGATCACCCTAACTCATACTATACCGTCTTAGCTACTCCTGTCTACTACTCGTCCAAGTTTCAGATCGATTAAGCACTCATCTCCATGTGTATAATTTCAGTCAATCAGAATTCTTCATTGAGTCCGTCACACATCGGTATTATAAATAAGTCTTGGACACCTCATTCCTTTCATCCAAATAAATATAATCTAATATCATTGTGTTCCAAAATCAATAAATCATCGCTACAACATATCTCACCTCACTCTAAGCATACCCGCAAACATAATCCTATAACAAAATAGCTAGTACTAATAATATCATAACAATCAAAAAAATATTTTAACACCCCGAAGAGAGAAAGAGAAGAAGAGGATGTTTTTTTAAAAAAACATGTGGGAAAAATGTGTGGAGTTGCGGTAGTGGATGAGGGAAGATACGTAATTTGTGATCTTGTGAGCTAGTTTCAAAATTTTTAAAGATTTGGTTTAAAGAAAAACAAAAGTTTTGATACAATCACATGCAGCCAAGATAAGCAATTCAATAATACGAAAGACTAAGTCTAAGGAGTTGCCTGCTACGACGCTATCCATACCTATATGAATACCATCATTCAGATCACTCCATACGTATATCACAGACCACACTGAGTATACATACACGACACAAGAGACAATCACTAATATCCTAAAGGTAGCACACTCGTACCGGTTCACATGCTTTACCTACAAACATACACCACGACGACATTACAAAACAAAGGGCCCACTACCAAACTAGAGTTGACACAGGCAACTACAAGCACTATTGTCTACATGAAAGAAAGGAACCGAAACCAAAAGTGAAACAAAACAAGATCAGAAAGAACGAGTTTGGATAAGGCGAGGATAAGGACATAACTGGTTGGATGGAACTAAGATATTGCTCAAAATATTGAAATAGATAAAAAGGATCACGTGTAAAATACAGTATCATATATTTTTATACCTATAAAAAATTATGTAGAAAAGTGAGCAGATGGTAGAAAATTTCAACTCAGAAAAAGAGTTAGACGGTGAAATGAAGAGTATGGTGAGCTATTAATTTGTTTTGTGAATAAAAATAAGTTTATACAAAGATGTTTTTTTTTGAAATATGAGCACGATGAACATAGAACTGATACATATAAATATTTAAATTAAAGTTCTCTTTAGTTTAGAAAAATATTCTAAAAGTACGTACGGTAAGGAGTTAAAAATAAATTTCGTAGTTTAGAAAAATGATATATTGAATTTCCAAAATGGTAACAAAGTTTTAAAACTAAAATACGAAGGATACCGATTCGAAAATAAGTACGAGACCGTAACTTAAAATTTACGACCAAGAGGGTTTCAAAATTTGCGAAAAGGATTTTAACTCAATCGAAAGTAAGAAATTTTAAATATTTAATAAGAGTTTTCAAAGAAATTAAACTGAGCGAAGAATTTAATAATGAATTTCGAAAATACTTTTAAAGGAAGCAGGATTTTCAATGGGAAAGATTCGAAGAATCAACGAAAATCGTCAGGAAGCGATCACGTGAATCGGGGGAAAGGAAAATGATCGCATGATGACTACGCTTAGGAGATGGTTCATGAAAGCTACGATGGAACTCTACGGCCGATAACACAAAAGTGTAATGATCAGGAAGATGCTAGAAATCTGAGATTCCTAATTATCGGGCCGTCTAAAGATCTGGGGAAACTCAACACTAAGACTTCCAAATGAACCAGAAAGTATGAAGGATCTCATGGTAAAGTCCTAAGTGAGTCAAGATTACGTTTTGCTGGCCCGAAGTCGATGGACCCGAGCGAACGACTAAAAGAAGGGCTCTAGAAATCTAACACGGTTAGAGTCAAGTGAGGGCTACTAAGGTATCCTAAGACGGGTATGACCAAGTCTTAACCAAGGCGTCTAACTATCAAACTGGGATGTCTACCTAAGTCTTCCTACCATGTAAGACTGGGAAAACCTAATTTAGACTGGTACATGGATATTAAATGAATGCGGTACTCTTATTGTTCCAAACTTTTTGCGAGACCTGCATGTGCCACCACTAAAACCTGTCACGCCCCGCTTCCCAAAACTACGGAGGCAAAGCGTAACTAAGGCCCGCTTGGGCCGGAGCTGTGAAGATCGGACCCAATAAGCGTCTGTATGGGTACCATTTTAAAATTTCAGGTTCTTGCATTGATATAATTTGGAACAACAAAAGTACAGAAAGAAAGGATGCATTCATTTTATAATTGAGGTATTATCCAGCATATGACATGTCTAAAAAGGGAAGCCTAAGCATGGCAACAAACTACTGAAAGAGAGTAAACTAAAAGTAGTAACCTCCGAAGGCAGCGACGGAAAAGACCTCTAGCTCTGGTCCTCCTCGGGCACGTACTCTGGATCGACATCCTCGGGCTCCATGTACTCTGGCAAGTCTGCCACGTCAACGTACTCCGGCTCAACACCTGACGTACAGCACCCAAGAGAAAAGGAACTGTACATCAGGTAAAGTCTACACAGAAATGTTAGACTCTACTGCAAGTGTATTTTAATTATAAAGAACAGTTTACTGGTTGATTAACATGCTGGGGTTATAACTTGGCAGTTAAGGAAAGTAAAACTGAGCAAGAAAAGTAAACACAACACGTTGTAGCCGTAGCGTGTGCTACCGACTTCAGGACTAACCTAAACAAGACAAAACAAGACAAGACAAGACAAGACAAGACGAGACAGGACAAGACAAGACACATGTGACTCGAAGGGTTCACGCCTTACGGTTCGAGGGGGATCAGACCCTCTCCCCGTGCACACGCTCAACCCTACCCCAACCCAAGTGCACAAGACAAGACAATACAAGGGATCACTCACTCTGTCAAGTGAGTGCCATATTCGCCCGTAGGTTTATTTATCGTGACAAGGGTTCACTCTCCTAGCTTGGAGAGTGTCCTATTCGCCCGCAGGCTTATGTATCCGTACAAGGGATCACTCGATGAGTGCCCTATTGCCCGTAAGCTGTGTATCCGTACAAGGGATCACTCGATGAGTGCCCTATTGCCCGCAGGCTGTGCATAACAAGACACGACATGAAAAGACAGGGATTGTTCTTCTAGGGGATCCACACACACGCACATACAAGAAAACCCTAAGGTGTCAAATGTTGTTGTTGCGCTTAGACTTCGTCGTCAAGTCTAAGCTGTCAAGGGGTGTCCCAGACGCTATCATTTCACGTCGGATTCTCTTTGTTTACATTCTAACAGTTCTAAGGGCCTAAGGCCTAAACACGGCCGAAAGTACAAGTGGGTACACTTTCATGCGATGGCGAGTGTGTCGTCTGTCCGGAGCATCCCGTCAAAACGTCGCGTCGATGATGGTCCATCTGAAACAGTATCACGGCGATGTCAGATCGCGCTTTTGGGTCAAACCTATTATGGTTTGTTTCTAAATTTGGCGGGACTAACCTATCAGTCAAAAGTCATGTTTTGTTTTTGTGCAGTCTAGATCGATGTATACCTTATATGCACAGAAAATTTGTCCGTTCGTCGATCTTTCCTATGGTGGGTAACGATTTACAGATGCTAAAATTAACTTTAGTTCTCATTGACCAATTTTAGATTAGGTTTTCATGAGTTACAGTGTGGGTTTTACTACTCGTTAGTGAAACCAACCTCATGACGTCGTCCAACAAGCAGAAGTCGGGTCTGAACAGCGAAGCGTCAGCATCGTCTGGAACTCCTCGACCACGGATAGCGCAATGAGGTACCTCTGGACAGCGGGGTGGTGGTGCAAAATCAGCGAGCTAACAGCGATCCTCCTCCCGTTACGGGTAGCGCAACGGATCTTCACGACAATGGCGACGTTGGCTAAAAACACGTGTGTGCGGCAATGCACGTGAACTCCGAGGGTCCAAGGGGGCTGTCGGTAGATGAAGTAGGATCAGTGGAAGATGCTCGGCCCGGTGGGTGGCCGACGGCGGCAGCGGGGGTTTTCCGGGGGGCGCACACAGATCTGTGAATTTCGGCCAGGTGGGGTTCTTGAGGGGTTTTAATGGAAGAGAGAGAGAGAGGAGAGATGGGAGGGAAGGATGAGTAGAGTGGAGGGAGTCTTTGGGATGTCGGGGGTGGTCGGCGGCGGCCAGAGATGGCCGGAAAAGGCTGGGCATCGGCCATGGGGCTGGGTTGTCAAGCTTTTGGCCATGGGGTTTTTCTTGGGGTTTTGATGGGTTTTAAGGAGAGAGAAGAGGGAGGAGGGAGAGAGGAGAGAGAGGGGATGGCCGAAGCTCATCGCCGGCAGCCAGGGGAAGGTGGAGCCATGCGTTCTAGGGGAGGTGGCGGCTGCGTTTTGTATGCCCTAGGTTTGGTTACGGGTGATGTTAAAAAGGAAGGGGAGATTGCTAAATAGAGTATAGAAGGGGTGTGTTTAGGTGACTAGGAGAGAGATTATGTGAGATGGGAGGGGTGCAAGGAAAGGAAAAGGAGGGTTAGAATAGAATAGGAAATCTCATCCCCCATGTTACGTATGAATCAAATTGGATTTGGGTTAATGTGAATTTTCGAAATGGATTAAGGCTAATCGGGCATGAATTTTGATTAGTGATTTGGGTAGGCTAGGAGAGTCCAAATATTACAAAAAAATACCGGGACGACCGTGACGAAAAGAGGTTCGAGGATACAGGGGTCAATCGTGCGTTTGGTCCACGAAAAACGAACAGAAAAATAAAAGATCCGGCGACCAAGCCTAAAGCTATGACGACTCAGTAATCAAACTCGATTTGTGGGAGAACGACCCGTGAAATGACGTTCACAAAAAAATCCCACAAATAACTACTCTTCTATACTGTCACAACGACATATCACATCGTATATACCGAAACCAAGGAAATGCCAAATAAAATACGTACACGAAAGGAGTCGTACGCGTAGAAAATACGAACGGTCGGAAAGCAGCCGTTACACTAAATAATATAGCCCGTCGTTCTAACCTGAAACAAAGTCTTCGTAAGCTTTCTCCATCTATTGTGTGTTTGCTTGAAACAAAGGTTGACTCATGTAATGGTCGTAGAATTGCCAGGTGTTTTGCTACAGAATGGGACAGTGTTGATAACATAGTCCATCACAAGGGGGGCCTATAGTCATCTTATTCAATTCAAATGTCTGGAATATTACCCCTATTACTTCATCGGACCAGCACATTTCAGCCATATTTACATATAAGGCTGGGTTTGTCATGGGACTAACTGCCGTTTATGGGTTCAATCTGGCAACTTCAAGGTCTTCTCTCTATAAAAATCTAGTTGCAGACTCTACTGTATTCAATATATTGCCTTGGTTGGTGGGTGGAGATTTCAATTGTGTTCGTAGTTCTACTGAGAAGGTTGGTGGTCGTCCAGTTGATGTGAAGGAGATGGATGAATTCAATACATGTATCAGGGACTGTCAACTTATTGACCTAAAAAGCACGGGTGGCTATTTTAGTTGGAACAACAAGCGAACTGGGGGCGCGCTTATCTCTGCACGGTTAGACCGGATCTTATGCAATGCTAATTGGTTCAGCCAGATGTCTTCCTCCTTCTATGATTACCTGACAGCAGGCACAAGCGACCATTCCCCAATGCTAGTCTATCTCCTCCCAAAGGTTAACTCTCCCCCTAAACCTTTCAAATATTTTAATTCTTGGGCCTCTCTCTGGTTATAAGGACTTTTTATCTGCAACTTGGAATCGGCCTTCAAGATGTTTGGATCTGCACAGGCTACATGTTAAGCTTAAATCTCTTAAATATTTTTTGAAGAATTGGGCTTCTGAAAAATTAAAAATGCTGAATGTCTCCCAGTGCCGAATTGGGCTTCAGGATATACAATCGGATGTGACGTTGAATTCTGATTTTACTCTCCAGAGACTTGAATTATTGGCGTCCCAAAAGCTTATGAAGGCTATGGATATTGAGGAGGAGGGCAAAAAAGTAGACAGAGTTGGTTAACTCTTGGTGACAGAAATTCAAAGTTTTTCTACATTGCTCTTAAATCTAGACATTGTTACAACAACTTACATCACCTGATTAATCCGGATGGGGAACGTCATTTTTTTTTGACTAGTAAGTGTTGATCTTTATTGAAACTGCACAAATTTACAAGCCAGGCCGTTCCAGAGAGTACAATGGAGGAGAGGGGAGAGGGCACAAGCGCCGTCACCCTCCACCTTCTATCTACACTCTAGAGACGGGCTAGCACAATACAATCAAAATCTTTAACCATTATCCCTAAAACCCCAATTAGAGTAGGGGGTGACAGCATCAGGATGGTCTCTATCCCATAGGGAAACACGGATATCCGACGCAATGTCTTCAAATAATTCGGTTCTCCCAACTCCTTTGCCCTCAAAGATTCTACTATTTCTCTGCTTCCATATGTGCCAGACCATAGAAGCATATTAATATTGATGCTTTACGCATGAAAGCTCCACTGTTTTACCAAAAATTATACAATCAAGAAGATTACTGGAATGTCTTCCCAAATCTCATTCCTAAACACAAATTAACTGATGAAGCAGCTCTTTGGATGGAGAGGCTGATTTCCCATGAAGAAATCAAGCAAGCTTTGTTTCAGATTGGTAAAGACAAGGCACCAGGACCGGATGGATGGAATGCACATTTTTTCCAACACAATTGGTAGGTAATTGGACCTGATGTTATCTCTGGCGTCTCCTCTTTTTTCACCTCGGGTAAGATGTCTTCTAGTGTAAATCATGCTTTTCTCAACCTTGTCCCGAAAAATGCAAATGCTTCGTGTCTGGGCGATTACAGGCCGATTGCTTGTTGCAATGTCCCTTACAAAATTATCGATAAGACATTATGCAATAGACTGAAGCATGTCATATCTGAGCTGATTTTACCAAATCATGCTGCTTTTTTGAAAGATAGACTGTTGGCAGACTGCACCCTTCTTGCTCATGAGCAAATTCGATATTTTAGTAACCCAATGGGTTCCAGAACCTGCCGGGGGTGACATCGAGGGAAGCCATATGGCTCGCCAACAGGGTTCCGATTCCTGGCGACGGAAGCGGGGACGCTGCGACGGGGGTGGTTGTCAGAGCCACCGGAAGATCCCCGGTGGTAGCCGCAGGAAGCACGGAACACGCCGGGCTGGAGGGTTCCACATCTTCCTTCCTCTTCTTCCCTCCGTGAGGCTCCACGAGCGACGAAGGGGAGCGCTTCCGCCTTGCCCCATCTCCACTCTCGAGGACGGGAGGGGGCACGCCAAGGGCAGAAGGGACTGCACAGGACCCGTCATTACCCCCTGCCTCTTGGGCTGATGGGGCGGGTCCGGCTCTTACGACGCCCCCAGGGAGGAGATCGCCAGAAGAAGAGGCGGGAGGCACGGCCACCACCTTGCCCACGGAGGGCTCGGCTCGGTGTGCCTCCTCCTCAACGGTCCGTCGAGGCGCCCTTCCGGAGGTACTGCCTCGGCTCCGAGCGGCTCCACGACGGATCAGCTCATCGACGTCACGGACGAACTCGTGGCCAGCCATCCCTGCAAGGGAAACCGAAATCAGGATGAGTCACAGGGCGATTCAAGACTGAAAAAGCGACCTACCCGGAGACCACAAGACGGCCTTCAGGAGTAGGTCGTCCAACAAAGACCAGATGGACTTCGATTCCAAGGGGAGGGTCGACAGTAGCGCGGCGGCTGCCTGATCAACGTCAGAGAGGGCTAGCGGCGGGCGAGGCTGGACAGACCCGCCCCAACTTGTCAAAATCTGGGCATCCTCCAAGAAGACCACAAAGACATAATCCGAACTCCAATCCCCCGACCAGCGGGGTTGCCCGATCAGGCATTCCCTCCTCGAGCGGGCTTGGAGTTGCAGCCATGACCCTGGGCCGACCGTCTGGATCTGATAAAAGTGGAAGAGAAGAGGGAGAGATGGCTCCAGATCGCGGGTACAGCAGAGCGTCACGAAGCCCGTCAGTACCGCAATCGAACAAGGGGTGAACTGGCAAAGGGGCACCATGAGATATTCCATGACCTCGATGAAGAAGGGATTGAGTGGGAAACGAAGACCCAGGTGGAACATCTCGACGTAGACGCCGACCTCATTACTCCTCGGAAGGCAAATCCGCTCGTCGATGAATGGAACTCGGACATCGTACGGGAAGCAGAGATACCTTTCCCGGATCTCCGTGGCCGCTGAAGGAGGGGTCCCCGACGGCGTTCGGAGGACAACCGTGGGCATGTTAAGCCGCACGGCAGCCGACGCCACGTCATCACAGGCGTAGTCTGGGAAAAGCTTCCCCTTCCCCTTATCTCGGAGGGGACGACTCCCAGCGGAGGAACCTGATCCCACTAGCCGGGGCCCGCCCCGCCTGGACTCCGGAGAATCCCTCGCCCCTTGGCCAGAACCGCCTATCCTAAGAGCAGCCATAATACGAAAGCGAGAAAGGAATTACCTTTTAACTAGTTTGGAGGAGACAAGGAAGCGAAGGCGACGGGAAACTCCGAGTTGTGGAAAGCCTAGAACAGTGGGAAGAGCAAGAGAGAAGTGGAGATCAACGCAGCTGGGGATCTTATATACTGGACACAGGGGCGAATTCGAAGCGCCTGACAAGAACGCGTGGCAGGCCTTGATGAACCGTCGGTGTTTCGAAATCGGCGCCGAGGGAAGTCCAATCGATCCGCCTCATCATGACCTACATTTATGACCACGCCTCGACTGAAGCGCCACTCGGAACCCCAGGAGGCACAGTGGTTGAACCGAGCTAGCCAAGGCCGATCGGCCCACCGATGGCAGCTCACGAACCCCTCGGCTTCTCAACTTAAGATGACCCCGCGAGCGGTGGGGATAAGCTTGCAGCTACACGTGGCAGCATCAGAGGACCGACGGCGCTTCGGAGCCCGCGCCTTAAAAGTATCGAACGGACCAACTCATGATGACGACTAATAAATGAGTCGGCATCAACTGACGAGCCTGTCAAAGTCGGCGGAAGTCACATCGGCTGAGCCGAACCGGCCGAAGCCGATCGACCCGACCGATGGGGGCAATTGTTATGCCTATTTGACCGAGACCCGAAAGACACGAGCCCAGAAACCCGACTGCCAGTCAAGAGCCCATCTGCGCACTCAGGCCCACTCGATAAGGCCCTATAGGGGACCCCCCCCGAATGTCGATCCGACCCGGCCCCGGTAACACGCTGGTCACTCGCCCACTCCTGCGATAACCGCTCCCCCGGTTCCGCGACCACTTAATGACGGTAATGGGGAGGTGCTGGCATGGCACAGGGAGCGGCGACGGGGGGGCGGATTGAGGGGGCACGATTGAGGGCGGACGAGCGACGTGGGCCGGGGGCAATCATGCCGGGAGCTCTATAAAAGGGCTAATTGGACGACAGGACAAGGGACCGCATCTCAGGTATCTAAAACCTAAGGTACTCCATCAACGACCTAGTTCCCCCATTTCATCTCCTTCCTCCCCCGCTCGCGCCGTGAGACGCCGTTCAGATCTCCTCTCGATTCGAACCGTCTCCGCCGGGCCTCCTCTTTCAGATCTCTGTCTGACTTAGGCATCGGAGGGGATTTGGCCGGAACCAAGGTCCGGCCCCCTGACGAGCGTTGTCGTCTCCGCAGGAAGACAGCTGATCCACGGGCCGAGGCTTCCCCTCCGCCCCTCGCTGATCACGCAACCAGCTGGACGATCGAGGCTACCCCTCGTCATCCGACCGCCGAGGCCGAGCACGTCCGACCGAGGCCGAGCGTCTCAACCCGGGCCGAGGTTTCCCCTCGCCCAACCAACGACCGAGGACCCCGATTCGGCCCAGCCGACGCGCTCCACGTCATCTGCAGCTCCGAATCGCGCCTCATCTGCACGACTCGACACACCCGAGGGACCCAAGCGGGCCCCTTGACCACGTTGACCGGGTTGTCCACGGTCAACGCTTTTGTAGTGAGAAAATACTCTGAAACAATGTTAATCAGAAAGATTGATGTTAATTACTACCCTAACCTTTAAAAATTAGCATAGGTTTCAAGCCAATTGTTTGAAATCAAGCCTGAGTCCAGTTTGTATTTTGTTAATATTAAAATTTTATGAGGCTCATGCTGTAAAAGCTCGCATAAAGGCATCCATATACCACTTTCCCGTGAGAACCTTCAAAGCTATGGTGAGCATGTTCTTTGCAGCAAATATGTTTTTTCCTCTTTATTATTTTTCCTCTGTTTAATTCAAGAACTTGAAATGATAGCAAGAATGAGTCCAGTCATGTGTTTCGTTTAAAACCTAAACAAGATTAAATCTTTATTAGTTTCAATTATGTTCATGAGTTGTGTGATTTTTTCCTTTCTTTTGGCATAGGGAATTTGAGTGCTTTTGTTCTTGGGTTTGGATCAATTTGAGTCCAGTTTTCTGTTGGCAAAAAATGTAATATCGTGGAGTTGAAGTATACTTTGTCATGTTAATATTGTGGAGTTGCTTTACATATTTTTGTGTGGCTATACTCAACTTATTGGTAATATTTAGGTGGTTGGGTTAAGGCAGTCATTGATTTCAAGATTGATGAATGGTGCTGATTTTTGCTTTTTTGTTCTACAATTGTTTGAGTCTAATAGATGTTGGGTTATTGATTTGGTAATATGATATAAAGTCCTGACATCAAACTTGATATCAAACTACCATATATAATTAAATTTGTACTGTAATTACATATGAACTCATAAGGCAACAATGATGTACTGTATTTAGATTCCTTTAATTTTGTAGTTTGTATATGATAATTAATTGTAATTTATATATGATATCAAACTACCATATATAACAAAATTTGTACTGTAATTTTGTAATTTTGGTATATATGTAATTTTGCCATATATTATATAATTAGAGTTCCTGATATGGCAATCTGATATAAAGTTGTGATATCAACCTTGATATCAAACTGCCATATATAATTTTGGTTAAATTATATATGGTAATCTGATATAAAACTTTATAGCAATTCAAGATATGGCAGTCCTGATATGGTAATCTGACATAAATTCCTGATATCAAACTTGATATCAAACTGCCATATATAAAAAAATTTGTACTGTACTTTTGTAATTTTGTAATTTTGGTATATATGTAATTTTTCCATATATTATATAATTAGATTTCCTGATATGGCAATCTGATATAAAGTTGTGAAATCAACCTTGATATCAAACTGTCATATATAATTTTGGTCAAATTCTATATGGCAATCTGATATAAATTTTTTTATCAAGTCCTAATATGGCATTCCTAATATAGCAATCTAACATAAAGTCCTGACATCAAACTTAATATCAAACTACCATATATAATTCTGGAAACCAAACTTTTTATAAATTCTGGTTAAAAAGTTATATATGGCAATCTGATATAAAGTCATGATATCAAACATGGAAGTCAAATTAGCCGGAAATCAAACTTGAAAGTCAAATTACAAATGCAGAACTTGAAATTTGACTTGCAAACAACATGTTCCAACACATACACAAATAGGATCAAAGGAATTAGCAGGAAATTAAATTAGAATCTTTTGATGACACAAATAGTTTTTTATGGGAACAAGTTTTTAGGGGTTCAAGTTCACATTATTTTTTCACATAATTTTGTTTTTGTTTTTGGTGTTATCTATGGCACGATCCTGTCAATGTTACTCTCTATCTCTCCCCCCCTCCAACCGAATTTATAAATCTGTATTTTGTTAATTTTATTCGGTTAATTTGATGATTTGTGTGTTAATTTGATTTTTTATTCTGTTAGTTCTGTTAATTGGATTATTTTGTTGTCTTTGGTGTTAACCTCAAGTTGATATAAAGCCCTGATATATGGCAGTCCTGATGTAAAGTCTTGAGGATCAACATATATAATTTTTTTGTAAAATTCCTGATATGGCAGTTCTGATATGGCAATCTGATATAAAATCCTAATATCAAACTTGATATCAAACTGCCATATATAATTTTGGTCAAATTATATATATATATATATATATATCAATCTAATATCAAACTTTATATCATGTTTATATCAAGTTTGCAAAAAGTCCTGATTTGGCAGTTCTGATATGGCAATTTGATATGAAGTCCATATTAAACTTGATATGAAACTGCCATATATAATTTTGGTTAAAAGTGATTCTGAAAACCAAACTTGATATAAATTTTGGTCAAAAAAATTATATATGGCAATCTGATATGCAGTCCTGATATCAAAACTTGAAAGCGAAATTAGTACAGAAACCACACTTGGAAGTCGAATTACAAATACAGAACTTGGAAGTTTGATTTGCAAACATGTTCCAAAACTTAGACAAATACAGTCAAAGGAATATATGGCAGGATTTTGTTCACATAAATTTTTTTATTTTGCTGTTATTTATGGCAGGATCATCTCTCTCTCTCCCCCCAACCACCAAACCGAATTTAAAAATCTGTATTTTGTTAATTTTATGATTTTTGTGTTAATTTGATTGTTTATTCTGTTTATTCTGTCAATTGGATTATTTTGTTGTCTTTTGGTGTTACCTTCAATCTGATATAAAGTCATGATATATGACAGTTTAAATTGGATTGTAAAGAGCAAAGAATGCAAGTTTAATCTATCATATATTTTTATGAATGTGAAAATTAAATGCCTTCGGCCTTGGCTCATCAACTTTCTATATAATAACTCAATGTATCTTCTTACATTGAAACTACATAGTTTTGTGCAAATCAATTAGAGGCCAGTCAGCAAATATTCTCGCGTGAAATCAATAAATGACATTAATGAATTGACTAGAAAGATTTATATATAACAGAAAAATAGGATATCTAGATTGAAGGTTGGAAGCTTCATGACCTTACAACCTATCATTCCAATTTGTAGTCTTAGTATTGTAGGGCATCAGGAATCATGAAAATTGTGGTTGGTATTTAATGCAAGTTTAATGCCATTTCAAACATGGCGTGGCTATATTGATATGTCGAATCTTAGGATTTTTGAGAGAAGATAACAACCCGTACCTTCTTTTTTGGAATCCATCGTGAAAAGATAGAGGTAGTGATGATGGCTAAGGATGTAAATTTCTTTTTTTTTTGCCCACTTCTCTTTTGTAAACTATGAATGTTTGTTAGGTTGTCCAGAAGTGGAAGGTCTTTTACTATTTTACTTCTCTAGGATTTGGGTTCTGGTTGCATTGGAAGCTACAATTGCTCTTTCTTGGCTTATGTCATGGTAATTAAATGTTAGAATTACATAAAGTTTCTATTCTCATCTTTTTGTTTGGCCATAATCTTTATTGTTCTGTTTCTTTACTCTTTTAGGATGACCACGATTTCGAACATAACCATGCCAATCATTTTCTTTTTAAGACGAAAATTCCTGAAAAACTAGAACATTGAAGTGTCTCATGTTATAATAAGATGATGCATATCATACCTATAGAATGAGACATCATGCTACTGATTGTTATCATCTGACATTGATTCTGCTGATTCTTGGCATAGCTTTATAATGAAAAATTTCGTTCCGCTGATATTTATTAATTTGCTGTAACATGGTTAAGTGTCATGGCTATCATATCTTTGCATACCACCCTTGCAACAGTCATTGGTTGTTTGAGTAGGTTGCAACGAGATTGAAGAATACTTTTAGACAATTCAAATGATTGGGAATTCTATAATGTTGGGGACAACTGGTGTGTACCATTGTGGCTGCCTTAATTATATCATTCTATGTTGTACTTATATTATTCTCTGTTGTACATCACCAGGACATTACTTCTTAACAATGTTGTTTTGGTAACATTAAAACTGAATGTTTAGACTTCAAAGCCATTATTATTTGTGGAAGCACATTCTTTGCCTTGATGCTTTTAGTTTCCTTCCCATTGATGCTTTGGATGTTCATATGATACCATGCTAAGCTACTGTTGAAATGCGTATAAAAATATATTTGTCCACAAAATATTCATAATCTGATGTCACACTCAGAGTTTTGGCGCACTGTTTGTGAAGAAGCGGTTGTAGGATTTCTACCAAAGACATTAATGCGTTCATGTTTTACCGTTTTGGTCATTTGAGCTTCTGTTTTCCCATAAGTTGGAAATTTCTCATGAATAATAATGCAGCCAAGTATGTGCCATTTATTCATGTAACGATGTATGAATGTAAGTTATGATAGTGAACATGATGTATTTTGATGCCATAAGGTGGATTTTCATGTTCATTATTTCATCATATCTCCTATATGTGCTTGAAAACTCAAAGGATTTGTTGCTTTGGTTTTAGTTGATGACACCTAGATATTTCTTTTGCTCTTAGCTTATACTCCGTTGTCATCGGGTGAAAGAGCAAAAGTTCTATTTGCGTGAAACCGTTAATTTGGGTTGGATGGATGAACGACATATACAACACATATAACTACATTTTGTTGTGAATACAACACAGATAACTGCATTTTGTTTTGTATAACCATGAATATCATTATACAAAGTTGCACATTGCAGCATATGTCAACATCTATCGACATATATGATCACATTTAACCAAGAATCAACATACATCACAATCTATCGTGCACATAGTTGCAACATTCAACATATATCATTCAAATCCTCAATATCCATTCAAATTTTGACCTTCATACCAAGAATCATAGATCATTCATATATCGTGTGTAAATCTTTCAACCAACCAAAAATCATATATCGTTCATATATCGTGTGTAAAACCAACCAAGAATCGTTCATATATCGTTCATTTCAAAATTTGAATTTTGGTTTATACCAAGAATCTTTCAAAACACAGTGCACGTGCAAATTTTTTTTATTCCGTCGTCCACGTACACGTGCACATGGGCAACATCTGAGATAAGGGAGGTGGGGGAAGCAGGTGATGAGACATTTGTCCCCATCACCACTGTTTTTCTATTTTGTCTTCCACGTCCACATGGGCACCGTCTGAGATATGGGAGGTGGGAAAAGCATGTGACGTGACATTTGTCCCCATCACGACTGTTTGGGGGAAAGGTAGCCATGTGTGTGGCTATTTTACCTTTGCCCTTGCTTTTTTGGTTTTTTCATTTTGCCCGCGAAAAAAACCCCGATAATTGTCCTTCGGTGGAAGGCGCCCGTGCCGAACGTGCCTGCGCCGAAGGTGCCCGCTAGAAATGTTTTGCACTAAATTGTTGTTATTTTAACTTTTGAAAAAGAATATTATATGTCCCAAAATTTTGGAGGGGAAAATAACTTTTTGGTGAACAAATATTTTGCGGGGGAAAATCTAATTTGAACCGTGCCCGCGGGCACGGGTTATGACTAGTACATATATATACATATACATATATACATATACAACTCTTATCATGATCGCAGAACTCTTTGGAAGGATATCGTGGTTTCTGCCTCCAAATATAAAAACACCCCTTGGATTTTGGGGGGTGACTTTAACTGTGTCCGATATTCTATGGATAAAGTTGGGGTCAGGGCGATTGATGGTCACATTGTGGATGAGTTCAATGACTGTATTAACACTAGCGCTCTCCTGGAACTCAAAACTATTGGTAATGCTCTGAGTTGGTCCAATCGTAGCATTGGACAACGTCGTATCATGGCCACTTTGGATCGCTCTTTTTGCAATAGTTCCTAGATGGATGTGCTCACGTCCTCTTACTGTGAATATAGTGCTAGGGGTACTAGTGATCATTCCATGCTTATCATTCACACCAAGCAAACTGAGAGGTCTGATCCCAAACCTTTTAAATTTTTCAATGCTTGGCAGCGTAGTCCTGAGTATCTCAAAATCGTGAAGGACAAATGGAGTGTTAGGATGGATGGTTGCCTGATGATTAGACTTGTTGCCAAACTTAAGAATCTGAAAATGGGGCTTAAAAAGTTTGGTGAGGCTTTTAGAGATGCAAATGATATCTCTAGACTTCGTGTTGAACTTGATGACATTCAGAATAATGCTAATCTTGGGTCATGTGCTGAATTGCAAAAGAAGGAACATGATCTTATAAAGCGGTTGGCTGAAGCCATAGATATTGAAGAATCTATTCTTAAACAGAAAAGCAGACAAGATTGGTTGCATCTTGGTGATAGAAATTCCCGGTTCTTCTATTCGGCCATGAAGGCCAGGCAAAGCCATAATAACCTTGGGCACCTTATTTTTGTTGATGGCTCTCATAATAGGTCTCTTGAGTTACTTAAAGTTGATGCTCCAAACTTTTATTCCAGCTTATATAATCAGAACGATTACTGGAGGGTCTTCCCTTGTCTTACCACCAAAAGAGTACTTACTAAAAAAGCTGCTGATTGGGTGGAAAGGCCTGTGAGTGCTGAGGAAGTTAAAACCACTGTATTTTAAATTGGGGCTGATAAAGCCCCTGGGCCCGATGGTTTCAATGGGTTTTTTTATCATAACTCTTGGGATACTATCAGCAAAGATGTTACCAACGCCGTTCTTAATTTTTTCAGAGCTGGGGAAATATTTCGGCAGACCAATCACACATTCCTCACTCTCATTCCCAAAGGTGCTAATGCTTCTGAGCTTGGAGATTACAGACCGATATCTTGTTGCAATGTTATATACAAGATTATAAGAAAAATTATATGTAACCGCTTGAGCAGAGCTGTTATTGAACTCATTTCTCCTAATCAAGCTGCGTTCCTTCAAGATCGGTTGCTTGCTGACTGCGCTCTCCTTGCCCACGAACATATTAGGGGGTTCAATAACCCCATGGGTGCTCGGGCCTGTCTTAAATTGGACCTCCGCAAAGCTTTTGATAGCGTTAACAGAGAATTTGTCTTCTATATGCTGCATCGGATGGGTTTCAAACACAGATTTATTAGTTGGATTTGCGAGTGTATATCCACCCCTTCATTCTCTGTTATGATAAATGGGTCCCCTTATGGCATGTTTCAGTCTAATAGGGGGCTGAGGCAGGGAGATCCGCTATCTCCCTATCTTTTTGTGATTGTCATGGAGGCCGTCTCCCTCCTCATGGCCAAGGCCAATGCAACCAGAAGCATAATGCCTATGAATAGAGTTGGGGCTGTTACTCATCTACTCTTTGCAGATGATCTCTTAGTGTTTTGTCGGGCTAACACTAAATCTTTTGAGGGGCTTAGAGATCTTCTTGTTTTGTTCAAGTCCTTCACTGGTCTTGAGGTGAATTGGAACAAAAGCGCTGGCATTTTCAGTAAAGGCGTTCAGGGCCCTGGTGGTCTTGCTGATATCTTGGGTATTCGTCGTGTCCAATCTCTTTCCACATATTTGGGTCTTCCAATTTCCCCCAAATACCCGAATGCTTCCATGTATAGCCGGCTGCTGGATAAATGCAAAAACAGATTGCAGGGATGGTCCTCATCACTTCTATCCATAGCTGGTCGCATTGAGCTTGTCAGATCAGTTATATATGGCATGGTTAGTTTCTGGATGCAAGCCTTTCAAATGCCTAAATCTGTTCTTTGTTCGCTTACTTCCATATGCAGAAAATTCATCTGGGGGAATAACCACCTTTGGGCTTGGAATGATATGTGTGCCCCTAAGCATGAAGGGGGTGTGGGGATCAAAAGCCTTGATGAGGTCAATAATGCTTATGGTATCAAGTTAACATGGTGTATGCTTACTCACAAGGGTATTTGGGCGGCTCATATGAGGAGCCAATATTTGGGTTGTACGGGTTTGTTTCAAGCTAAAGCTCATCCTATGCAGTCTGGCACCTAGAAATTCATTCTGCATTGTCGTGAGTTCACTAAAAAGCTCACCAAACGTGATATCAAGGATGGTGCTTCTACCTTCTTCTGGTATGATAATTGGCTTCCCTGTGGCCCTCTAAGTGATTCTTATGAGGTCCCTTCTGGTGAGAGATGAAAATGGTTAGTGATTATTGGTCTGCTGAGGGTTGGGTTGATAGCAGATCTCTCATCCCTGTTCGCCATCTCATTTAGGCGGTGACATTGACTACGGGTAATGATGGTTGGTCATGGGCTTCGAAATCTCCCTCTCTTCACAATGCTTGGGATGGTTCGAGGATGCTTAGGCCTCTATTTCCTTATTACAAAGTGGTTTGGTTTTAGGGACACATTCCCAAGATGGCTATCACTCTCTTGCGAGCTTTCCACGGGAAACTCCTCACCCGTGATAAGCTCGTGCAATGGGGAGTGCCTACTTCACCCTACTGTGTCTTATGCTCTGACAATATTCATGAAAATATTAATCATATATTTTTTGAGTGTAGCTACGCTAATTACCTCCTTTGCAGGAGCTTTCTGAAATTGGGAGTCACCACTACTTTGCCATCTTCTCTTGCGGGGATTGGTGATATGATCCTCTCTCAGTTCCATCTAAAAGACAACATGGGTAGATTGGCCAGGACAGTCATCGCAGCACTGATTTGGCATATTTGGATAGAGCGTAATCGGAGGATATTTGAGGGCACTAGCCAGATGCAGACTCATCTCTTTGAGGATATTGCTGAGGATGTCAAAATTGCCTTGAGGCACATGGACTGGACGTAGGTTGATGCTGGAGCTCCCTCAAATTGGGGCCTTATAGATTAGCTTTGTATATAATTGTTCTTTGTATTCTTTTGGGCTCTACCAATAGCGGGAGGTGCTTTGTTTTGGTTAGCGTGATGGCGCCTGTGCCTAGCACTACCTCACAAGCATCCTCTTTCCATTCGGGAGAGTCTTGTACCTTTTTATGATATCAATAAAGACGCAAAGCATATTCTCCATATATATATATATACTAGTCATGACCCGTGCCCGCGGGCACGGTGCATTTAAGGTTTTCTCCCACGAAATATTTGTTCCCCAAAAAATTATTTTCACAACCAAAATTTAAAAGAACAACAAATTAGCTTAAAAATAGTTAGCGATACAGGCACCTTCGGCGCAGAACAACAAATACAGCGCGGGCGCCTTCGGCGCAGAACAACGCGTGACCGCCTTCGGTGCAGAACAACAAATTCGACACTGTCGCCTTCGACGCAGAACAACAAATTCAGCGCGAAACAACGCGCAAGCACATTCGGCGTGGAACAATAAATTCGGCACAGAGGCCTTTGGCGCGGAACAACTAATTACCGTAATAAAATTTAGCTGGCGCCTTCGACGCGGAACAAACAATTAGCGCGGCGCAGGTGCCTTTGGCACGGAACAAATAATTAGCGCGGCACGAAACAACAATTTCGATGCGGATGCCTTCAGTGCAAAACAACCATTTAGCGCGACGTGGGCACCTTCGGCGTGGGCACCTTCGGCGCGGGCGCCTTCAGCACCGGTGCCTTCCTCAAGGTATTTTTCGATGACGTTTTTAATTTAATTTTTTTTACGCTAGTTTGTTGTTCTGCTGAATTTTTTTACGCTAATTTTTTAACCTTGTTTAATTTACTGGATCATGTTTCTCCACATTCTTTTCCAAGACACTTTTAATTTCAAAATTTTAGTTCTCAAGACACTTTTCCACCTAAAATTTAATCTTCACAATATTTCCCAATACACTTTTAATTTCAAATTAGCAAAGATAAGGCACCCGCTAAACATTAGCAAAGATAAGGTTAAATGAAGAATATAAATTGAAAACTACGTACTACTTCAAGGATTTAGTTTTCACAAAAGATCTCAACAAATATTATGCTTTTAATTGTTGATACTCGTGGACTTCAATTTTTGAGGCCAACTAATCAAGATGAAATAGAATAATCCACAGTTGGTTACTGAATTGCAAACAAATTGGTTCATATGAAAGAAAAGTATGTTACAAACAAACAAAAGAATTGCAAACAAACAAATAGTGTTACAAACAAAAGAATTGCAAACAAAACAATTTTGAGACTGAATAGTGTTATAAACAAAACAAACAAACAAAATAATATCCAGTAATTGGTGCATATGAAGTGCAAACAAAAGAAGTGCAAACAAAACAAATGAATTGTGTTACAAAAAAAAAGAATAATTGGTTCATATGAAGTGTGTTACAAACAAAATGGCAAACAAAATGGCAAATATGATATAGGAAGTGTGTTACAAACAAACTGGTAAATCGTGCATGTTTACTGAATAATACATATGAAGTGTGTTACAAACAAACTGGCAAATATGACCATAGCGGCAAAGCGGCTCTCCGACGGCCTCTTCAACAACGAATAGCGTGAGGCAGGTGGAAGGATACCAATGGTGCTCAAGCTGAAACAACAAAAACAACAGTTGAATGCAAAGAATTTTGACTGCCTCATGGAAAATAGATTCAAGTGATCACTTTTGAGTCAACATTGAGGGAAGTAATCTGTCTATAAGGAAGTCCACTCCCACACTAAACAATTTGTGGCCGCCAATGTGTAAGCCGGTTCTTTTAAGATTAGCGACTGCCAATTTCTACTCCCTCATTGTAGGCATGCATACAGAGGACATGGTAAGAAAAATACCCAACGTACCACATGCTTCTTCGTATCTGAGTCGTAAGATTGTACAACACCCTCATAAATCCAGACATGCTTGAGTACTATGACAATCTGCATAACCCATACTCGTCAGGGCTTACATCAGGTGGTTTGCGTATGTATCATAGATGTAAATATATGGTGCCATATGGACTACAGGTAGTTCAAAACAACCAAAGGCTATAAAGATGATACATTGTTGATATCATAATTTCTGTATGGAAAAAGCCCTTGACTGTGCTGGGTAGAGAAAAAGGATTCATTTATCTGACTACAAAGATTTTGCGTAGATTGATTTCTTCAATTTCTTGTATCTATGTACCCTTTGCATGAGTTGTCCTGTCAAAACTGTAGAGTATGACATGTCAAGAATAGTACCATAGATGGGAAAATTGTGGTGTAGATCGCAATCTTGGATAACCCATTTTTTTTGAAAAAAGCTATATATGGAAATAGACCTGATTATTGTACTTTTGCCAATACTGTCTGATCCATGCATTTGAATTCCTCCAAAGTTTGATATTTGCAATTGGATTTGAAGCATTATTACACTTGAAACTTTATCTACATGTCATTTTAGATTTAAAGTGATAATATCATTGATTGGGTAAATGGTCTGCAAAGTGTCATATTTACACCTTCAACTTTAAACAGGCGTTCTCGAAATATTGTTGCCATCATTTCACAAATATTAAACATGCTTACAATTACTAATATCCTTGCTTTAAGTAGATCGATAATGTTCTATTTCAAGCTCCAGTGAATGTGTTTAGCCTTTCAGTGACTTAATTCCATGTAACCGTGTTGGTTTGCTTCTGTACTACCATCTTTTGTTGAAATCTATACAACTTGATTCTTTTCTCCAAATGTTCAAGAGTCTTCGCTGGAGAAGAGTTTTGGTGCCACTACATTCCGAATTAGAGGGGTGCCACATCCATGAGGGCAGTTGCTGCCCATGCCAAGCTTTTGGCGGACCATGAGACGATGGAACTGAAGCTTTTGATGGCATCTATATCGAAACACATGTTTTCTTCTATTTTTTTCGTTTCAAACATCTGTATCATATGCCTTTGCACTCTCACCAAACGGTGTTTATAATTAGAAAGCAATTGTCCATCAATTATACAAAACACAGATCAAAGCTGAAGCAACCAAAATCAAACCAATTTCAAAACCCAAGTGGCACACAGACCCCTTTCATAATGGCAAGCTTATACACAATCTAATTTGATGGGCAGCTTAGAAGTCAAATCTTTAGAAGAATTATAGAGTGAGGAGAAGATAACGCACCAAGCCATGAGAAGAAAAACAAAAGGAAAACTGATGCATCGAATCCCCAAAATTATTTTTGTTTTTAAATTAAGAATTCCATTAAGAATTCCATCTAGCAAAATATCTAGTATTTTCATTAATTAAAAGTTTTTGGCAAATTGCAAATGAAAAGAAATCATTACGATCAGCAAAATAGGAACAATAGCAATTGGAATTCAAAATAACAAAAGTGAGCATGGAAACTAATGACAGTATATAACTTTAATCTTGAAACATGACATCTTATTCTTCAGCAACACTTATCTATTATACATTATACTAAAACACGACATATACACATGACAGTTATATTATAAAAAAAATATGCAAACACACATAAACATAACACAATACCAAAAGCGATAGTGAAGTGAATCTTTAAGGAACAATACAGTACAGATCTCAGTCACAACCCCAATTAATTCAGAGAGAGCTCCTAATATATGAACTATAACCAGTCTGATCATCATAAAATTTCGACCAAAACATTACACCCCCATACTTCTCCGAGCTCCTAGCGACCGGAATCACCTGAAGCAAGCTCGCCAGAATAAACCCACTTCTGACAGCCTGAAGCATTGCCCTTCCTCTTCAGCTTGCAAGCTTTTCCCCACGTTTGAACGCCACTGTTCCTCTTCAGCTTCTCCCTCTCAGCTCTTTGTAGATGGCAAAAACAGACACCGATGATTACAAAATTTGTAAGTTGGGATGAAAAACACTACAATGAAATCAAATAATCGACTTACCAGCTCAATGAAAGACGAATTGTCCACTTTCTTTATCTCGACAACTTGCTTCCATGATACCTTGCGATTTGGTGGGTTTTTCCACTCTTGCGTTCTTCAGTTTCTCTTCAAACGTTGTTTTCTCAGTTTCTCTCAAGTTTCAGCTTCTCCCTGTCATCTTCTGGTACAACATCAAATTGATATACTCTCAAGTTTGATCACCATTATATTTGAGAACTAATACAGTTTCGTCGAGGGAATATCATGTTAACTTGGATGTTTTAGAAATAAATCCATAGTATCATGAAAAGTATTAGAAATACAGAATTGTATCATGAAATGCCAAGTATCATCCAAGAAAAAAAGAATAAACATGTTGTGTTTCAAGGCACAGAAATCGGCATTAGCAACTTTTCAAGACATAGAATTATAGAATTTGTTCATCAAGCCAAGTTGTGTTTCAAGCCACAGAAATCATAGCTGGACGATTTGAAAAATCAGTATATAGCCAAGTTGTGTTTCACGACACAGAAATCAGTATTCGCAATTTGATTTTTTGATGATACTGGATGATTTGATGAACCAACTTGGCTTGATATTCAAATTAGTATTACTAATTTGAAAAATCAGTATCAGCAACTTTTCACAACACAGAAAATAGTTGGTGAAGAGAACTTTCCATTGATCCATATATCTCGATTTCCAGTTTATGCTGTAGATACTATGCAAAAAGTTGGATGAGGAAACAACACAAACAATGAACTTCGTTCTGACAGGATTTAGACTGTAATACCTCTTTGGAATCTCCAACTTATTGGCACATGATTGAACTCGATCAGACATGATTTAAACAATAATTATTTCAATTAAATATTTCAAACTTTGAGAGATGCTTTGAGATATTCAAATTCAAAATTCTATATACATAATTCAAGCTTTGAAGTTTTGAGAGATATTTCTAAATACAGATCAAAACTAAATACATTCTATTTTTAGAGATGCTAATGCTAAATATTGAGAGATGCTAATGGTTTTGAGAGATGCTAATGTTCTGATTAGTCCATTAGTTTTGAGAGATGCTAATGCTGCATATTGAGAGATGCTAATGGTTCTGATCGAGTTCTGTATACATTATTTATACATAATTCATAATTCAAGCTTTGAGAGATGCTAAATTCTATATACATAATTCAAAACTGTAAACAAAACTAAATATTTCAAAACCTAAGTTGTGTATACATAATGCTATGCATATGTATCAGTAAGTCACATAGCAGTATGTCATACAGGAGTCCTGCCCACTTCACATAATGTCACATAGGTTGCTAAAATTAATACCTCTTCGAAATTTCTGCACACTGCACATTTCAATATGTCACACCGGGAATTTAGACTGTAATTCATATGTAATGCTATGTGTGTGTATGTAACACATATGTATGTAATCAAAACTCAGATAGAAGATGCTATAGCAAATTTCCATGAAACCCAGATAATAAAAGCCAAACAAAGTTCTATCGGTACATGTTTTAAAAAAATCCTAAAATGAAAGAATTACCGAATAACAGCATAAGATTCATCCAGCCATGTTTAAATTTAAACAGTTCCTAGATGCTCTTTCTTCCTCCAGTTTAATATTCAAGATGCACACTTCCATTATTCAACATGCATAGGGTACCCAGCCTTGTGCTTTTCTTGCTTCCAGCAACCACATTTCCAGGGGGTATAACATTCTTAGTAGCTTTTGTATCCTGCTTCTTATCATGGCCTGCCAGCTCCTCCTCCCATTCTGGATTTTCATAGGTTAGTATGGCAGGGTGTGCAAGGCGTGTCTGATATAGAGCTTGAGTAAGGTTATGTGTCCTGGCAACCAGCTTGTAAGTTGATAACCTCAGCACTCATATCATCAATCACAGTTTGGGACAATTCCAGTTTAATTGGCCCATTTGGTATTGTTCCCACATCCATTTCACAGTTTAAACCTGCCAATATACTGCTGCTAGCATTTCCTGCCGCCATACTCCTATCATCAGTCATAATTTGGGACAATTCCAGGTTAATTGGCCCATTTATTATTGTTCCCACATCCATTTCATAGTTTAAATCTGCCAATATACTGCTGCTAGCATTTCCTGCCGCCATACTCCTATCATTAGTCACAATTTGGGACAATTCCAGGTTAATTGGCCCATTTGGCATTGTTCCCACATCCATGTCACATTTCAATTCAAAAGCCGTGCAGACTATGCCATCATCCCCCAGTATTGGACTTTCACCTTTATTTGTGCCTTCCCCAAAAATAGCATCCACAGTTGTACTACTTTCCCTATGTTGGATTGCAGACTTCACCCAAATAATGGAATTTTGTACCTCTGCAGTATGTACAGGCCCGCAGGTATTCTACACTGCATCCAACCCCTCATCAAAGGCATTTGGGGCCTTTATTGCGCAACTTGTATTTCTGCAACCAGTTTCAGAAATCTCCTGCTGAATCTCTCCAATATCCTCAACTCTTCCTATCCCCTTCTCAATCTCCTGCTGAAATCTCTTGCTCAATCTCCTGCAAAGGACATCAATTAGTCTAAATGCCAAATATCATAGCATTACTTTTTTTTCCAGTTAACCCTATGCATATTCTATGATATTGTTAACCCTATGCATATGCATTGAGTTCATAATGAGTTAACCCTATGCATATGCATATGTCATTGATGAGTTAACAATATCATAGCATGCCATGAACTAACAATGCATTTTTTAGTTTAACCCCGTGCAAAGCATCAATTTTTTTTGTTCCAAATATCATAGGATGGAATAGCATCACCATTTCATAATTAGTGTATAGCGTTAAACTGCCATACCAAGATGCAGAGCTAAGTGGTTAACATACACTAAATGATTTACCTGTGACAATGAAACAAATTCTTTGCCTCTTTCGGCTAGGTGTAGCTCTGCATCTCTATAGTCAATCTTTTAGTTTGCACCTTGGGAGAAAACAACATTAGGCAAAGAAAACATCAGGCAGTAATGAAATACGACAGGGAGCAACGACAAATGCCTCGAACAACTGAAATGAAGTTAGAAATGAACTATATAATGAACTCGGTTTAAAATTTGCATCAGTGTGTGAGTTGACATGGTTATGTGAACAAAATACCTGCAAGTATATCCAAGTTGAATAATTTCATTGTTTGATCTTATGATTGCCATGGACCACATGTCTGTCCAAAGTATCCAGGTCAAACAATGAAATGGAGCATCCCTCTTAATCCTTACATGTAAAAAATGGTTCCAAGAACAATCAGACTATTAGAGCCAAATTTAAACCATAAGCGAATCAAATCTGAGGTCTAACTGTTTCAAGGGATTGAGATAACCATCAAGGTCAAAAATTTCACAATGTTGATATCTTGCAAGACAAAACAAACACAATTTTAAGTTTTAGCTGCAGGGCTGTGCTCACCAAATAAAGCTTGCTGCAATCCAAGCAATGCTTGAGGAGAATCTTGGCCTTATCAAGAGCTACATGCAATGAACACAATGCCTGTATCACAGACTTTCTCCTTGGCCTCGAAGCTTCTATAAAAGGAAAGATCTCTAGTGCATCACCACCATTTTCTTTATCAATCACCCAGGGCAATGTGGGGGTTTTAGCAGCAATTTGACATGAATAGTTTCTTTTTACAGTTTGCTTTTTACAGTCTCAGTTAGTGTTATTGAAAATACATCATTCTCAAAATGAATATCCATTATCAGTTAGTGTTATTGAAATGAATAACACTAACTGTGTTAACTTTGACAGGATATTCATTTTTGACAGGATATTCATTCAAAATTAGTCCATGTCAACTTTCAAAATATGAACTTAGTGTTATTTATCCTGTCAACTTTCAAAAATATGAATAACACTAACTTTAAGTCCATTATCCTGTCAAAAACACTAAGATGAATAACAGTAACTTTATTGAAATGAATAACACTAAGATTGTGTTATTCATTCAAAAGATTGAAATGAATAACACTAACTTTCAGTCCATGACATGATATTCATTTTTGAAAGGATATCCTGTTTTGGTTATTCAAATGGAGTGATAATGGAGTGATAATGGAGTGATAATTGACAGGATAATGGATATAAAAAACAAATGAATATCCTGTCAATTGTTTCAAAAAATTTCAGTATAGTTGCAAAACACTTCAAACTTGTTTTCACTATTTCAAAATTTCAACAATTCAAACTATACTTGAAATTGGAAGTTGGAATTTCAGTATAGCTTTCAGTATACTTGGAAAACAATTGCAACTTCCAATTGCAACCAAGCTTGGAAAACAATTGAAACCATTCCAAACTATTCCAAAAATTCCAACCAATTGGTTGCAATTTCAATTCAAAAATTGTTTTCAGTCCATTATCACTACATTTGAATATCAAAAACAATTGACAGGATATTCATTATCACTCCATTGTTTTTCATAATGGATATCAAAAACAATTGGCAGGATATTCATTATCACTCCATTGTTTTTGACAGAATATCAAAAACAATTGACGGGATATCCATTTGAATATCAAAAACAATATTCAGTCCATTATCACTCATTTGACTATAAAAAACAATTGAATTTCAATTGCAATTTCAATTCAAAATTATACTGAAATTGTTGAATCCAAAAATGAATATCCTGTCAAAGTTTGAAATTATACTAATTTTGAATGGACTAATTATGAATAAACTGTCAAAAATTGAATGGACTAATTATGATAATGGACTAAGTACGATGTACTAATTATGAATAATGAATATCCATTATCAAAATTTTTGACAGGATAATTTTGAGAATGATGTGATAATGGACTAATTATGAATAAAGCAAGCTTGTAAATTCAATTTGAGTACAAATTTGTAAATTCAATTTGTAAATTCAATTTGTACTCAAATTTGTACTCAAGTTTGTAAATTGAATTTGTACTCAAATTTGTACTCAAATTTGTAAATTTGTACTCAAATTTGTAAATTTGTAAACTCAATTACTGAGTTTGAGTACAAATTTGTAAATTTGTAAATTGAATTTGTAAATTTACAAAACTCAAAGTTTGTAAATTGAATTTGTAAATTTACAAAATTTGTACTCAAAAAAATTTGCACTCAAAATTGACTTTGTAAATTGAATTTGTAGATATCTGAGAAATTGAATTCAGTATCTTACTTTATGTTATCAAATGAAAATCATGTTTGGGATATCTACAAATTGGATATTTCATAAGTTAATTTGCACTCTCAAGCTCAGTTTTTTGCACTCTCAAGCTTAGTTGCTATCCCAAACAGGATATTAACAAAACTGGTTTATATTAACAATTTCTCAGCATCTTGAGTTCATATTGAGTGATAGTGCAAATTGGATATGAATTTTTGATATAAGCAGCTTGAATTTTCCAACTTGAATGGCAGTGTGGAACATTCATTTCATATCAGTTGCTCATTTCAGTTTGCAAAAAAACATGGAGAAATCAGTTTGGGATAGCTAATTGATATCCTGATTGGGTTAATAAAAAAATGAATTGAAGTTCACATATAGTTTAAATTGGGATATCAAGATCAGGATATAAGCATCTTGAGTTCACATAAAGTTAAATGAATTCATTTGCTCATTTCAGTTTGCAAAAAAACATGGAGAAATCAGTTTGGTATATCTACAAATATACTCCCTAGCATTATCAGGATATAATGTACTCACCCAGTACAAAATCCACAAAGTACACGTAATTCAAACAGTTGATGAACACTGGAATATTGAGTTAATATTAAGTGATAGTGCAAAATCCTCAACATTTGATGAACACTGGAATTTTCAAACTAAACCAAACTAAACCTTAAAGTACACATATTTCAAACTAAACCAAACTGAAATAAGATTGTGCAAAATGAAAAAGCATGATTTTCAACAAAGACAAAAATATTTCAGTACATCAATAATCTCTACACATGACACATTTGCATTCCCCCTGCAAAATCTCACCTCTGAGGGTTTCAAACTTAATTAAGTCAGATAATCCTATAACTAAAATCATATCAAGGTTTTCAAACTTAAGTTGAGAGATATAGATGAAATGCTCATTTAGTATTCATTATAATGAGGTGAGAGATATTAAAATTTCACTAAACTATAGCCTTCAATTCATGTTGCATTTCAGTGTCATGCAAAAATGATATTTAACAACCAATCTCACCTATCTTTAGCATATCATCAAATACCATATCTTTAGCATATCATCAAATACAATATCTTTAGCATATCTTTAGCATATCATGGACAATAAAAACATGGACAATAAAAAAATTTATTGTATTCTCACCTATCTTTAGCATATCATCAAATACCATATCAACATTGACAAAAATTTTAAATATTCTCACTGAAATATTATTCAACTTGCAATATAGAAAAAACCCTCATTTTTCAGTTGGTTTAAACAAAGCTGCCTTGAAACCCCCTCATTATTCAACTTGCAATAAACAGAGAAATGATTCATAACAATAAAAGCAAGCTCATTCTTAAGCAATATAAATGATTCATAACCACCAATTCTCTTATCCAAGCAACTTGCTTTTATGGTTATCCATTATATAAGCAAATTCATCATGTATAAGCAACTTCAGGTTATCCATTATATTTATGTAAGAATGATCTATTATCCAAGTACACATAACACCCAATTACACATAAACATAACACCCAATTTATATGTGTAATTACACATAAATTTAGCCCTAAAATGAGTGAAGCAAATATTAGAAGCATGTCAATTACATATGCAATAACATGGCAATGACAGGATTAGTGGTGTGACAGGATTTTGGAAATTTGCATGAAAGTGTCCTGTTAAAAAAATAACCAAAATGAAGCAAATCAGCAAGCTCTCATCCAACATTAAAATTTTCATTAACAAATTAAAAAAATGCATTTTTGGTTATCCTTGACAGGACCCAAAATAATTTTTTCATATGCAAATCATTGACAGGACCCAAAATTACACATATTGAATGAAAATCATTTCAGGATAGTCAATTGGTTATTGGTTATTGATAAGAGCTTATCAGGAATGAAGCTTATCAGGAATTGGATAGTCAATTGGTCAATTGGTAATTGGTTAGTGGTTATTCGTTAAAATTTTCATTAAAAAAATCATCAAGCTCTGATCAAGCTCTTATTGGTTATTGGTTATTGGTTATTGAAATAAAATTAACAAATTCACATATGAGATATTGGTTATTGACATTCCTTATATCATTTTTGAAAACCCAATTTTGCAATACATAGAGAAGTGATAAACATATGAGAAAGTAGAGAATTTTGCATATAAAAAAACAATTTTTTGGGTTCTGTCAATGAGAATTATAACAACAGAATAATTGAATAACTAATTTGTTCACAATTTTTTGTATATACATGATTTGTTCACAAATTTGTATATACATGCCTAAATCCCAAAGGAGAACCAATAAAAATGCCACAGTAATAGTGCCTACATGCGTAAGGCAATTAGCTCTCAAACAACACTTGATTAGATCTCAAACAACAGTAATAGTGCCTACATGGAACCGGGAATTGCTCTCACTAATAGAGATGAAACCCTAGAAACCACATAGAGAGAGAGAGAGAGAGGAGAGAGAGAGACTCACACATCAAGAAAAAAGGCATGTGATGCCCAAAGAGTAAATTACAGTAATAATAATGCTAATTCATGCGAGATGAGATTACTGGACTAAATTGCAGAAATAAATTTCTATGGTTACAATTAAAATGTAAATGTAACATTTGTACAACAAAGAAAAGAAAGGCATGTGTCAAAGTGTTCATAAAATAATTTACCTCAGTGTTTCTTTCATCATCACTTCCAGAAGTCTATATTTCTTTGATGCTTGAATCATCAATAACCTCCTCGCTATCATGTGATCCTTCCATTTCTATATCTTTGCCGAACTTCTCATGCTCCTTTTCTTGTACATCATCACCCTCCTTTGCATGCATGTCCCTAATTCCATGCATGTCATATTCCACATATTATCCCATTCTGCAATCCTTGAGTTTCCCTTTCCCCGAGTTAAGTAAACGTTGCATTTCCACTTCTTCCTCACACTTTTCACACTTCTTTTTCTATATATCATCAACCTCCTCTTTATGATCCTCGGTAAATGCACACATGCCAACTTTTGCACGAATTTATGTCATTTTGCATGCTACAGGTAAAATTTTTTCCCTTAATTGGTTTTCCATTAGAAATATGACTTGAATGGTTCAGTTGATTTCTTTCAATCTTCATCCATCTGTCTATCCTTGTATTTAGACCAATCTCTTTTCCTTTATTTCCACTTTTTAAAAATTTCATACATCTCAAAGCTCCCTGCAGTGTAATGAAAATTCAAATCATAATAACAATAATTAATGATGGCTACATGCAAGACTCAAAAGAATTATGGGACATGTTGTATTGAATTAGAGCTACATTGGAAACAAAAAATATAATGATAAATCTTTGAATTACTAAATCACATTATGATATTCAAGGGATTTAAATTGCTACTTTTTATTCACATTTATGATCTTATATTCGAATGGAAACTTGCAAAATGGTATGAATATGCAACACTTCATTGTTGCCAAATAGGATAGAAATTTACAATAGAATGTCTGCTATTTTTTTCATTGACTGTTAGAAAAGATTTCTAAATGTGTTTTAATAGGTTATTATAAACCTTAGTATTGAGTTCATGTGCCCAAACTAATAGATGGTCAAACCTAAAATTTACAACAGATTTTTAGCAAGTACAAACTTTCAGAAATACAAAATTCTTCAAAAATCTCCGAGCTCATACGTTTTTTGATCCTCTGTAATGCATCCATCACCCGCATAAACCGATCCCAACACTGCAGAGTTCATCTTACTCCTTTCTTTCGTTGCGATGGTAGAAATAATCAGTCTAGGATATTTATAATTTTTATTCGTAGAAAATTAAAAGAGAGATTTAATTTTGGACATAAATCCATAAAAAATTCTAATTTTAACACAAATACCAACCTCTTCTTCATGCATCCAGCTTCCTGGTTCGAGCAGTCACATCCTTGTTCAATCATGTCTTACTCGACAACCTTATCGGATGTTAATTGTTTTCTAAGCTGAAAAAGAACACATTGAAAAAATAATTAAGTAATGCATTATGGTTCAATGGACGTGTGATGAGAGATCACAAATTTCATGTGCTTTCATGTTGTTTCTGCATAATTCAACCTGAAGAAAAACTTGTATGTTGTTCATAAGAACATAACTGACATTGCATGTAAGAACATAACTGATACTGCATGCACATACCTGACATTGAATAAAGCCACCAGTTCGTAGTTTGTTGGCAGCTATGGTCATTAAAGCACATATCTGTCACATCACTTCATTCATTTGTTGGGTCTGCAAATCAATCCATATTGGGGCAAAATTGTCAATAGAATGTGGTTTCAGATTTCAGAAAAAATTGTCTACAAATCAATACATACCTGAACTGTGAACTGATGCATAGATACATTGAAATGCAAACTGTGAAAACTGTGAACTGATAATAATAGCATATACTTCCAGCCTGTAATCAAAAAGCACCAAAGTGATTGTATGCTGGTATCCAGCATGTATTTCAGATGTTCAATTTGATAATTAGCCTTCTCGGTCATATCAACCCCAATAAAACCAGTACCAGCGGCATACACCTGAAATGCAATTTACATAATTAATTGAATTATCCTTAGTACAGTAAATAATTGTCAGGACAACACTCACAATTACGTTTCTACTCGCAAATTCCTTCACAACTTTGGTGAAGACAATCATCCATGCCTTTTCCATACTATAATTAGCTTGGCCAATGTTGCTAGTAAGACCAATTACAGAAGTTTCTACTCGCAAAATTCCGCGAGAAAAATACCACTTAAGTCCTTACTATCAACCAGAAATCCAAAGAATGCTCTATGACTCTCAAGTGATATCTTGTTAGCTTCCAAAATGGTGGTAGATTATTTATTTCACACCAAAAAGGAAGAAAATCAAGAACTTAGCTCAGGCAAATATACCTATAAGATACCCAAACATGAATGTGAATCACAACAAAATAGCAATAAATATTCCCCTCAAAAACATAGGACTCAAAAAAATAGTAAGCAGTAATCAATACTTGAAACCAAGCAATACCCATTTCTACGAAACAAACTTGAACCAAATCAAGAAATTTCCATCATGGGCATTATACAACATAAGCCTATGATCAAATGTTCGCAACATGCAAGCAAATGTCTGGCCATCAACCAACTCACAACAACACAAACAAAGTAACTCCAACAACCCTTAACCTGAAATCAGCCATCTTTAGCACAAATAGAATAATAGAACATGAAAAATCAGGATTTTTTCTTTAGATAATGCAAGTATCAGTGAAGAACCTGATTGAATGCAAGTAGATAGGTGAAGAACCTAATTGAATGCAAGAAGAGAGGTGAAGAACATGAGAAAATAAACTGATAATAACAGAAACTATACTGAAAACAAACTGAGAATTATAACCTGGTTGTTGCAAACGTAACAGAAGAGTGTGTGGCTTGGATTGTTGCAGACGAATTTCTCCAACTCTGAAGATGAGGGGTGAAGAGGATGGGTGAAGTTGGACTTGCCATTGGGCCTCCCTTACTGCTTCACGGTGAGCAAAAGCACGACAGCCGCCATGGCGTGCGTTCGATCACAGTGAAGCAGATAAGGGAGGCCTAATGAAAACTCAAATGAGATCGAGGAAACCCTAACCCAAAGTTACCAATCTGCTTCCGAGATGCTAGAGTTAGAACTCATGCTACTGTTACCGATCGAAAAACAGTAAACCTGAAGGAAATAAAAGCAACCAGATTAAATTGGAAGTTTATAAACATCAAATTGGAAGTTTATAAATTGCAGTGCAACTGAGTATATGCAATCACAAATATTAACTGAACAGGTCCTCAAAATATTAGCAGGTCCTCAAAATACTGCACTCATATTAGCAGGGCCTCAAATTATCCTTTTCAGTATTTGGGTATTGTTTTAGTTTTTCAGTTTAGCATGTCCTCAAATTTGCTGGTCCTCATTTACTTAAATTTACTTCAGTTACGTAAATTTAAGTTGCCAGTAAATTTACTTCATTTACTTCATATTAGCAGGTCCTCATATTGGGTATTGTTTGAGTATTTGGGTAAATGAAGTAAATTTGGGTAAATGAAGTTTACTCCAAAAACCAGATGCTAATCTTCATGGAAATTCAGTGGTGCAGGTCACATAACTGTGCCAAACAACACCAAATAAAATTATAAAACATCAAAGTAGATAAAATTTGCTCTATCAAATTTGATCTATCAAATCCCTTTTGTATGGAAATTTTTCTGTCATTCTATCCAAATTATCCTTTTTCTGTCATTGTATGGAAATCCCTCAAATTATCCTTTTCTATCCAAAATTGTTTTCAAAGTTATGTTTGACAAAATTTACTCTAACATTCTTCAAAGGTCTTCACTAACATTTAGGATGGCAATTATACATAGCTCCTGCCAAAGGTCTTCAATCATGATAAAGCCAATTCTTACTATAGCCAATTCTTAATGTAATTTTGTCTCTAACGTTTATACACTAACATTTCTGTATGTTTGACAAAATTTTGTCTCTAAAATTTAGAATCACCAACCTCTGCGTTTAGAATCAAAATTTAGACTCACCAATCTCAAAATTTAGAATCACCAACCTCAAAATTTATCATCTCAAAATTTGCAAAATTACCCTTGATTCCAAGCTCTGCGTTTAACCACATTTCACCACATAAATTTCATGCCTATATTCACAGACCTCAAACCCAAGAGGACAAATTCCAGACCTAAATTCACAGACCTATATGAACAGATCTCAATGAAGGGATTACCTAAATTCACAAATTCCATGCCTATATGAACAGATCTCAAACCCAAGAGCAAGATGGAGATGGAGATCAGGCTATATGAAAAGATCACAAATTTAAGTATCCAAATACCTTACTTGCAAGTACAATCCGCAGAGCAAGCACATGAACAAACAGAGAGAGAACGAAAACCCCTCTCATCCGCTTCTGAAGGACGGCGATCAGAGATCTGGGAGAGCTTCTGAAGGACGGCGAGATTCTCGACCTTTGAAGTACGATCTGGGAGAGCTACATGGAGGAGAGGGGTTTTTTTGATTCTGAAGTACGATCTGGGAGAGCTACACGGCGAGATTCTCGACCACCTCCATGGAGATCATCGTGCCGTGGCGCAGGGGGTGGGGTTGCCAGCGTTGCCAGGAGGAGAGGGGTTTTTTTTATTTCAGAGCATCAGCGTTGCCAGGAGGAGAGGGGTGGGGTTGCCAGCGTTGCCAGGGGGTGGGGTTGCCGTTTGTTCTTTTTGATTTCCCCAAAAAATGAAGTACACGTGACCAATGTTTCCCCCTTAAATTTCGAATTTTCCCCCCCAAAGTTCAAAATTACAATTCAAATTCTTATCCAACTTCTCATATCCATTATCTCATATCCAATAACTCATATAACATCCCTCATTTTTATACCCTAAATACAACTCAACCCTTTATCCAATTTCTCTTATCCAATTTCTCTTATCCAATATCTCTTATCTAAAAACTCATCATAACATCCCTCATTTTTATAACCCAAATACAATTCAAACCCTTATCCAATTTCTCTTATCCAAAAACTCTTATCCAATAACCCATGATAACATCCCTGTTTTATAATATAGATATATATATATATATATATATATATATATATATATATATATATATATATATATATATATATATATATATATGGAAAAGGGGATCTAATGTGCCTCCTTAGATGAAATCTAAGGAGGTGCCCTCATTTCCCCCCTCGCCTACAATTTTTTTCGAATTTGTTTCATGGGTTTGTTGTTCACATCATGGATGATCAACATACCAAATTTCAAGGTATTCCAATACTTTTTGAGCCCCCATCTACCCCTTACAACTTCACGTTTTCATACCGTTAAAGTTGCAAGGTATAGACGGGGGCTCAAAAAGTATTGGAATCCCTTGAAATTTGGTATGTTGATCAGACATGAGGTGGACAACAAACCCATGAAAAAAATTCAAAAAAAAATTTTGGGAGATTGGAGAAAATGGGGGCGTATCCTTTGATTGAATTTAAGGAGGCACCCTAAATCCCTTTTACCCATATGATAAGCAAATGTGGACTCAATACTCCAACCAATTGTGTCTTATGTGACGACAACAAAGAGGAAAATACTGACCATTTGTTCTTTGAATGCAGCTTTTCTAATTACATTTTGACTAGGTCATTGCTGAAGATTGGGGTCTCTGCCACTATTTACCCAAGACTGTGTGACATTGGGAACTACCACCTTACCAAATTTGCTGGGAAGACCGCTATGGATAAGCTGGCTAAAACTGTTCTCGTTGCTTCCGTATTTCATATCTGGAGAGAAAGGAATCGACGCATCTTTGATAACGAGAAGAGAAACAAGACCATTGTATTTGAAGAGATTGCCAATGATATCAGGTGTATTTTACACGACCAGGAACCGTCTACTGTAGAGGAGATCATGGCTTTTGCAAACTGGGAGTTTTGGGACATGGGATGATTTTCTTTCATTATCTTTGAATAGCTACACTTAGGATGTGGGATTAACAGTGGAGGGTGACGGCGCTTGTGTCCTATCCCCTCCCTGTAAAAACCGCATGCCTAGATGTGCTATTGTTGTACATTATTCATTTGTACATTGGATCAATAAATATCAAGCTAACTTTTCAATATATATATATATATATATATATATATATATATATATGAGGAGGGGTCAAATAACCCCCAAAATAACCACATAGTAAGAAGTGTATGCCCCCTATTTTTTCGAAAGATCCAAACCGTTCATCGTGATCTCCACCCTCTTTAACCCTGACCCACCAATTTTCAGCCCGATCCCATGTGTTTTGCCCGTTCATCAACCCTTCACAAAAGTTTTATTCATGCGAAACCGTTAAATTTGGGTCGGATGCATGAACGAGCAAAACAAATGGGATCGGGCTGAAAATTGGTGGGTCGAGATTTTAGAGGGTGGAGATCAAGATGAACGGTTCGGATCTTCCAAAAAAATAGGGGGCATAGACTTTTTGCTCGGGGCTTTTTTTGTGGTTTATTTTTCGGGGTTATTTAATCACTCCTATATATATACTAGTCATAACCCGTGCCGTAAGGGCACGGCTCATTTAAAATATTCCCTCCCTCAAAATCATGGATCTCCTAATTTTCAATGAACATTAATAAGTAAAGCATACTAATTGTTATCTACTTCCCCCCGAAATTTAGTTTCCCCCAAAATTTAGGTCCCTCCAGATTCTCCATGTTCGCTAAGGTCACAGTTCATTTAAAATATCTCCCCCTCAAAATCTTGTATCCCCTGATTTTCAACAAACAATAATAATTAATGCACAATAATTGTTAATTAGCTCTACCCAAAATTTTGTTCCTCAGAGAATTTAGTTCACCTAAAAATTTTAGTTCCTCCAAAATTTAGGTCCCTCCAGATTTAACATGCGCCTTAAGGGAACTGTTCATTTAAAATATTTCCTCCTCAAAATATTGAATCCTCTACTTTTAAACAAACAACAATAATTACAGCGCAATAATAGTTATTTGGTTCTCTTAAAATTTAGTTCCCCGATTCATTTAAAATATTCTCCTTTCAAAATCTTGGATCCCTCTAATGTATAGTTGTATAAAATTTTAAAATGTAAGTTGACTCGATTAAAAATGATGCATCTATGGATAATTGCTTGGTTAATAATGTTTATGGAAGATATAGTATAAGAGTTATGTATCATAAATTTTCCCACATTCATGTCCTCAAGGATATCGTATAAATAAACAACATCCTTGCCCTCTCTCTCAACTCTATGTACTTTCATTCTCTTCTCCTTGTCAGTATGAAGGTCATTTCTAGAGCTGTGGTAGTCATTTCTTGCTTGCTTCTTGTTCTGCTTATGACATTCTTTCCATAACCTCTGGGCTTTTGAAGGACTCTGTAAGAGAAAGCATCCAACCGAGAAAATAGCTTCAACCTTTGGATTCTGACTACTATATAAACCCGACTGGTGCTCGTCCAGCAGATAAGAAGCCCAGGAAAGCTGCCCCCACAGGCTAACGAAAGTCACCTGGAAGACCCACAAATCCAAATCAGAATTGACTGGGGAATCTCATTTCATGTTTTGTAGTAAATGTGAAGTAAATTTTTTACAAAAAATTGCGAATGAAGGGGGAGATGAGACATTGGATCATACATTCTGTTATTTTGTCGTAGATTTTACCAGAGTTAATTTGCGATATTACATGTAAGTTAATAAACAATAAAAGAACTTGATGAAAAGGATATGTTCAAAAGAAAAAAAATAAAAAAGATAAAAAGAAAGGCAACCAAGCATCAAGTGCATTCACATCATGTGAGTGCTGAAAAGGGTTTATTAATGGAACTTCCCATTCAAAAAGCATTTACACAGAGAAATTTACAACTTGGAATTAGCTAGACTTTCATTAAGAATGACACAATACAACTTGGAATTTTGTAAGCAAATTGAAATTTTTGTTGAACAAAAATTGATTACATAAAAATTACAATTTTTCGAAAAAACAGATCATAAGTCCAAGTTGTATGATCTACGCAAAATGATACCCACCAATTACAGATCATTTTTGAATGATGCTTTGCATAAATATAGTAACAATACATGGAAAAAAATAAAATGTGACCATACGCCAAACTACACTAAACTATCAAATAGAAAACCAAAGTATTAACAAATTTAAAATGTAAAATTATCAACACGCAATCAGATTCAACGGCTTTGCTTCAAAATTACACAATCAAACCACTTCCTGGGTTTCACCCTAAACTATACGAATATACCAAAATAACAATACCTACAACAACAAAAACAATAAATAATGAAAGTGAAAAAATCAGTACCTTAGAGCTCGGACTCAGGGATTTCTGTGTAAGGGAGGCGTGAGATCGATGGTTATGTGTGAGGGTTTTCTGCGAATATGAAGCCAAAACTGCTTAAAAGAGAAGTTAGTTTCAAATAGTTTACAGTGTAACAATTACATTAGCAGTGTGATTGCAAATTTAGTTTCAAACGGTCTATGGTGTAAGAATTTCATTAGCAGTGTGCCTGAAAATTTGATGTGTGATATTTTGTAACGGCTGGTTTTTGTATGATGATATTTATTTATACATATATGTGATTGTTCGTCTTCTTTCTTTTCTTTTCCGTATCTTTCCCCCTATCTGGAGCTGAGCGTGCTTCATGACGCTCTTGTCTTGGAGCCAGACCCATCTTAGGAGTCCCTAGAACCCATCCCGAAGCTTCGCACTCCACTTGGAGACTTGGTGTGCACTTTAGTCGGTTCAAGAACAAGGACCAACCGACTAGATGTCAATCTAGTCGGTCAGAAACTCTTCATGGACCGACTAGTTTCTGTCAGGTTTTTCCCTTGAGTTACTGTTTATGCTTAGTCGGTCTAAGTTCATCCACCGACCGACTAGTTGTGAAACTAGTCGGTCAACACTTCTTCGCAGACCGACTAAGTTGGAGATCATTTCATGCAGTCGAGTTACTGTTTATCTTTAGTCGATTTAAGAACGAATACCGACCGACTAGTTGACGAACTAGTCGGTTAAGTTTTCTTCTCAGACCGACTAAATTTCAAAACTCCTTGTTGACCACTTTCGTCCTTTAGTCGGTCAATGAACACTGGCCGACCGACTAGGTTGTAAACTAGTCGGTCGACGAGCCTTCACAGACCGACTAAATCTATCAACCCTGTACCGACACTGTTCTCTGTTTTCCTTCCAGTCGATCACAGTTAGACGAACGACCGACTAGTTCTCAAACTAGTCGGTCAACTACCCTTCTCAGACCGACTAACTGACCCCCGAAACCCTAGTTTTGACCTAGCCGTCGTTTCGTTTTCTTATTTAAACGCGTTGTTCTTCTTCCTTTCTCCTCAATATTTCCAGCCATTGTCTTCCACAACCTATCTCCTTCATTTCCCTAAGTCTCTCCTCCTCCCGTGCGCCCTCCACATTCAAGAGATCAATATGATCTCCTTTATTCTTCTCCTCCATCCTCGTTTCTCTTTTCCCCTCTCCTGTTTTTCCTTTCCCATCAGATCTGAGATTCATGGCCAAGCTCCGATCGCGCTCTTTCTTCCAAGATCCATTTCTTCCTCTCGCGTGGTGTTCCTATCTCAGATCCGACGACGACGACCCCGGGAGACGCCAAGACCTTCGTTATCAACTTCGGAGGCCAACGCCATCATCAACAATCAACATTCCTCGCTGCGCTACCCGCGGCCTAGGAATTTCCGGACGACGCAACGCTTCCACCTTTCCAGATCTGACGCCGGATCTTCGTGCAACCGTCATTTTCAGGTTGGTCCCCTAAATTTGTAGTAACCCACACAATAGATAATCAAACCCTAATTAAAAATCAGCAACCTAATCAAATTAAATTTACTTTCCGCTCCTCTTTAAAACGTTGTGCAAACCGTAGAAATCGACGAATGGACTTTATGCATGTGCACATAGGATAGATCGTTGATTAGGTTAAATGCATTAAAAATGTGATTTTTGATAAATAGGGTAGTCCCGATAACCTAGACAGAACCCTAATAGGAATTCTGATTCGTGAAATGACACCGTCGCCGTGTCACGATTTTCAGACGTTCTTCCGCCGCCGAGACGTTTGGACGAGACGTACCAGGGAGACGACGCACTCGCCACCGCAGGCAAGTGTACCACTTGCGTTCTTGGCCATGCTTAGGCATTAGTCTTGCTAGATTAGACATTTTGGACCATGAGAATGGGACGTGAAATGATAGCGTCTGGGACGCCCTGATGGCTCAGATTTGACAACGAAATCTGAGTCCAACAACAACAATTTTGACATCATAGGATTGACATGTTTGTGTGTGTGTGTGTTGTGGACACCCTAGTACAACCCCTCCTGTTTTGTCGTGTCTTGTCCCGTTCCATCTGCACAGCCCGCAGGGCAATAGGGCACTTGCCCAGCCAGAGCGAGTGATCCCTTGTACTAGTTCACAGCCCGATGGGCAATTGGGCACCTGTCAAGCTAGAGCAGGTGATCCCATGTACTGATACATAGCTCAGAGAGCAATAGTGCACTTGTCAAGCGAGAGCAAGTGATCCCTTGTCCTGTCACGATTCTTGGGGTTTTGGGGTAGGGTTGAGCGTGCAAGCGGCAAGAGGGTCTGATCCCCCTCGAACCGAACAGGCGTGAACCCTTTTCATGTCATGTCTTGTCGTGTCTGGCTTTCCGTGTTCTGTCTTGTCTTGACACCTGTAGGCTAGTCCCGTAGTCGGTAGCCCTCGCTACGACTACTACTTGTCGTGTTTACTTTTCCTGCTCCATGTACTTTCGTTGTTCGCCTGTTGTAACCTCAGCATGTTAATCAACCAGTAAAATGTTTGTTAAATAATTGGTGCACTTGCAGTTTGGTCTAACCTTTTCTTGTAGACCTTACCTTACGTACAGTTCCTTCTTTTGGTGCTGTACATCAGGGATTGAGCCAGAATACGTTGAGGAGACTGACTTTCCAGCTAACGTGGAGCCAGAGAGCGTTGATCCTAAGTACGACCCTGAGGAGGACCAGAGCTAGAGACTCCTCGTTGCAGTTCTAGAGACGTTCATTACTTTTAGTTGCGTGCGTAGCACCTTTTTGTTTCCTTGTCTAGGTTGGTTGCTTGCACCATTAGATTTCCTTTTCTGCTGTTGTAGCCCTTCGGGCATTGTGACTTGGTACTCTTGATATGTTGGAATAAAATGTGCTGTTCTTTCCTTCTTGTACTTTTATTGTTCTGTACTAACATGCAGGGACCTGTACCTTCTTCTTGGTACCACACAGACGCTTATTGGGTCAGGGCTCCTTAGCTCTGGCCTAAGCGGGCCTAGTCACGCTTCGCCTCCGCTGTTTTAGGAAGCAGGGCATGACAGGTTTTAATGGTGGCCCATGAAGGTCCACGTCCAAATTTTCCTGCAAGTACAGAACAATAAGAGTAAGTACATTCACTTTTGATATTCAAACATTGTACGAGTCTTACCTACGTCTTTCTGTCAATAGGATGGCAGGGCGACGTACTACCCGATCGGGGAGCGCTGGAGATGGAATTCAGGAAGAGCAGGGCAGAGAGTTCCGTCAGTTCCTTGGTGTGATGCGAGAGATGCTTGAGGTGCAGCACCAGCTGGTGCAGCAGTCCAACCGTGCTACCCAGGCCCCACCTGTTGCACCACCTCCACCTCCGCCTGCTCCGCGAGCTGCTCCGGGAGTGAAGCAGTTCAACGAGCTTCAGCCGAAGACCTTCTCTGGGAGGAAGGACCTCTGGGTACCGATGAGTGGATCCAGAGCACTGAGGAGAAATTGGTAGCTGCCAAGATTCCAGATGAGACTCGGGTGGAGATCGCAAAGATGCAGCTGACTGAGATTGCCCGAAACTGGTGGCGTATTGAGGAGAGGCGTCTGCAGAAGCCTATGGAGTGGAAGACTTTTCGCCACATGTTCAAGGAGAAGTACTTCACCAAGGCAGCTAGGAGAGAGCTGATGGGTAGATTCGTGGATCTGAAGCAGATGGACATGACGATCGACGAGTATGAGGCTGAGTTCAAGATGCTAATCTGTTTTGCCCGCACATGGTGAAGAAGGAGGAGAACCGAGCTGAGCGATTCCGTCAGGGACTTCGTCTGAAGGTCCAGGCTTCCATGTCCTCTGCTAGTTTCTCGACTATGAGGGAAGTGTTAAATGCTGCGAAGAATCATGAGACGATTTCGTACCTGCCTGACACTCCAGAGGACAGAGGAAAACATCCCATGGAGCAGTACCGGCCACCTGTCAGGCCGGCAATGAGGCCAGTCCAGACTGTGCCGTTCAAGAGACCTGGAGCACCAGCGCAGCAGCAGAGCAAGGGTCTGTGCCATTTCTGCGGCAAGCCCGGACATGTTCAGACCAACTGTAGGAGGAAGCTGGGTCTGTGCCTACTTTGTGGAGATGCTTCGCATGCTGCGAAAGATTGTCCGAGAGTCCGCAGTGTCATTGTTGGAGTGCCAGCCCCGTTGCAGATGAGGGCGCCTGCCCCAGCTCAGAGAGGACCTGCGGTTCGTGGACCACCCTTGGTGCCACAGAGGCAGATGTACCAGCGAGCAGTGCAGCCTCCGAGGCCGGCCTATACCATGACTGCTGTTGAGACCGAGGAGCTGGATGGAGTTATTGCAGGTAACTCCTTGATCTAGTCTTTTATTTCAATAGTTAGACCTTATTGCTAGTTATGTTAGTGTTGCTTGGTTGTTTGATTGCTAGAATAGCGTTGTGACCTTAGACCCTTTGTTTTCCCTAGGCACCATTCTTGTGTCCTCTCACCCTGCTTTGGCCTTGTTTGACTCCGGTGCATCCATGTGCATCTTATCCCGGAGGTTTATGACAAAGCACTCCATTCCTACCCACACACTTCCTAAGTGTTGAGACATCACCACAGGGAACGGAGTGGTGACTGTGAACATGGGATGTCGATCGATTCCCTTAGTGGTCAGTGGACATGAGTTATATGCAGATTTCATCGTCCACGATCTGCCGCATTTCGATGTCGTCCTTGGCATCGATTGGCTGGGAGATTTCCACGCTTTGATCGACTGTCACAGCAAGAGAGTGGTATTCCGGATTCTAGGCCATCCGGAGTTCGAGTTCCACAGCAGAGACAAGTCGCTTGGGCCCATCAGATTTCAGGCCAAGCCGGAGGTGCCGATCGTTGCAGCGTTACAGATGGAGTTAGAGATCGACCGACCAGCAGTTGTCAGAGACTTTGACGATGTCTTCCCGGAGGATATCTCGGGTCTGCCACTCGACAGAGCTTTAGAGTTCGGCATTGATCTGATGTCGAGTGCGCAGCCGATATCGAAGGCACCGTATCGGATGGCTCCCGCGGAGCTAGAGGAGCTACGGAAGCAACTAGATGAGCTGTTGCAGAAGGGTTTCATCCACCCTAGTGTGTCACCATGGGGTGCACCAGTGTTGCTTGTGAAAAATAAGGATGGGTCACGCAGGATGTGCGTGGACTATCGAGGATTGACTGCTGTCAACGTGAAGAACAAGTATCCGCTGCCGCACATCGACGACATTTTTGATCAGCTGGGAGGTTCGAGAGTTTTCTCGAAGTTGGATTTAAGGAGCGGATATCATCAATTGAAGGTGAAGAAGGATGACATTCTGAAGACAGCTTTCCGGATGAAGTGCGGGCACTATGAGTTTGTGGTGATGCCTTTCGGCGTGACCAATGCTCCTGCTGTGTTCATGAACCTTATGAACTTAATTTTCTACGACTTCCTGGATAAGTTTGTCGTTATCTTTATTGACGACATTCTTATTTACTCGAAGTCTGAAGAGGAGCACAGCTGTCATCTGAGGACAGTGCTGGAGACGCTGAGGCGACACAAGTTGTATGCCAAGTATGGCAAGTGCGAGTTCTGGTTGGACAGAGTCGCATTTTTGGGACACGTGGTGTCTGGTGATGGCATATCAATAGATCCGGAGAAGGTCAGAGCAGTTCGAGATTGGCCGACTCCGCGGTCAGCATCCGACATCAGGAGTTTCCTTGGTCTAGCAGGTTATTATCGGTGGTTCATCAAGGATTTCTCGAAGATTACCGAGCCGATGATGAGGCTGATGAGGAAGGACGTGGAGTTTTAGTGGTCTGATGCTTGTGAGGAGGTTTTCAGTATCCTGAAGGCGAGGTTGACCTCGGCACCGGTTTTGGCGGTACCGAATCGAAGCGGAGGTTTCAAAGTATATTGTGATGCATCAGGAAAGGGCCTAGGATGCGTTCTGCATGAGCATGGCCATGTGGTCGCGTATGCTTCTCGCCAGCTGAGGACGCACGAGAAGAATTACCCGACGCACGATCTGGAGTTGGCAGTGGTGATATTTGAATTGAAGATCTGGAGGCACTTCTTACTGAGTGAGAGCGTGAAGATTTTCACCGATCACAAAAGTTTGAAGTACATATTCACGCAGAAGGAGCTCAACATGCGTCAGAGGCGATGGTTGGAGCTCATGGTTGACTATGAGATAGATCTGCAGTATCATCCGGGGAAGGTGAACGTAGTACCGGATGCTTTGAGTAGACTTCCTACTGCTATGGTGCATAATGCTGACTGGAGGATTCAGCAAGAGCTAAAGGAGATGGATTTGGAGGTCGTCCTACCTGGTGTGGTTCTTTCATTCATGAATTTGCAGATTCAGTCCACGATCGTGGGTCGGATCAAGGCAGCACAGGCTAGAGATCCGAAGTTGCAGAGGATCAGGAGGCAGGTTGAAGCTGGACTGCGAGCGGAGTTCGTGATTCATGAGGATGGTTCGCTGCAGTACGGCAGCAGACTCTGCGTACCTGCGGGGGATGTTCGGGAGGAGCTTTTGAGCGAGGCTCATAGCTCGCCTTATTCTATACATCCTGGTGGTACCAAGATGTATAAGGACCTTCGAATGAATTACTGGTGGATTGGCATGAAGAGGAGTGTGGCACGGAGCATTGCCAAGTGTTTGATATGCCAGCAGGTGAAGGCCGAGCACCATCGTACTGCTGGGTTGCTGCAACCGCTTCCTATTCCAGAGTGGAAGTGGCAACATATTACGATGGATTTCGTGACTGGTTTACCTCGGACCCCGAAACAGAACGACGCGGTCTGGGTGATCGTTGATCGGTTGACTAAGTCTGCGCATTTCATTCCTTTCCGAGTGGGCCAGTCTATGGAAGCTTTGGCGAGGAAGTATCTAGAGGTAAATTTTCTTCCTTTACTTCTCTTTAATCTTCTTTTTGGGTTAGTTGTGACGTAGACCGTGTACGTGCAGGAGATTGTACGCTTACACGGAGTCCCCGTGAGCATCGTGTCTGACAGAGATACAAGGTTCACATCTCAGTTCTGGAGAAGTCTGCAAGAGCATTTGGGTACGAGTTTGAGTTTCAGCACGACGTACCACCCGTAGACTGATGGCCAGTCCGAGAGGACTATTCAGATACTGGAAGATATACTGCGAGCTTGTACGCTCGATTTGAAGGGATCTTGGGAGGAGCATCTCCATTTGGTGGAGTTTTCTTATAACAACAGCTACCAGGCGAGCATTGGCATGGCACCGTTTGCTGCCTTATATGGGAGGAAATGTCGATCGCCACTGAGCTGGGATGACGTTGGAGATCGGGAGCTGTTGGGTCCAGAGATGATAGTTGAAGCTGTGGATGTCATGAGAGACATCAGGGAGAAGCTCAGAGTTGCACAGGATCGATTCAAGCATTGGGCAGATGCCAAGAGGAGACCCTTAGAGTTTCAGCCTGGAGACCACGTCTTCTTGAAGATTTCTCCGAACCGCGGAGTTATTCGATTCGGGAAGAAGGAGAAGCTAAGTCCTAGGTACATCGGACCTTTCGATGTGCTGGAGCGTGTGGGAGCAGTGGCCTACCGCCTTGCTATGCCACCATCTTTGGTGGGGGTTCACAACGTTTTCAACGTATCTCAGTTGCGTTGGTACGTCAGTGACCCGTCGCACACAGTGGATTTCTTGGAGATCACAGTCCGTCCGGACCTGACCTATGATCAGCAGCCCGTGCAGATTTTGGACCGTCGACAGAAGCAGTTGAGGAATAAGGTAGTCGACCTGGTGAGAGTGATGTGGCGTCACAGATCACCTGGAGAGTCCACTTGGGAGAGAGAGGATGAGATGAGAGAGCGTTACCCTCACCTTTTCTGATAGAAATTCCGAGGGCGGAATTTTCTTAAGGTGGGTAGGATGTAACGGCTGGTTTTTGTATGATGATATTTATTTATATATATGTGTGATTGTTCGTCTTCTTTCTTTTCTTTTCCGTACCTTTCCCCCTATCTGGAGCTGAGCGTGCTTCATGACGCTCTTGTCTTGGAGCCAGACCCATCTTAGGAGTCCCTAGAACCCATCTCGAAGCTTCGCACTCCACTTGGAGACTTGGTGTGCACTTTAGTCGGTTCAAGAACAAGGACCAACCGACTAGATGTCAATCTAGTCGGTCAGAAACTCTTCATGGACCGACTAGTTTTTGTCAGGTTTTTCCCTTGAGTTACTGTTTACGCTTAGTCGGTCTAAGTTCATCCACCGACCGACTAGTTGTGAAACTAGTCGGTCAACACTTCTTCGCAGACCGACTACGTTAGAGATCATTTCATGCAGTCGAGTTACTGTTTATCTTTAGTCGGTTTAAGAACAAATACTGACCGACTAGTTGACGAACTAGTCGGTTAAGTTTTCTTCTCAGACCGACTAAATTTCAAAACTCCGTGTTGACCACTTTCGTCCTTTAGTCGATCAATGAACACTGGCCGACCGACTAGGTTGCAAACTAGTCGGTCGACGAGCCTTCACAGACCGACTAAATCTATCAACCATGTACCGACACTGTTCTCTGTTTGCCTTCCAGTCGGTCACAGTTAGACGACCGACCGACTAGTTCTCAAACTAGTCGGTCAACCACCCTTCTCAGACCGACTAACTGACCCCCGAAACCCTAGTTTTGACCTAGCCGCCGTTTCGTTTTCTTATTTAAACGCGTTGTTCTTCTTCCTTTCTCCTCATTATTTCCAGCCATTGTCTTCCACAACCTATCTCCTTCATTTCCCTAAGTCTCTCCTCCTCCCGTGCGCCCTCCACCTTCAAGAGATCAATCCAATCTCCTTTCTTCTTCTCCTCCATCCTCGTTTCTCTTTTCCCCTCTCCTGTTTTTCCTTTCCCATCAGATCTGAGATTCACGGCCAAGCTCCGGTCGCGCTCTTTCTTCCAAGATCCATTTCTTCCTCTCGCGTGGTATTCCTATCTCAGATCCGATGACGACGACCCCGGGAGACGCCATGACCTTCGTTATCAACTTCGGAGGCCAACGTCATCATCAACAATCAACATTCCTCGCTGCGCTACCCGCGGCCTAGGAATTTCCGGACGACGCAAAGCTTCCACCTTTCCAGATCTGACGTCGGATCTTCGTGCAACCGTCATTTTCAGGTTGGTCCCCTAAATTCGTAGTAACCCACACAATAGATAATCAAACCCTAATTAAAAATCAGCAACCTAATCAAATTAAATTTACTTTCCGCTCCTCTTTAAAACGTTGTGCAAACCGTAGAAATCGACGAATGGACTTTATGCATGTGCACATAGGATAGATCGTCGATTAGGTTAAATGCATTAAAAATGTGATTTTTGATAAATAGGGTAGTCCCGATAACCTAGACACAACCCTAATAGGAATTCTGATTCGTGAACTGACACCGTCACCGTGTCACGATTTTCAGACGTTCTTCCGCCGACGAGACGTTTGGACGAGATGTACCAGGGAGACGACGCACTCACCACCGCAGGCAAGTGTACCACTTGCGTTCTTGGCCATGCTTAGGCCTTAGTCTTGCTAGATTATACATTTTGGACCATGAGAACCGGACGTGAAATGATAGTGTCCGGGACGCCCTGATGGCTCAGATTTGACAACGAAATCTGAGTCCAACAACAACAATTTTGACATCATAGGATTGACATGTGTGTGTGTGTTGTGGACACCCTAGTACAACCCCTCCTGTTTTGTCGTGTCTTGTCCCGTTTCGTCTGTATAGCCTGCTGGGCAATAGGGCACTCGCCCAGCCAGAGCGAGTGATCCCTTGTACTAGTTCACAGCCCGATGGGCAATTGGGCACCTGTCAAGCTAGAGCAGGTGATCCCATGTACTGATACATAGCTCAGAAAGCAATAGGGCACTTGTCAAGCTAGAGTAAGTGATCCCTTGTCCTGTCACGATTCTTGGGTTTTTGGGGTAGGGTTGAGCGTGCAAGCGGCAAGAGGGTCTGATCCCCCTCGAACCGAATAGGCGTGAACCCTTTTCGTGTCTTGTCTTGTCGTGTCTGACTTTCCGTGTTCTGTCTTGTCTTGACACCTGTAGGCTAGTCCTGTAGTCGGTAGCCCTCGCTACGACTACTACTTGTCGTGTTTACATTTCCTGCTGCCTGTACTTTCGTTGTTCGCCTGTTGTAACCTCAGCATGTTAATCAACCAGTAAAATATTTGTTAAATAATTGGTGCACTTGCAGTTTGGTCTAACCTTTTCTTATAGACCTTACCTAACGTACAGTTCCTTCTTTTGGTGTTGTACGTCAGGGATTGAGCCAGAATACGTTGAGGAGACTGACTTGCCAGCTGACGTGGAGCCAGGGAGCGTCGATCCTGAGTACGACCCTGAGGAAGACCAGAGCTAGAGACTCCTCGTTGCAGTTCTAGAGACGTTCATTACTTTTAGTTGTGTGTGTAGCACCTTTTTGTTTCCTTGTCTAGGTTGGGTGCTTGCACCATTAGATTTCCTTTTCTGCTGGTGTAGCCCTTCGGGCGTTGTGACTTGGTACTCTTGATATGTTGGAATAAAATGTGATGTTCTTTTCTTCTTGTACTTTTATTGTTCTGTACTAACATGCAGTGACCTGTACCTTCGTCTTGGTACCACACAGACGCTTATTGGGTCAGGGCTCCTTAGCTCTGGCCTAAGCGGGCCTAGTCACGCTTCGCCTCCGCTGTTTTGGGAAGCGGGGCGTGACATATTTATCATGCTAATATTTATCATGCTGGAAAGCAATTGGTTTTCTGATATTTATCATGTAGTAAAGCAATTGGTGGTATATTTGATAATATGAAATGGAAAATATCATGGTAGCAACATAAGTGTAGTCTAGTCTTATTTTTTTCCAGGTAATTTAGTTGGACCTTCCTTTTGTTGAGTCAGATCTTTCTTTATGCCTATGGATTGGAGTGATTTAGAGGAAACATATATATAAGCCATGGCATCTCGATTGCCTTGCTTGTTTATTTCACGATAACATCATTAAGAGTTATTTGTATTGTTGGAGGACCAAATGACTGATGTTGTGCACTACTTGTGTCTTTTCACCCGTTCTACTTTTTAGTCAGAATACACCTACTTGAAAGAACCAATTACAGACACAGTAGATTTTCTTATGCCTTCACATGCTTATTGCCCCCATTTGCAAGTTATTACATATAAACACACACATACGCAGCACACAACGATATATTTTTTTATTGTCATTTTTTCCCTTCCTTTTAAATACTTTGTATTTTCCCACCTGTAACTTGTTTTCCTAACACCGTGCTTATAAAAAATATATAAGATCAAATGTGAGGAAAAAACCATCGCAACTCAATATACAATTGTCAACATTAGAATAAGAGCCAGGTTGAGTGGACAGCCACATACATCCAAAAAAAGAGGAGAAAAGGGGAAAAGAAAGGGATGCATACTTCAATAACAATGACACACAAAATGGTGTTAACATCTTGGCATGACAAAGCATTCATAATGGCCTAACTTTTGAGCGTTATTGATCAAAAGGATTTCAGTAGTCAACTTCCTTCCATCCTTCAAGTCGTTAAGAACTTCTTTGCTGCTAATAAATTCACACACACACACACACACACACACACACACACACACAATCCGAAACACATGTACACATAATTCCATCTAACTTCTGAAAGCATATGTATCTAATAAAGCATACCCATACAGAGAACAATGAAAATGATCTTTGAAAGTCCCCCTAAAGATTTTTGGTCTCATTTACTTCTCTAAACCAAAAAAATTTGATAATAATGTTCTTTTAAAAGTTCATTACCCCTAAGACATATACACACAAAGAACCAAAAATCTGTGAAACACATATGGGAAAATAACAGTTAAACGCATGGATTTACATATGTACCTTTTTTTAAGTTGTGGCCTTGCAAGAACAAATCCACACCTTCTTTTGCTCAGGATCTTCGGCAAGCAGAATGTTTCTGAATAAACCAAACACATGAATAAAGCAGAATGTTTCAGAATGTTTCGGCAAGCATAACTATTTTTGGGTTCATTTACTTCTCCAAACCAAAAATCTGTGAAACAAATCTGCAAGAACAAATCACATAAGGGTTCATTTACCTCTCCAAACGAAAAATCACTTAATGCATGTTCAGAATGTTTCGGCAATAAAACAATCTATGGTTGTTGACATCACAGCCTTGTGATTTGGGGGTTTACATAATGCAAAAATATATGGTTGCTCACATAATGCGATTTTGGGGTTCATTTACCTTTTTTAAAGTTGCAAGAACAACTCTGCAAGCAAGGCTCATGTTCAGAAAATTAGCCTTGCGCCTTGTTGCTCTCTTCCTATTTTGGCGAGAAGACTAAGAGAAGACCAGGTGACTACTATTGAAATTAAATTCCACTTGATTAATATAAAAAACTGAATCCATAATTATCAAGTGTATCACTATCATGTTAATTTGGCATCTAGTATTAGAAATACAATTCTAAATGGATCACATAGTCCTGCTAAACAAAAGATAAATTCACATTTAACATGTCGTATCACTTCTTTCAATTTTGTACAATTGATTATCTCATAAACAGATGAGCAAACTGTGAACAAAATTTCAACCACTACAAAAATAATATCTAAGCATCTGATTATTAGTTGTAATTTTAACTACTAAAGGGGAGAGTCGAAAAAGATCATTAGCAACAACTGATTTATAAAGTTTATATCTACTAATCTATAATATTTAATCTAATATAACAAAGTAATGGGCTCCACCATCAAATATTATATGAAAATACAACAGAGCTTACTCCATAATTTATCAATTCGAAATTTGAACAACATGAAGCACAAATCTAATGGTAAAGATGAAATTAAGCTGATAAATAAATAAAACTGAAATAAAAATAACAGGATTGAGGCTTTTAGGATCAGAAGAACAAATATGTTGATTAGGACAACAGTCATACACCTCAGATTTACCGATCAACTTTGATTCTGGCCCTGGACAATCAATTAAACAACACACAACATTAAATTTTAGGGGAAAAAAGAGTTTATTGAAACTAAGAATTAGAATTTAGAAGAACCGCATACTTGGAATTATCAGGGATTTCTCCATTATTGACATTCTCTTTCGCTATCTCTCTTTTTCTTCAATCATCGACATCTGAAAGTTGAGGACTTTATTTGAGCTGAAGATATTTCTATGGTTTAGAAAATAAGAATTAGAATTTAATGGGGGAAAGCATACGCTCCAGCATCCATAAGATCTTAGATTCTGCCATCTTCAGCATCCAGAAGATCTTCAATCCCTTTCCCAATCCTTATTGATTTAACAGCTATGTTCTATAATCTAATCAGGTCTCAACAAAAATGTAGTGTTTATTACATTTAATGCCTTGAAAAAATAGAATAAATAAATAAATAAAACTCAATTTGTCAAGAATTTCCACAGCCTTATCTGAAGTGATCTAAAGTTCATATCTTTACTTAAAACCCCATTTATCCAATGCAGAGAGTGTAGAGACAGCCCTAAGTACCCACATACAATGACTTGTCCTCAGTATGCACGCATGTGCATAGACACATACACAGAATATAAGCGAAATGTAATATCATATCATTATACAGGAAAGAAAATATTTTGGCATGATCTATACATAAGATTAAAGGATGCCAGAGCCATAAGATTATTTCACAAACAATCACAGCTATACAGACTTTGTGTTTATACAATAATAGTACAAAGTGGCCCTAAAACCTGCAGCAATTAATTGGATTGGTTACACATGTTTTCATAGCATTTTCGAGCAGTCAAAATAATACCTAGAACAAAAATCACTACTTAATTCTAAACATTTAAAAGCAATAAAAGTAATGAGATAGCAAAGAACATGTCCCAACATCAAAAGCTTGGCTTTGTGGACGAAAATAGTCATATGGAATCAACTTCATATGTCTAAGAATTATATAAAAAACTCAAGTGAACAGAATAACATATTGAGATATTGTAAGTACCACATGTCCAAGAATCCATATGGAATCAAGGTAAACAAAATAACACATTGACAGTACCACATTAACAAATTACTCAACTTTCTTCCAAAGTGTTGAAATCGTAGTGGAGCAAACTTACCCAAGGCCCCAACATATTGAATGGATAACCAGATTTCCTTAAGGCTAAAACACCCAAATTTCACCAAGGTGTTTGAAGGAGCACACATTCCTGAAAACCCAGATGGCAGAATGAAGCAAACAAAGTGAAAATCAAAGCAAGGATCAAGATCAAGTTAAAGCAAAAATCTCAGTCGTTACCTGCAGAATCAATCTGCAAGTATGTTCTCCCCTTGTGTACAAAAACTGATTGTTTCTACTAAAACAACATGGCCAAAAGAATCAGAGAACAAATTCAACAAAACTAATTATAGTGTTCTATGGTAGTGTGAAATAGTCAATTTCTCCTTTTTTTTCATTGTTGATTCAAGTACATGATTTAGTTTGTAATAATGAAACCAAACAAAATAAAAAATTATACAATCTTCTCAATTGTAAGGCCTCTCCAATTGAGCAACTATTAATGGAAGTTGATCCCAGTAACAGTGAGGATCGCATTGCATGTCAAATATATAAAACAATGCAATAATATTGCTTTGTCCATAATCTTAAGCGTGGTACATACTTGTGATATTAAATTGTAAAAGGAAATTAGAATGAGTTGAGCCTTTCAATAATTGAGAAGCCAAATGTTGTATATTGAAATGAGATTGTGTTTGGTTGCATTCAAATATTGTCAGATGCCGTGAACTATGCCCATAGTGCTACTTTGATATATTTTCATTTTCTAACAAAGATGTTGTTCGAAGGAGACTGATAATATTTCAAATTGAAAAAACTTGCTTCTAACATTCACATATGTGCAACATATATATATTGCCTTTGCACTTTTGTGCACATCCTTTTCCAAAATTCTAGCATATCAGTAGAACAATGAACAAATATTTCATGAACAAATATATCCGAAATCTCATAGATAGAACAAATTATCCAATCATCAGTCATTAGATAACAAATCATCCAATCTTGTATTAGCATAAACATTCACTTTATGGAGGCAATCCGAAATCTCATAGATAGAACAAATTATTCACTTTACGGTCATTAATTACATGGTGCCAATAATTCAAACCCAATGTAATATTCAAATAGACACAATAAAAGTTGTGTCCAACTTGTTATAAGATAATCGATGACCAAGAGAAAATCTCACAAGCATTGTTAGTATGTCATAGATGCTTATAAAATTAACGTTAATTATAGGTGGCATGAACTAATGCTTTAATGTCTGTTTCTATTTTGTTTACGGGTGTTTTCTCACGACTGACTCGTTGACCGACAACTAGGCGGTCAACGTGGTCAAGGGATCAGTTGAGATCCCTTGGATATGCCGAGTGCACGTGCTCTTGATGTGGATAGGTGATGGATCCGTGGCTGAGCAGCCGCTTCGAGAGAGCGTCGGTCTTCGGTTGGCATGGAGCCGAGGGGAAGCCCCGGTTCTTGGTTGAGTGCTCGGCCTCGGCTGGACGAGCATCGAGGGGAAGCCTTGGTGCCTTGAATGTTCCTCGGTCTTGATTGGCGACAGCGCTCGCTAACGGCGAGCGGGATCGTTCCTGGCTGGATAGTAGCCTCGACGCCTCGGCTCGGCTGCTTCCTGGACAGATGAGGAAACTCGTCAAGGGGGCGGACCTTGCTTTTGGCCAAGTCCGATGCCTAAGTCAGAATGGATCTGTGTAATGCTCGACGGGATCGGTACGGCTCAAGAGGATGCCAGCACACGTATCCTCGGACCGAGTTCTGGCAATGGAGATAATAGGGAAAAACAAGGTTTAGTTTACGGAATACCTCTGGGGAAGGTGCTAAGGATTCGATCCCTTTCCCTGTTGCCCATGTCATCCCTTTATAGGGTTTGGCCCACGATTGCCCCCAATCCATGTCCTCTGATCGCCTCCCCTCACGCCCCCGCGATCCGCCTCCATCAAGGCGCCAGCGTGCGTCGTGGGGAGGGTCGATTAGTGGGCCCCTTAATGGTCATTAAGGTGCCGCTCTTTTAGGGGGATGGTTATCTCCGGAGAGCACGAGCTAATCGTGTGCCTTCCAGGTCGGGGCCGGTCTAACTTCGAGTCCATTCGTGGGCCTCGTCGGGCCGGCCCAAACCCGTTCGTGGGCCTCCTTCTCTAGGCTTTGGCTTGGGTCTCTGGTTCTCAGGTTTCTCCAAAATAGTCGTATCAATTGCCCCCATCGTCCGAGCCTTTCGGATTATGCCGGTTCGGTTCGGGCGATGTGACTCTTGGGGATTTTGTCAGGCACGTCAGTCGAGGCAAATCCATTAAATGGATGTCATTATGACGCGGCCCGGTTGAACTTCTCTCCGTGCGGGTTTCGAAACGCCGTCAATCTTCAGATGCTACCACGTGCTCCCCTTCAGACGGTCTTGATTTTGTGATTGCCTTCCATATAAGGGAGTCGGCCTCCCAAGTTTCGATTCTTTCGTGCCTTTCTTCCTGATTCTGGTCTTGCTAGCTCCTTCTCTCTGTCGTTTATCTTCCTTCGGATTCTTTTCAAGTTAAACTTCTTCCCCCTTCACTTGCCCCATGGCTACGCTTAGGATAGTTGATTCCGCTCCGGGGTCAGGGGACCCCCCGGCGCCCGAGTCTGGCGACCTCCTGCCTTCGAGGCCCGATGTCTCCCCAGGAACCCGTCCCGTACAGGACAATGGGAAGGGTTTGCTGTTCGTGGACCCCGTCAACGACGACGTGGCTCGGGCGGCTGAGAGGTTCGACGTTCCTCCAGTGGTCCTTGGGTCGCCATCTATGGTCCCATTCTCGAAGGTTACGGAGATCCGAGAGAAGTACTTGTACCATCCATACGACGTCGGGATCCCTTTTAGTGACGAGCAGATTTGCTTTCCGTAGAGCAGGGAGGTTGGCGTCTATGTCGAGAAGTTCCGTCTGGGACTCCGGTTCCCCCTTCACCCCTTCATCATCCAAGTCATGGAATTCTTGATGGTGGCCTTGTGCCAGTTGACCCCATATTCCATCGCGGTGCTGACCGGGTTCATCATGATCTGCTGCATCCATGGATTGGAGCCGTCTCTTCCTCTTCTCTTTCACTACTACCGGGTTCAGACGGTGGGCCAAGGGTCGTGGCAGCATCTCCGGGCCCGCGCGGGGAGAGAGTGATTGCTCGGTCTACCCCGTTGGGTGGAGGACTGGAGCTCGAGCTATGTTTTCATTGTTTTCCCAAGGGACGTCGAGATCTTGAAAGGTTGGGGAGGGTTATGTCAATATGATTTGACGACAACCCTCTCCGAGGCTAACCGGGCCGCTGTCCAGCTTCTGTCGTCTCTTCCCCTAGAGGAGAGGTCGGTCTGGCCTTTGCTGGATGACTTGCTTCTTAAGACCATTCTGTGGTCTCCCGGTAGGCTCTCCTTTTTCTTTCCGAATTCCCTCTCGCTTACCCTGATCTTCTTTCCTTCTGCAGAGATGGCTGGTCGTGAATTTTCCCGCAACGTCGACGAGCTCATCCTTCGGGGATCCGACCGAAGCCGAGGGAACCCTTTGGGCCAGGTGCCCCGTCGCACGGTTGAGAAGTAGGTGCGTCAGGCCGAGCCTACAGTGGGAAGGGTGGAGCCCGTGGTCGCTGCTGCGCTGCTTACCCTGGCTGCAACGGATCTCTCGGCGGCAGAGGCTACGTGGGCCAAACCCCCATCCCCCCCCGTTCATGCAAAGGGAGGCAACGAGGGTGCCGGACTGGCCCCTTACATGCCTGCAGGCATTCGCGGTGTGGGGCGTAAGCATTCCCCCCCACGAAGTCCACTGGGCCCAGCGAGAGGAAGAGGAGGAAGGAGAGTGGGGACGTCCACCCTTCGGTGGCTCCCGAGGCATCGGTTGCCTCGGTCGAAACCCTCCCGCTGGCCCTGGTGGCCACCCCTATTGCCTCGGCCGAGCCATCCTTGGTGGGAGCTGGTGGCACGCTGGCGAACCTCCTGGCAAGCCCCGAGGTTATGCCCGGGGACCTCGGTATTTGTCGACCGAGCCGTGACCACCCAGCTGGCCTAGAGCACCGTCCTCCCAAGGGACCGCTCTATCCTTGAGAGAGCCCCCTCCGACCGACTGTCGGATTCCTTAGTCTGGCAGCTTCAACAGGTTTGGTCGCTTTGCCGCTTTCAAACCTGCCTCTTAGTTCCTCTTGTCATAACGTTTTTTCCTCTTTGCAGGCCACTGTGATGGCCGTCGAGGCACAGCGCCGGGCGGCCCGGGCGAAAGACCTCGAGGAGTCCTCTGCTCGGGAGCATTTGAGGGCCGAGGAGGCCAAGGTGGCCGCCAAAGCGGCACGCATGGAGGCCCGGCAACTTCGACGCCGGGTGGACGAGCATGCCTCTGAGGTGCGAGACCTCCAAGGGGCACTGGCCGATGCTCAGAGGTCGGCCCAAGAGGCTAAAGAGTCGTTCCGTTAGGAGAAGGGCGATCTCTGGAACGATCTGGGAGCCCTGCGTCAGATGACCCGATTCGTCGATGAGGTGGAGAGGGGCGTTGACGAGGTCCTAAGGTCGCGGATTGCGGAGGTCCTCAGGGAATCCTTCGGCTCCTACGAGGACCTCCTGGCCCCCCGGATCGTTGAGGTCTTTCGAAACTCCTTCCATCGGTTTGCGGAACGTGCCCGGCAATCTCTCCCACCCCCGGCAGGTCCCGTGGATCCCCCACGCTCTGAGCAAGGTGAGGTTCCAGAGGATGCTTCCTCCTGTGCCCTGGGACCTTAGACGGTACTTCTCTATTTTGATTTCCCCCCTTGGCTTGTATACCAAACAATTTATGTATAAAGCTTTTTCGTCGGTGCATGTACCTTTTGCCAATTTTCTGGTTGTCTGGGTACTCTTTTGGCAGAGTTGCCTCCCAGAGGAAAGGGGGGCCCTTGGTCTCTTTGATCTTCTGTTTCATCTGTCCTGGTTGAGACAGCGACCTGCTGGTATCCCTTTATCATTCATGGTGAGTGTGTTGGGTCTTCGGGACTTTGTGTCCGTCAGCCCAATAGACTGGGGCCTTGGAGGTGCATCTCAGCCAATCTACGGTGGCTTTTCCCTCGTTCACGATCCTCAAGCCTGGCGGGTGACCGCCTTGCCAACTACGGGCATGTCCTCCGTCTTACGGCCAATCGGGGGTTCAACCCGCGGGGAGGAAATAGCCCCCGGACCTTCGGCTAACGGGACTGTCTAGGCTACAAGGGGTGTTGTCCCCGGGATTATACCCATCTGATATCAGACCTGCTGAGGGATTTTTCATCAGCCTTGCGGTTAAGCAAGTCAGCGGTCGGCGTGGGGAGCTATCCCTCGGCTTATGACTAATCGATGTTCCCACCTGCTGGGGGAGTTGCCCCCAGCCTTACGGACCGGCTTGGCGATCGGCTTGCTGGGGGAGTTGCCCTAACCTTACAGTCAATCGGATCGACTGGTCTGCAGGAGAGCTACCCCTCGGCTTATGACCAATCGACGCTCACACCTGGTGGGGGAGTTGCCCCAGCCTAACGAACGGGCTTGGCAATTGGCTTGCTGGGGGAGTTGCCCCCAGCCTTACGGTCGATCGGGTCGACTGGTCTGCCGGGGAGCTACCCCTTGGCTTATGACCAATCGACATCCCTGCCTACTGGAGGAGTTGCACCCAACCTTACGGACAGGCTTGGCGATCGGCTTACTGGGGGAGTTGCCCCAGCCTTACGGTCGATCGGGTCGACTGGTCTGCGGGGGAGCTACCCCTTGGCTTATGACCAATCGACGTTTCCACCTGCTGGGGGAGTTGCCCCCATCCTTACGGAAGGGCTTGGCGATCGACTGGCTATGGTAGTTGCCCCCAGCCTTACGGTCGATCGGGTCGACTGGTCTGCGGGGTAGCTACCACTCGGCTTACGACCAATCGACGTTCCCACCTGCTGGAGGAGTTGCCCCCAGCCTTACGGACGGGCTCGGTGATCGGCCTGCTGGGGGAGTTGCCCTAGCCTTACGGTCGATCGTTTTGTTGCTCTCCCCCGGGGGGTGACTTCCTGCTTGTCCTGCAGTCGATGGGAGTTTCCCCCAGCCTTACAGTCGATCGTTTCGTTGCTCTCCCCTGGGGGTGACTTCCTGCTTGTCCTGCAGTCGATCGCCCAACCAACTATAGTGAGAGACAAAGAGCTGTACTAACACGGTTCTTTCCACTCCTCGAACCCGGGTGTACATTTGGAGGAAAAAAAACAGAGATAGCGTGGGCAAGCTAGCCTTGCCCTGGTGAGGTGGCGGCTGATTGTTCCGCCAGCTCACTCAATGATGCTCATGGCCATCTGGACCACCTTCTTCCTTTTGTCTGATTGCTTGAATTTCCCTTCCCCGGGGGCGGGGGCGGGGGCCGAGTCGTCGGCAAAGTTCTTTAAGTGCCCCGGCTGACCAGCTTCTCTATGTCCTTCTTTAGGTGCCACCAGTCGTCAGTGTCATGGCTGTTGTCCTTGTGATACTTGCAATACTTCTCTTCGTCCTTTATGCCTCCTTCATCCTTGGAGGCAGCCTGCTAAAGCGCCCCTCCTTTTGGGCGTGTGCGAGGATGACATCCAAGGAGGCGTTTGGCCTGGGGTGTTGCGGCTCCTCCCTGCGCTGCTTTCCTTTGGCCCTATTCTCCTATCGATGCTCTTCAGGGCCGCGACGCTCGATCTCGTCGCATTTGGTTCCCCACCTCGTTCCCAGTGGGCAGCCTCCGTCGTCTATAGCCAACGCCTCTTCTGTCAGCATGTAGTGCTCTGCCCTGGCTATGACGCTGGCGAGGTCTTTCGGAGGATCATTATGCAGCGACTTTCTCAGGCCCCTATGTCGGAGCCCTTTCTTCAGGGCCGTCTTGACAACCAGCTCAGGACAGCTCTCCACATTCAGTCGCTCTACATTGAAGCAGGGCATATAGTGCCTCAGGATTTCGCCGGGACCCTGCACCACTTTGAACAGGAGTTCTGAATCCGGTTTTACCTGACGCCTAGCCATGAATTGTTTGCAGAATTGCTGAGAGAGGTCTTTGAAGCTATCAATGGAATGGTTGGGAAGACCATGGTACCAATTTCGGGCCGCTCTCTGGAGGGTGGAATAAAAGCCTTTGCAAAACAGGGTGTCATCGGCCCCTTAGAACACCATGACCCCTTCATAGTCCATCGCGTGGTCCGCTGGGTCGCTCGTGCCGTCGTACTTCTCTAGTGTCGGCACCTTGAACTTGGATGGTACCTATGCCTCGGTTATCCTCCAGGACAACGGATAATGGTCGCGACTGGTGGTCCCCGGGAGTCTCCTAGTGCTCACACCATTGTTGACTGGCTGAGGTGGGCAAGCGCGGTCACCTCGGGGGCTCGCCCGAGTTCCTTCTGAGCCGAGGGCGGGGGTCGATTGGCGGGCGCTCCTCTTCTCCTTCAGGTATTCCTGCTTTTCTAGCCTTGCTCGACGGGGACTTCTGCTTCGTCGGGGTCGGTCCCCCGAGGCTCGGTGGCAGGTCGGCCACCGATTTGTCGAGCCCGGTCGTCGAGATAAGGCTGTAACCGATTTGCCTCTAGTATGCTTGAGCAGCTTAGTCTTTTTTGGGATGAAGCCCGACGTGGTAAATCACCGTTCCAAGTTAGCTGCGTCCCTGTGGTCGGTGACCACGGCAGACCGCACAAGCGGGAGATCCGCTCCACATTGGTGGGCCCCAGCTGTCCCCTCTTGCCTGATGGACGGGTTTCCTAAGAGCTGCTGAATCGTGGCAACTAACGTCTGGAGGTTGGCATTGGTTTCCTGGGCGAAGAGACTAAGCTGCTCTTGGGTTACCAATCGGGAGTCACATGTTCCCTCGGTAGTGTGGATGTGCTGGTTCTCAGGAGGGATGTAATCTCCCTCCTCTTGGATGGGGGCATTCGCCCCGAGCCGTTGCAGACTGGTTCCATTCCGGTGGTTTGACGTGGGCTTTGTCTGTTGCCCACAGATGGCGCCAGATGTTTACAGGTGTTTTCTCACCACTGACTCGTTGACCGACAACTAGGCGGTCAACGTGGTCAAGAGATCGGTTGAGATCCCTTGGATACGTCGAGCGCACGTGCTCTCGACGTGGATAGGCGATGGATCCGTGGCTGAGCAGACGCTTCAGGAGAGTGTCGGTCTTCGGTTGGCGTGGAGCCGAGGGGAAGCCTCGGTTCCAGGTTGAGTGTTCGGCATTGGCTGGACGAGAGTCGAGGAGAAGCCTCAGCGCCTTGAATGTTCCTCGGTATTGATTGGCGACAGCGCTCGTTAACGGCTAGCGGGATCGTTCCTGGCTGGATAGTAGACTCGGTGCCTCGGATCAGCTCCTTCCTGGACAGACGAGGAAACTCGTCAGGGGAGCCAAACCGTGGTTCCGGCCAATTCCCCTCCGATGCCAAAGTCAGAACGGATCTGTGTAATGCTCAACAGAATCGGTACGGCTCAAGAGGAGGCCAGCACACGTATCCTTGGACTGAGTTCTGGCAATGGAGATAAGGGGGAAAAGCAAGGTTTAGTTTACAGAATACCTCTGGGGAAGGTGCTAAGGATTCGATCCCTTTCCCCGTTGCCCCTGTCATCCCTTTATAGGGTTTGGCCCACGATTGCCACCAATCCACATCCTCTGATCGCCTCCCCTTATGCCCCCGCGATCCGCCTCCATCAAGGCTCCTGCATGCGTCGTGGGGAGGGTTGATTAGTGGGCCTCTTAATGGTCATTAAGGTGCCATGCTTTTAGGAGGATGGTTATCTCCGGAGAGCGCGAGCTGATCGTGCGCCTTCCAGGCCGGGGCCAGTCTGACTTCGAGTTCATTCGTGGGCCTCGTCGGGCCGACCCAAACCCGTTCGTGGGCCTACCACTCTAGGCTTGGGCTTGGGTATCTGGTTCTCCGGTTTCTCCAAAATAGTCGTATCATATTTCAAATTAAATAACACAACCCAAAAAAACTATGGGATATGTGATCTACACAGTAATTTTGCTTTACCAACCAAGATTTTTCTCAAAATACAAAATCATATGTGCATGCCAAATGCAATTTGCGAGTTAAAACGTAAAATGACAGAGTGCAAAGAATTAATGAAAGTTCAATTTTTATTTCATTTTGTTTGTCTCTTTCCCACCTCCTAATTGAAAATCAATTGGTTTCAATATGACAACTAAATATTTCATAGCTACCACATAAAGGTCAAGCGTAGATGTTGCGAGGGGATTGAACACATACATATGAAACATAAATATTGCAAGGGAGCTGAACACTTGAAAAATAGGCCATGTAAAAATATGAGAAAAAGCCTACCTGTCCCCCAGCAACATTACGATGCTTCATTCCAGGAAAAGGATGCAACTTTGAAGCCAATCTATAACCAAGCAAGATTTGTAAGACCAAACATTAGCCCACAAAATAAATTCAACATATCTGAAAATAAATTTTAGTATAAAATAGAATAAAATACTTGTCTTTCCACAGTCAGTGCAATCCAACACTCATAATATCATAATTTGTAGCAACACTGTTGAAGACATTACCGACCAATTTGCTTTTCTCATCTTCTTGTATTTGTTTAAAGACTATAGTAATTCCCAGGTTATCACAAAATTAGTAATAAAATTTAAAGACTGCAGTAATTCCCAGGTTATCACAAAATTAGTAATAAAATTTGCATGAATGAAAGCGATTACAACTTTTTGCCTCCTTATTGCTTCTTAATGTAATAAGTAAATGCTTTTATTATGTAGGTGAGGAAATCTGTTTGTAATGGAACGAATAAGAGAAAATAAAAATAAGATAAAATTAGAAGATATCAAGCTTTGATTAATGAAATTAATTAGCTAAACAGGCTCGTACCCACAGTAAATTCACTTGCTTCATCTGATGATGTCATCAAGCAATCCCCGTCCATTGGCATCCCTCTCGTTAAGATCTCAATGAAATTAACAAACCCTGGAAATCCAATAAAAATCCAAAGGCTATGAAATTAAACACACTGAATTAAATTTTTCGAATATAGAACAAAGAAGAATAAAGATGGGGCTGAGAGCTTAGCCGCAGTTGCCACCACTTCCAGACTTCGAGCGAGCACCGTCTTCCTCCATCGAGCATTTTAGGCGATCTCTATGGTTCCGTTTTTGGGGAGAGAGATGGAGAGAGAAATGGAGAGGCCAAAGGAGGCGAGCACGATGATGGAGAATCCCAGAGTACCCCAGAGGACCCCGATTCATGGCGAATCCCTTCCACCATTTCTTCTCCTGGCGGGTTGAGCGCGATGATGGAGATGTCACCGGAGGCGGAGGAGGGGGTGGAGGCGAAGAGTTGGTAGAGTTAGGGCACGGGCCTCCTGCTGCGTTTTTTGCGGATGGACAGAGGAAGGGGGAGAGAGAGACAGAGAGAGAGGGACGGACAGACTGCGTTTCATTCATTTGAGTTTCCCCCAAAGTATTGTTTTCCCTTCATTTGAGTTTTCCCCCTTGTTCCCCCCCCCCCCCCCAAGTTTTGTTAACATTTGAGTGTTCAAATTTTGATTTTTCAAAAAAATTCCCCTCCAAATATACAAAAACTTGTCCTAGTCACCATCTTATGTTTGTCCCAATCAGCAATTCTTTGTCCACGTAGGACAAAGCTTGCCACGTAGGACAAAATTTAAAAAATGCTCTCTTTTATAGAATATATATATATACACATACATACATACATCTATTATACATTTGACAGCGATTTTTGAATCCTAAGGCTGACTAGGACAAGATAAAGAGTGGCTTAGATTTGATCTTGGTAAATCAATGGTTAAGATTGGATTTTGTGAAAATTTTTGGGAGAAAATGCCTTGGGAATATAAACTTTGAAATTAGAAGTGCCTTGGAAAAGAGTGGAAATTAAATTTGAGGGGAAAAGTGCATTGGGAAATATTGTGGAGATTAAATTTGGAAGGAAAAGTGCATTGAAAACCTAAACTTTGAAATTAAAAGTGCCTTGGGAAAGATTGTGGAGAATCATGATCCATTAAATTAAACAAAATAAAAAATTTAGCGTAAAACAATTTAGCGGAACGACAAATTAGCGTAAAAATACATTGATGTTTGTTGTCTTCGGCGCCCGCTAAATTTTTTTTCAAAGATTTGTTGTTCTGCGCCGAAAGCGCGGGCGCCAAATTTGTTGTTCAACACCGAATTTGTTGTTCGACACCGAATCTATTATACATTTGACAGCGATTTTTGAATCCTAGGGCTGACTAGGACAAGATAAAGAGTGGCTGAGATTTGATCTTGGTAAATCAATGGTTAAGATTGGATTTTGTGAAAATTTTTGGGAGAAAATGCCTTGGGAATATAAACTTTGAAATTAGAAGTGCCTTGGAAAAGAGTGGAAATTAAATTTGAGGGGAAAAGTGCATTGGGAAATATTGTGGAGATTAAATTTGGAAGAAAAAGTGCATTGAAAACCTAAACTTTGAAATTAAAAGTGCCTTGGGAAAGATTATGGAGAATCATGATCCATTAAATTAAACAAAATAAAAAATTTAGCGTAAAACAATTTAGCGGAACGACAAATTAGCGTAAAAATTGATGTTTGTTGTCTTCGGCGCCCGCTAAATTTTTTTTCAAAGATTTGTTGTTCTGCACCGAAAGCGCAGGCGCCAAATTTGTTGTTCAACACCGAATTTGTTGTTCGACACCGAATTTGTTGTTCCATTGTTCTGGACCAAAGGCGCGGGCGCCGAATTTGTTGTTACAAAGATTTGTTGTTCTGCGCAAAAGGCGCGGGCGCTAAATTTGTTGTTCGACGTCGAATTTGTTGTTCCATTGTTCTGCGCCGAAGTCGCCCGCGCAATTTTTTTACAAAGATTTGTTGGTATGCGCCGAAGGACCGGGCGCCAAATTTGTTGTTCGACGCCGGATTTGTTGTTCCACGCCGAAGACGCCCGTGCCGAAGGTGCCCGTGCCACTAAATATTTTTACGCTAATTTATTGTTCTGTTTAATTTTGGCTGTGTAAATAATTTTTCAGGGAACAAAAAATTGTCGGTGAAATGTTAAATGAACCGTGCCCACGGGCACGGGTTATGACTAGTACATATACATATAGTCTATAAGAGCCCTAAGATAAGGTTTTGTGATGTTCTTCACTAGGATCGACGGTGGAAAGCCATCGCCTTTGATCTAGGGTGAATAAAATCGATTTTTCTTGTCCGATTTTATTAGATCAACGTTGTAGGCATCATGATAATGATAAAAAATAATAAATCATTTTTGATATATCTCAAAAATCAAGGGAGACAAACGTGTGAAGGTGGATGAAGCCCGTGCATGATGGATCTACCGTCTCCTCCTAGTTTTCTCAACGAACAGATCTTCAAGACTCAGGGAGAACGTGCTGATATCGTGTAATGAAGCATAGCCTATGGGGAGCCCTCATGCCTTTATTTATAGGGGATGGAAGAGTACATATATGGATGAGATACAATCTGTAACGGCATGTATTTCTAGTCGTGTTTGATTGTTGTGTGCCTGTATTTTTCTTCGATCGTCCGAGTGTTTTTCATCCGTAAGTTCCATATCTATGCGTGGAACACGAGCGCGTCTCTGTTTTTAAATTTTTACCATGTCGTGATAAATTAGCTTTAACCTTTATTAATTACTCCTAATTAAATTAAGGTATTAATTAACCTCTAACACTACAAATTGAATCCCACCGAAATATATCTGTGAGATCCAACACATGCCTTCATTTCCATCCCCACCTCCAGCTTCCATCGTCAAGATGCCCTCCTTCACTATTCTTAAAACAACAGCTTCAACAACATCATCACCACGTCCCTCCACCATATGAAGCTTCATCAGAGCTTCCACCATCCTCCCGCAAGCTCGCGCCAAAACCCACGTCCCACCACCACCACCACCACCATAAGATCCTCTTTCATCACCACCCACAACATCACCATCTTGACCTTCAACTTCTTATACAACCTCAAACAAACCAAATCCACATTCAGCCAAAATCCAACATCAAATTTAGCCCCAAATCAACCCAATTCCATCATTTCCTCCCCCATTCAACCCAAAATCAGAACCCAAATCATAGAGCAAAAGCTAAAATTGAAATTGAGAGGAAGGGGGAACAAATTGAAATTCAAATCTGAAATCAAATTTTCAGATCCATCAACCCAAAATCAACTTTCCCCCTCAGCCCTTACCTCTCCCTCTTCCTCACTCCCCTCCTCCCTGCCCAGGCCGCGCCGTCGCTCTCCCTGCCGCACGCATGCCACTGCCTTGCTCCGCCGCAAGCGCATGCGCTCCGCCGCCAGCTATCGTGCCACCCGCGTCGCACAGCCCCCGCCACCGCCGGGTCCGACCCCCCTTGCCGCACGTGAGCTCCCCTGCGAAAAAGAAAAAAAGAAGAAGAAGAAAACGAAGGGAACGAAAGAATAGAAAAAAAGAAGAAGAAGAGAAGATAAAGAAGATGGAATGAGAAGAGGTATAAACCTTATTGGGTTTTAAAGCTTATTGGGTTTGGGTATTTAAATTATTGGGTATGTTTTCAAATGAAGTTAGTTTAGGTATTGGTATTGGGTTTAAGTTATACTTATTGGGATGGGTTTAATTGAACTATTAACCTATTGGGTATTGGGCTTATATAAGTTATGTTTATTGGGTTATTCTTTAAGTTGATTGAATGATTTGATTTATTTAGAATTAATAAGTTATAAAGTTATTAATGTTAGTAAATTAGTTAAAGTTATATTAAGCTATTTTAAGTTTTTAAAGTTAGTAAGTTAGTAAGTTATATTTTTAGTTATCAAGTTATGTTAAGTATTAAGTTTAAGTTATATTTATTATGTTAAATTATTTTGTGAGTTAATGTTAGTTATTATATTAATTAGTTTATATATTTTTGTTAACATATAAGCAAACTTATAAATTAGATTATGTATGAACAACTATATATGTTAGTATAAATCAGTGAATGAATATATGAACGATGTTAATATAAGTTAGATCTAGTGAATTTTTATATGTAGCTTAAAGACTATTAGCCGTCGATAATTGAATCTAATGGCGCAGATACATCCGCATCTTTAATACGAACACAACGACACCAAAATCACCAACCAGGCAAGTATTTTATCGTAAATGAAATGCAACCTGAATTGTGCAACCTTAGTGCTAAAATCTCTTTTTGATGCGTGTGTCAACTTTAGAAGCTAAACTACATGCTTTCATTAAATTAGATGCTTTCTGATTTAAATGGACATGTAATAATGTTGCTTATTTAGAACACATAATTATCTGCCAGCTGCTAGCAAAACGAACTTATTGAATAGAGGGTAGGACATAACCCTCGAAACATATATGTGAAACCATCGAATACAGATGGGATGAAACCATCGAATACAGATAGGATGGAACCTAGTAGATGACTAGACAGACACTTTGGATGGGGTTGGTTCATGTAGTAGAGTCCGTAAATGTGGCTTGAACATCTTACAATTATCTCCATACCACACTAATGGAGACAAGAATCTTGGCCATCTTCAAGGTTAGGAATGGCAAGAGGCATCACGGTAAACCCCGATGATAGGATGTATCGAGAACATTTTACCCACTCGGACATGGACTTATTCACTAGCACAAACAACTGAAAGGTATTCTAAATTGCCAACTTTGCTTACTTTGTTTAAAATGCAAATGTATATTAATTGTCGATGAACCTCATGTCTTTACTTTCCACATGTTCTCATTTTTGGTTATGCACCTGCTCTTATGTGTTCTAACTTTCTCATTTTCTTAAATTGCAAGTTATTACTTTCATTAATTTAAAATCTTGCTGAGCTATTGCTGACATATATTTCAAATGAATTTATGAAATATATATTATGTTCAGAGACAGGGCACATCGAGGACCCTACTTTTGAGGATTCTCTCTTAGAGGTGGACCCCGTTGATCAGTGTTACGAGGTCACTGAAGTCATCCCTGCAGAAGACTAAGGCGAGTTGTTTCTATTTCAGTTTTATTAATTAACTTGTTGCTTTTCAGGTATGTTTACTTTCAGCAGATTATACGGCCATGCTAGTGTTGGAGTTTTGGCAGACCCTCAGAGCTCGGGTCTGTGTCCGTCCTAAGTCAGACGGACCACAGGGGCTTAAAACCCCAGCGGAAAATCAAAAACAAAACTTTTAAGCCAGCTAAACTATTTAGCTAGGCTCTAAGGGAGCCAGAACCTAGCCCGATCTTGCTAACTTAGGGTGGATCTGACTACCGCAAGAAAGATCTATACTAAAGCGACAAAATTAAATCTACACTAAAATTACTTAACCACATACCCGGAATCTTGGCCCTGGAGCAGGCAAGATGTACCGCACCGTCTTCTGAGGCTCCTCGTAGTCGAGCCGCCTTGACTCGATCCGCCTGAGCCGCCTCGCACCCTCGAACCGATCTGCCCGAGCCGACTTTCGCCTCCATGCCGATCACACGCGGTAGAAAGTTTCACTTGAGTAGAACCCGCGTCTTAGAAGTCTGGATCCAAATCCAAACCCCCTTCGTAGTCTTGCTAGGACTACTCTGGAGAATAGGAAGAGAGAGAGAGAATAGTTTAGTCACCGATCGAGCTTGCTCTAAAAGTCTGAAGCTACTCGATAGAGGACTTGGTGCATTTTTCAACGAAGAGAGTGCACCCCTATTTATATAGGGAGTCGACACTCACTCTTTCGTTGTGGGCAATGTGGGACTTTTGCAAATGAGAGGAAAATTCAATTAAGCCATTTTAGCTTAATTTGTAGTTTAAGTGAGCTTTTCATAAAAGCAAACTTTAACTAATTAATTCTATTTGCTCATTAAACTTTAGACACCAAACAAGCTATCAATCTGAAGGGCTTCGAATGGTGAACGCGTAGGAACCAACGGCGACGAATTTAGACTTCGTTTGACCCCTCAAATAATTTCCCAAAGTTGGGCAAAAAATCAATCTTCGTAGCCGTCATTTGGGGTTTCAAACCCCCCTAGAATGACTTAAGTTGCGGGCGCGCCCGCTAAGCTTAGTGGGCGCGCCCACCCAAGGCGTGGGAGGCGGGCCACCCGCCCGCTAGGCAGCGGGCTGCGCCCGCTACTGCAGTAGGTGTTAGCCTGCTACGGCCAGCGGGCTGCGCCCGTTTTACCTCTGGGTAAGGGTTTGTTAGCCCAGTGGGTCTAACCCACCTTGCCTTGAACTGTTTTCACGTTTCTTGGTTCGTTTGAGCTCCGATTTGGACGCGGTTTGAACCTATGTTTAGACCGGGACGATCCCGTCATCCAGGTAAACCTTTCCAATATATTTGTTCCTACTAAATTTGTCGTAACCAATTTACGACACGTTTAATCATTGTTTTGCATCAGATGCAACATTTGTCCCTATTGCTATTACGACTAATTTTCACAACAAGCTTCATGAATATTAACTATTCAACATCATCAAATGAATCTCTCTCAATTAATCTTCCTATTACTAAGACACGAACACTACTCGGTGTGAGACCCTACAGCCTGACCTTACTACAGGTTGGGGCTCGGAACCCCTAGACAATGATCACCACGAGCTGTAGCTGTCGTCCCTGTTTCAGAATCATCATAAATTGATCGACCCTTTGACAAAAGCATCATTGGATTTACATTGGCTGTGTCAGTGATGAATGCCGTTAGCTATAGTCCCTTCGTCAAGACTCTGTTTCTGTTGACCTAGGGTATGGTTTATTGTCAACCCTATTAGACAACATTGGTCAGTATACGGCGGTCTTTGTTGTATTCACGTTGTACTTCTTACAACGTACCACGGCCAAGGATTAACACAAAGATCGTACTGAGCCTGTGACATTAACTTCCCTTTAACGTAAGTGACGAATCCCATCTTAGTCATCTATTCGCCTCGAGAGCTTCGGGTGCAACTCAACCTAAGATCTTTCAGTAGGCCTAACCTCGAAGCTAGATCATAGGTCTAAGCTACACGGTTCACTCACAGGTTCGTACAAATGACTTCAGGTTATAAGGACCAGCTTACCTATCATCACCCTAGAATTATTAAAGACAGTTTAGTTAAAGTTAACCATTTAATAACTCTAAGTTGGTCATTCAGTGGACTCATTCTCCAATGAGCACCTGTGTCTCGTCTCCGACTTCACCAAGTCGAATGACTATGAGATCATCTTTACCCTAAGGTAAGACTAAGACATAGTGGTCTATCCGATGTGTCAATATCCAGTTCTCGACACATCTATGACCACGAACCGTTTAAGACTTACGTTTCTATTCGGTCTCTTACTTACTCATAATCGAGATCTTATCTAGATACGCAAGGACCTAACTATAAGTCTATGGATATTATCTAAGTATATCAATACGAACGATTTTAAACTTAGGATAATAGGTACCATATACATTATGAACAAGACGTATACTTAGGATAAATTGCCTTATGGGCATATATCCTCCTACATCTCCTACTTGCACTTAGGCTATTTTTCTCGGTATCTCATACTGTTATAGCATATCAGTCACTTTGACATTTATTTGACAAACCTAAGAGTGGATTTATTAACTAGTATCTACAATTGTATTTTAATGGATTAATTAATACATCTCTTGATCACACAGGGTTGATCCTTTGGAAAATGATCTGGATCAATTTTTCCTTTCTTTGTATTAGCTAACAATTAGCTTATACAATCTAGATGTAGGGTCTAACATTTCTATAAGTCAGTTTCAGCTCATTCCAATTTTCTTGTGTCAATATGCCAAGTACACACCCTTAGTCTCTATATACGATTAAATCAAAATGATTTTGATTCAATGTTTTATATAGATGATTTATATAAGTTGAAAATCCCTTTTACTTAGTTCGAGAAACCGGAACTAAGTATGCGAGCTGGCTCCCACTGACTTTAAGAATTACCTGGTTAAATACTTCAATATTTTATCTAAATCATATTTAGATTATATATTCGAAGATATAACCATTTGGTAAGTGCTTTAGATGGAATGTACTAGTGTCAGGTTCGGGTTGACGAATGAGTCAAGTGAAGATCGGTTTAAGGAATCTTGGCATCTGACTCACTCAATCAAACGTCATATACTGTACTTTTCCCTTAACTACATTTAATATTAACTCTTTAATAACCAAATGTAGTTTATTAAGAATTTATCTTAATATGCGTATAATTGTGATCACACATAATTTGTACGCTCCTGGAACCTATACGTAACTATCGATTGACTATAACATTAAGTCAGCTCCAAAACAAAATTTCGTGAAGCTTCACATCACAATTCGAGAATTTTCGCAACCAAATCAGAAAGCCACAATCACAGAAAATTTAAGCTAATCTCAATCAAATTTTAATTCCAACAGAAAACGCAATTTTCGAGACATTCATTCAAAAACAACGGATTCATAAAGATGAACCGTAATTTGTTTATCAAATAAACTTTGAGTGTAGAACACTCAATCATTGCTTTCAACTTTAAGGAATGATACATTTTATTTAACTAAGAAAATGAGTATCAGCTCCTTCTTCATGTCTCTCGAAGTCTTCGAACGGCCCCAGCAGCAACGATTGCTCAGATTGTCGACCGTCCTCCGAACTTCTCTCAATCTTCACTTCATATCAGCCACATGTATACATTACACAGATGTCTTAGTATCTCATACTATATGATTGGAAATAATTACGCTTCATTGAATTTAATTTGTTTTACTTGAGGTAGAGGCATCAGTATGCCCCTTCTTCTTCTCTGCAAGATAGATCTTACAGTTCCTCTTCCAGTGGCCAATCTTATGGCAATGGAAGCACTCAGATTTTGATGGGGCCCCTTTAGTCTTTTTCTTCCCTTTCTTCGCCTTTGCAGGTTACGGGACCTGCCTCTTCCTACCCTTGCCTTTCGGCTGGTCAGAAGAAGCAGAGCCAACAACCAGTGCAGTCGGCTTCTTCTCAATCTCCTCAAACTGCCTTAGCATATTGAGGAGACCAGGAAGATCCATTTCAAGACTGTTCATTATAAAACCAGTGATGAAAGGCTTAAACTCAGGAGTTAAAGACTTCAGGATAATGTCCACGGACATCTCATTGTCCAGGACAAATCCTAACTGGGCGGCGTCCTCTACGTACCCGATCATCTTGATAACATGATCTTGTATGGGCCCTGCCTCCATCTTTGTGCCCCAGAGATTGCTGGTGGCTTCGAACTTGGCAGCTCGAGATCGCTTGCCGTATAACTCTTGTGCATTAAGAAGCATACTTTGAACCATATGTTCATACTTCCTCTGCAGTTCGTTACTCATCGAAGCCAGAGTAAGACACCTGGCCTTCTCTGCATCCCTCTGGTATAGCTTATAGGCTTCCTTTTCCTCGAAGGTCGAATCGTCATCAGGCTTCTCCAGAGCGTCCTCGAACAGTACGTATCCAATCCCGGCTAGGGAAAGGACCAACTTAATGTTCCTAAGCCAGTCTTTGTAGTTCGTTCCAATGAGCACGTTCTTCTCTACCATATATCTAAGACCCGAATCCATTCTGCAATTTTATAGATACTTCAGTCAGTATATGTTCGTTGTATAGTTTTAATGGTTTTTAATAAAACTATATTCTCCCACTAAATTTATTAAAGCCATAATAATAAACAATTTATTATAAAATAACATTTGTGAGAGAGGGATCCGACTACCCTGAGTCTGACAACCTTGAGTGTGTCTCAACAAGTTGTCCGACTCTGCAGTCGGTAGACGAACTCGTCGTCAATCATATTAAATATGATTCCCATCGATTTTACCCCTAGTCATTTGTGATCATGAGTGTGCTCATTCGGATCACAATGGCTAGCCTAGTCAGACCCTTGTTTTCGTGTCTAGCCTGACTTGTCCCGCCGCTAGGTGTATGCACGACACGTCGGTTTGGGTCAGGACTTAGACTACATTCTTGGTTAGACTTACGCCGATGCTCGGAGGATGAGACAACGGTTTCAATCAGGTCAAGATGTTTATCAAGAAATCGGTTTCTATAAGATTGACATGTCACGGCTTGAGTGTAGCTCAACAACCGTAACACGTTTCTTACAGTTGCCAACTCCTAAAACAAGAAGGGCTACGATTTATCTTGAACAAGATTATTATCGTATTTGACTTAGGTATAGTCGATGGACTTACACATTAATGAATCGACTCCTTGCGGTCCAGCGGACGCGGCCAGGGAATTGACTAAGCGAGGACCACTTAGTACCTGGACTAGCTAGGTTGGTCCAGCAAACTTAGCCAAGCACATTGACCGACATCATGATCCATTGAAGGAGTTTTCATCAATTCTTTGTTCGTCCAAACAACTAAATGGCTTTTAATTAAGAAAACTAGTTAATCCTTATCAACTAGTGGTTCCTAAAATTCGAAATTTTATGGATTGGTTGAACAATTTTTATTAAGTCCTTATCAACTATAAGATTCATTCGTTCAACGTGCTACCACAATCTAATTAGGATTTAATAAAACATTTACAACATATTTCAAAAATAGTCTTTTATGAAAATCATCAATTAAACGATTTATTGAAAGGATTGACAATTAAAGGGACTACCCTAATCTGGTATTAGGTTTTGATGTTGTTTTGAATATCAATCATAGCATGTCACTAGTTTATTTAAAATTTCATCTTATAAATTTTTAATCATTTAATGGCTAACCTAAAAGGGTTCATGAATACATTATTCAACATGTCCATTAAAAAAATGAAACAAATAATTTATCCACATAAATTAAAGGTTCATGAAGTGACATATAATGAGAATTTGCAAGTTAAAATTATCTACATAATAGAAACACGCAAATCTAAAATTTAACAATTAAATTTAAAGATCAAAAAATTTAAAGCTTAAAACATTTTTATCACATAAAACTAGGTTTCATAAAATTATCAAATAATTTTAAAACCTAGGCTTTAAAATTTTAATCAATCATTTCTAGGATTAAAATATCGCATATATAATCTAGAAACCTATATGTAATTTAAAAGAAACTAATTTATTATTACATCTTATGAAAATAAAATATTTCTATAATTTACATATCCATTAAAGAAAATTTAAAACACTTTTAAAATCATTAGAATTTTTTTAAAAGATTTCAAATAAAGTTTTTAAAATTTCTAACCTTTATGTAACTTAAGAAAATTAAGTTTCAAAAATAAAATATTTCTTTAAAGTTACATAAACATTTAAATGCTCGAAAAATATTATATCTCATAAAAAAACTTTTATAAAGCATTTAAACATTAGAGACCCATTTAAAATTTATCGCATAAAATTAAATTGTCCCCAAAAAAAATTTCGTGTTGCAAAAACAATTTTTAAACTAATTTTAACATAAAGCTAAAATAGTTCGTATGTTAAAATTAAGCAATTTAAAGATTTAAAAAATCACTAAAAATAGATCTATAGCAAAACCTTGGCTCTGATACCACTGTTGGGGTTTTGGCAGACCCTCAGAGCTCGGGTTTGTGTCCGTCCTAAGTCGGACGAACCACAGGTGCTTAAAACGCAGCGAAAAATCAAAAACAAAACTTTTAAGCCAGCTAAACTATTTAGCTAGGCTCTAAGGGAGCCAGAACCAAGCCCGATCTTGCTAACTTGGGGTGGATCTGACCACCGCAAGAAAGATCTATACTAAAGCGACAAAATTAAATCTACACTAAAATTACTTAACCACATACCCGGAATCTTGGCCCTGGAGCAGGCAAGATGTACCGCACCGTCTTCTGATGCTCCTCGTAGTCGAGCCGCCTTGACTCGATCCGCCTGAGCCGCCTCGCACCCTCGAACCGATCCGCCCAAGCCGACTTTCGCCTCCGAGCCGATCACACGCGGTAGAAAGTTTCACTTGAGTAGAACCTGCGTCTTAGAAGTCTGGATCCAAATCCAAACCCCCTTCGTAGTCTTGCTAGGACTACTCCGGAGAATAGGAAGAGAGAGAGAGAGAGAGAGATAGTTTAGTCACCGATCGAGCTTGCTCTAAAAGTCTGAAGCTACTCGATCGAGGACTTGGTGCATTTTTCAACGAAGAGAGTGCACCCCTATTTACATAGGGAGTCGGCACTCACTCTTTCGTTGTGGGCAATGTGGGACTTTTGCAAATGAGAGGAAAAATCAATTAAGACAATTTAGCTTAATTTGTAGTTTAAGTGAGCTTTTCATAAAAGCAAACTTTAACTAATTAATTCTCTTTGCTCATTAAACTTTAGACACCAAACAAGCTATCAATCTGAAGGGCTTCGAATGGTGAACGCGTAGGAACTAACGGCGACGAATTTAGACTTCGTTTGACCCCTCAAACAATTGCTCAAAGTTGGGCAAAAAATCAATCTTCGTAGCCGTCATTTGGGGTTTCAAAAACCCCTAGAATGACTTAAGTTGCGGGCGCGCCCGCTAAGCTTAGTGGGCGCGCCCACCCAAGGCGTGGGAGGCGGGCCGCCCGCCCGCTGTGACCAGTGGGCGTTAGCCTGATGCGGCCAGCGGGTTGCGCCCGTTTTACCTCTGGGTATGGGCTTGTTAGCCCAGTGGGTCTAACCCACCTTGCCTTGAACTGTTTTCACGTTTCTGGGCTCGTTTGAGCTCCGATTTGGACGCGGTTTGAACCTGTGTTTAGACCGGGACGATCCCGTCATCCAGGTAACCCTTTCCAATATATTTGTTCCTACTAAATTTGTCGTAACCAATTTACGACATGTTTAATCATTGTTTTGCATCAGATGCAACATTTGTCCCTATTACTATTACGACTAATTTTCACAACAAGCTTTGTGAATATTAACTATTTAACATCATCAAATGAATCTCTCTCAATTTATCTTCCTATTACTAAGACACGAACACTACTCGGTGTGAGACCCTACAGCCTGACCTTACTACAGGTTGGGGCTCGGAACCCCTAGACAATGATCACTACGAGCAGTAGCTGTCGTCCCTGTTTCAGAATCATCCTAACATGATCGACCCTTTGACAATAGCATCATTGGGTTTACATTGGCTGTGTCAGTGATGAATGCCGTTAGCTATAGTCCCTTCGTCAAGACTGTGTTTCTGTTGACCTAGGGTATTGTAGGGAAATTGGGCGTTCCCTTAGGGCATAAAAACTCTAGTCCCGTCCTAAGTCGGACGGAACATAGACAGGAAAATCAAAAGCAGCAGAAGAAAAACAGTTAATCTAAATTAACATGCAAGTTAAAACTATTTTAACTTAGCCCTAAGGTCCAAGACCCTATGCCAAGATCTATGCCGACTTGGGATGGGTCTGACCATCCCAAGAAGGATCTAGCCTACTGCGATTAAATTAAACTAATGCTAATAAACTACTTTAACCACATACCCGGAATCTCAGCCCTGGAGCAGGCGAGATGTTCCGCGCCGTCTTCCGAGCTGCTCCCGTCCCACGCCGAGCCGCTCCTTGAACCGCTCCCCGAACCGCTCCTCGAACCGCTCCGCATCCCGAGGCGATCAATCCCCGTGCCGCCGAGCCAACCAACCGTCGAAGAAAGTTTCACGCGAGTGAAACCTCCGCCAAGATTTCGGATCCAGAATCCGAACTCCTTTGTGGCTTTGCTAGAGCCCGCAGGAGTAAGGCAGAAATTTAGGGAGAAAGAGAAATATTTATTTAAGCTTAGATCCGAGCGTGCTCTAACATTTACGAGAGCCGCTCAGATCTAGAGCTTGGGACGAGTTTAGAGGAAGGGGGCAGACCCCTATTTATATAGGCGGCTGACCCCTCCCCTCTACTCAATTTCCGATGTGGGACTAAAAATTAGAGTTAATTAAATCAAGTTAGTTTGCACTTCACAAAGTGCAAACTTCCGTGAATTTTAACTCACTCACCGTTGAGCTTCAGGATTGATACAACCTATCAATACGACAAGCGTTCAACGGTGAACGCATAGGAAAAAACCGTTCGTCAATCGGAGGTCGTTTGACCACTCAATTGATCGTCCAAAGATCAACCCAAGAGTGTATTTTCGCACAAAACAGCCAAGGCGGCTGCGCGCAGCCCTAGGGCTCAGAAAACCCGAAGTGGGGCCCATCATGTGGGCCCCACAGCACACGCGCGCGCTTAACAGCGCGGCGCGTGCACAGCACGCGCCCGCGAGGCGCGTGCTGTGCACGCGTCGCGTGCACAGCTGCCGCCCGCGGAAGCGGGCGGCTTTTTCTTTGAAGCGGGGGCGGGCCCGCATCAAATGCGGGCCCGCTGGGTTGTCTCGCCCGCGTCAGCGGGTGGGCCCGCTGACGCTGGCGTCAGCCCGCGTCAGCAGGCTGACGCACGCGTCAGCGGGCCCCCTTCCCTTGGGCCTGGGCTTTATTTTGACACCCTCTCTAAATGGGGTTTATCTCTCTTGGGCTTTCTATTTAACACTTTAAATAGACTTTTGGGGCTCGTTTGAACTCCGTTTTTGACGCGGTTCGAACCTGGGCGTAGACCGGGACATTCCCGTCTTACCCGTGAACTTTTCCTTGCGTTTATTTTATTGAATATTGTATTAAACAATTTAATACACATTTAATTGCTTTTGCATCAAATGCAAAGTAGTCCCTATCTAAGCTTAAATTATCATATTGCATCAAATGCAATTATCTCTTCTTTTGCATCAAATGCAAATATTCTCCCTAACTAATTTCTACCTATTACTAGACGAAGCGTTACACTCTGTGTGAGACCCTACAGCCTGACCCTTACAACAGGTTGGGCTCGAAGCCCTATACGGCAGTGACCACGAGCAGTGGTTGCCGTCCCTGCTTCAGGAATCATCATTATGTGGTTGACTCATTGACATGAGTATTGTCGGGACCACCTGACTGTTTCCGTGATGAATTCCGTAGTTATAGTCTTTTCGTCTTAACTGTGTCGTGTAGATCAAGTCTGGGGTACGGTCAAACTGTCAACCCCAATAACTTGACTCCGGTTAGTTTCTATTGATCTTTAGTCAACTAATGTTGGACTTCTTCCAACATACTCTGTGCAGAGTTTTTACTAAAGACCGAACTAACTCTACGACACTAACTCCCATTGACCGAGAGAGACGAATCCTTTCTTGGTCATTACTCGCCTCGTACGTTTCAAGTGACACCCAATCAAAAGACCTTTCGACAGGCCTTGCCTCGAAGCTAGGTCAGTTGATCTAAGTGGCACCGTTCACGCACAGGTCCGTTAAAATGACCTCAAGTCAAAAGACCAACTATCCTATCATCACTCAGAGTTATCACTGACAGATTGGTCAATATAACCATATGATAACTCTAGTGGATCGTTCAGTGAACTCATTCTAATGAGCACCTGTGTCTCGTCTTTGATTTCGCCAAGTCAAGCGATCATGAGATCATCGCCACCGATAAACGGTGAAGACTAAGACACAATGGTCTATCCGATGTTTCGATATCCTTGTCTCGAAACATCTACGACCACGAACCATTTTAGACTTATGCTACAAACGGTCAAACGTTTCTCCATGATCGAGATACTCATCTCGATACTCGTTTGACCTTGCATAAAGTCTCAGGACTTTACCTAAGTTGATATCTAATTATAAAATAACTTAGATAAATTATTACCAAACAGCTTACTGTTATTTCGAACAAGATGTTTGTGCTATTCACACAGGAATAAATGGCCTCGAGGGCATCATATTCCTACATCTCCCACTTGCACTCAGGCCCATTTATCTCGATATCTAATATCGTTTTTACACATAAGTTTTCCCGACTTCATGTGATAGAGCCTTCGTGAGTGGATCTGCCAAAACCGTCTACACTATAGACTTAAGGGGTTTTTATGTTTGTATTAGACCAACCATGAAAATAATTCATTTGGTCTGTCGGAATCCATAATATTTTATTTTACTTGGATCTTATCCAGTTTATCGTACCTTACGATAATCATTTAAATTTGTTAATGGTCATTTTAAATGGCTCATATCTATTCTTGATAAAGTATCAAACCTTTTGATTACTTTGTCAAAATGTATGTTCCATCCCTTTGATGATTCGCATGTAATTTATACGCTCCCACTGACCTTGAAAACTATCTGGCTAATTCATATAAGTTGGTTCGTCTAAATCATATTTAGAAAAACGAACTTATAAGTGAATGCACAAATTTTCATGGTCAACTTGAGCGTTTACATCGAGTTTGGTCCGAGTAGATCTGTACACATCTGTTGGCGAAACCGGTTTCATCATAATCCGTTTTAAAGAAATTAGGATGAAAACCGTTCCCGTCCAACATTATTGTACTTCACTATTTTCTTTTCTGCACCAATCTTTCAACTTAAAGATTTACTTGCAGAAAGTGAGGAAACATTTTCCTTGGCCACGTAAACTAAATTCTGAAATTTATTTACGCACACGGACCTGCATCAAGTTTTAAATTGGAGTTACTACTCCGAATTTCATCCTTGAAGTTGACTAAGTCATCATCAGTTATGATGTCTAACTTGACAATCCGTCTCACGAGATTCGAGTAATAATACAACTTACTTACTATTGATTTATTGAATATATTATTGATAATGTTCTCATAGAACTTTATCAAAACCTAGGCATTACTATCTGGGACTTAACCCAGAGGGAGGACTTAACTCAGAGTCACTTACAATGGATCACATTAAATCTAATTAAGTGTGATTCATACCTTTTAACACACCGATGTGTTAACAGACTTGATCTGAGAGAAAATCACATTTTCTTTTAATTACACAAGATTTTATTTGGCTAAGTATTTGACCATTCGATCTAATCGAATCAGTTTAAATACTTTAGTCATTTCGTTCTTTATTTTATCAGACTTGTGTTTCATCAAGAACACGTGTCTTAGTAAAATATACGAATAACTTATTTTGTTAAAAATAGACTCGGGTACATCAGTATGTACGAGACTGAGTTCAACAACTCATTCTCCCACTGTCTTACAGATGGGTTTTGGCCATTGTATCTAAGAGGCTAAGACTCACAAGTGTCCGTAGACTTCATAATACGAGAGGTCAGACCCCTCTTTATGTGACTTGTGAAGCTTAATCTCTTGATACGGCCTAGTCTAATTTTACCATATAAGTTTGCTACAATCTTGTGTATTTATATATTAACATTTAATATATATATATATAGTTATTTACAAATTACTTAACACAAAACGTTACTTCAGAAGCAATGTGACGACATTCGTCAAAATGTGTTAAACGTCTTTTGTATAACAACTTATTCCGAAATGTGACATTAAAATATGTCACGTTTTCATTTCCTCCTACTTATGCCTCTACTAATGATAAATTAAACTAACTTTCTCAATTGACTTTCCGAAGTGCCTTCTTCCTTTTCTAAATCACATTTAGATATCAACATAAATAAATAGCTATGCAAGCAACTTATGTATCCAAACGCTTGAGCTTTGCAATCTTGAGTGTAGCTCAAGAAGTTGCTTGTCTCAAGATCCGGTTGGGATACATAGTCTTGCATCGCTCATGCACTCGTATTCGACTCAAACGGTTTGATCGAATTTTCGAACTTTACGGATCAAAATTGTTTGTCCATACAACCTTGAGGGTAGCTCGACAAGTTGTAGGGAAAAACATACTTTGAATGTCCTATATGTTCAAGCTGCCTCATATAGAGACGAGTGACATGTAGCGTTAATCATATTTCTTAAGTCTGTTCTTTAGAAGGTCATTTAATTTGTCAACGAGAATATAGTTTAATTCTATCAACTAGAATTTAACTTTATATTCAATTAATCAACTTATTGACCAGTTAACCATTTCCAATATTATCAATTGATTCTTTAGGTAAACATAGTCTTGCCCTAGTTTTAGCATATGTTCTGTATTAAATATAGGTAGATTGGCTTTTATCTATCTATATCCTCCCACTATTTTTTCGAACGTTTTAAAGCTTAATAACGAACGATTTAATCGAATTAAAATTAATGGGTAAGAGTTCCGATCACCTTGAGTCTAAACAACCTTGAGTGTAGCTCAACAAGTTGATTGACTCTGCGATCGGAAGATGACTCTTCATCGATCATATCGGATATGACTCTCTTAATCGGTTTTTGTCCCTAGCCATTCGTGATCATGAGTGTGCTCATCCAAATCACAATGTCTAGTCTAGTCGGACCCTTGTTTTCATGTCTAGCCTGACTCGCCCCTCAGCTCGGTGTATGCACGACACGTCGGTTTGGGTCGGGTCTTAGACTACATCTAGGCAGACTACATCGTTGACTTAACTTACGCCGACGCTCGGGGTACGAGACGACGGTTAGGGTCAGTCAAGATTTCATCTTATGTACTTAAGGAGTTGGTTTCTACAGGGTTGCCATGTCACAGCTTGAGTGTATCTCAACAACTGTAACACGGGCCCTATAGTTGCTAATCCCTAAAAACAAGGAGGGCTACGGCTAATCTTGAAAAAGATCATTAACGTATTTGACTTAGATATAGTCCAGGGTGTCATACAATCATGATTCGCGACATTGCGGTCCAGCGGAACTCAGCCAGGGAATTGACTAAGTCAGGATCACTACCCCTTGGACTAGCAAGGGTTGACCCAGAACTCTTAGCCAAGCACATTGACTGGATCATGGTCCATTGAATGAAGCTTGTCATTTTTGTATGTATGCCATAGACTAAACAGCTTTTATTAACAACTAATTAATCCTATAAACTAGTTGAATCCTTAAATTCAAAATTTTTAGGATTTGTTTAATAACTTTTATTAAGTCCTTATCAACTATAAGGTTCACGTGCTACCCTAATCGTTATTAGGATTTTAATAAATTATTAACAACGCTAGAAGCGAAGTCCTTTAATGAAAATTAATTATAACAATTAGAATTTGAAAATTCATTTAAAGGACTACCCTAATCAGGAATTAGGTCTTTAATATTGTTGTTAATGATTTATTAAAGCATAGCATGTCATTAAAATTCATGTAATAAATTTTAATCATTTTTAATGGCTAACCTAAGAGGTTGTCTTGTGTTATCAAATAAGGGACAAGATTAACAAGCCATAAAAAATAAAGCTACACTAATTTATCGCATAAAGATAGTGCACAATTATTTAACATTTAAATATACTAAGTTTATCGCATAAACTATTTCTGCATGCAAACATAAATTTAACAATTAAATTTAAAATATGATTTTGAAATTATTTTATTTTTATCTCATAAAAAAAACTTAATTTTAAAATCACTAATTTACATGCTACGTTTAAAAAATTTATCGCATAAACATTTAAAGCCTTAAAATCAATTTTACATAAACTTAAAATCATCATTTTAAAATTTCCATGCTTAAAAATTTATCATATAAAAATTTTTAGGCATCCAAAATAAATTTTAAACTTTTTTTTAAAAAAATTAGTTTTAAAAGTTATCTCATAAATTTTAAAACGTCATTTTAAAAATTTCCATGTTCAAAAAATTTCAAAGGAAAATTTTAGAACATCTAAAACATTTTTAAAATTTATCTCATAATTTTAAAAACATTTTAAATTAAAAAAGTATTTAAAAGCATTAAACACGTTTAATAAAATCGCAGTACCTAGATCGCTACGCAAACCTAGGCTCTGATACCACTGTAGGGTATCACTCTGATATCATTGCGACACTGTTAAGGCCCATCATCCATGGCACCCTAGACCCGTCACAAGATACCTCAGAAACTTGTTTTACGGCATGCCTCTCGACAATGCCCAACCCATTATAAGATCCCCATCTTATCGGGACTTGGTACGGTAAGAGCGATTACTTCGGGTCAGTTCATAACCCGAGAACCCGTACTCAAGCTCAACAAGCTCTGATACCAGAGTGATACCCTACAGTGGTATCAGAGCCTAGGTTTGCGTAGCGATCTAGGTACTGCGATTAAATTAAACTAATGCTAATAAACTACTTTAACCACATACCCGGAATCTCAGCCCTGGAGCAGGCGAGATGTTCCGCGCCGTCTTCCGAGCTGCTCCCGTCCCACGCCGAGCCGCTCCTTGAACCGCTCCCCGAACCGCTCCTCGAACCGCTCCGCATCCCGAGGCGATCAATCCCCGTGCCGCCGAGCCAACCAACCGCCGAAGAAAGTTTCACGCGAGTGAAACCTCCGCCAAGATTTCGGATCCAGAATCCGAACTCCTTTGTGGCTTTGCTAGAGCCCGCAGGAGTAAGGCAGAAATTTAGGGAGAAAGAGAAATATTTATTTAAGCTTAGATCCGAGCGTGCTCTAACATTTACGAGAGCCGCTCAGATCTAGAGCTTGGGACGAGTTTAGAGGAAGGGGGCAGACCCCTATTTATATAGGCGGCTGACCCCTCCCCTCTACTCAATTTCTGATGTGGGACTAACAATTAGAGTTAATTAAATCAAGTTAGTTTGCACTTCACAAAGTGCAAACTTCCGTGAATTTTAACTCACTCACCGTTGAGCTTCAGGATTGATACAACCTATCAATACGACAAGCGTTCAACGGTGAACGCATAGGAAAAAACCGTTCGTCAATCGGAGGTCGTTTGACCACTCAATTGATCGTCCAAAGATCAACCCAAGAGTGTATTTTCGCACAAAACAGCCAAGGCGGCTGCGCGCAGCCCTAGGGCTCAGAAAACCCGAAGTGGGGCCCATCATGTGGGCCCCACAGCACACGCACGCGCTTAACAGAGCGGCGCGTGCACAGCACGCGCCCGCGAGGCGCGTGCTGTGCACGCGTCGCGTGCACAGCTGCCGCCCGCGGAAGCGGGCGGCTTTTTCTTTGAAGCGGGGGCGGGCCCGCATCAAATGCGGGCCCGCTGGGTTGTCTCGCCCGCGTCAGCGGGTGGGCCCGCTGACGCTGGCGTCAGCCCGCGTCAGCAGGCTGACGCACGCGTCAGCGGGCCCCCTTCCCTTGGGCCTGGGCTTTATTTTGACACCCTCTCTAAATGGGGTTTATCTCTCTTGGGCTTTCTATTTAACACTTTAAATAGAATTTTGGGGCTCGTTTGAACTCCGTTTTTGACGCGGTTCGAACCTGGGCGTAGACCGGGACATTCCCGTCTTACCCGTGAACTTTTCCTTGCGTTTATTTTATTGAATATTGTATTAAACAATTTAATACGCATTTAATTGCTTTTGCATCAAATGCAAAGTAGTCCCTATCTAAGCTTAAATTATCATATTGCATCAAATGCAATTATCTCTTCTTTTGCATCAAATGCAAATATTCTCCCTAACTAATTTCTACCTATTACTAGACGAAGCGTTACACTCTGTGTGCGACCCTACAGCCTGACCCTTACAACAGGTTGGGCTCGAAGCCCTATACGGCAGTGACCACGAGCAGTGGTTGCCGTCCCTGCTTCAGGAATCATCATTATGTGGTTGACTCATTGACATGAGTATTGTCGGGACCACCTGACTGTTTCCGTGATGAATTCCGTAGTTATAGTCTTTTCGTCTTAACTGTGTCGTGTAGATCAAGTCTGGGGTACGGTCAAACTGTCAACCCCAATAACTTGACTCCGGTTAGTTTCTATTGATCTTTAGTCAACTAATGTTGGACTTCTTCCAACATACTCTGCGCAGAGTTTTTACTAAAGACCGAACTAACTCTACGACACTAACTCACATTGACCGAGAGAGACGAATCCTTTCTTGGTCATTACTCGCCTCGTACGTTTCAAGTGACACCCAATCAAAAGACCTTTCGACAGGCCTTGCCTCGAAGCTAGGTCAGTTGATCTAAGTGGCACCGTTCACGCACAGGTCCGTCAAAATGACCTCAAGTCAAAAGACCAACTATCCTATCATCACTCAGAGTTATCACTGACAGATTGGTCAATATAACCATATGATAACTCTAGTGGATCGTTCAGTGAACTCATTCTAATGAGCACCTGTGTCTCGTCTTTGATTTCGCCAAGTCAAGCGATCATGAGATCATCGCCACCGATAAACGGTAAAGACTAAGACACAATGGTCTATCCGATGTTTCGATATCCTTGTCTCGAAACATCTACGACCACGAACCATTTTAGACTTATGCTACAGACGGTCAAACGTTTCTCCATGATCGAGATACTCATCTCGATACTCGTTTGACCTTGCATAAAGTCTCAGGACTTTACCTAAGTTGATATCTAATTATAAAATAACTTAGATAAATTATTACCAAACAGCTTACTGTTATTTCGAACAAGATGTTTGTGCTATTCACACAGGAATAAATGGCCTCGAGGGCATCATATTCCTACAGGTATGGTTTATTGTCAACCCTATTAGACAACATTGGTCAGTATACGGCGGTCTTTGTTGTATTCACGTTGTACTTCTTACAACATACCCCGGCTGAGGATTAACACAAAGATCGTACTGAGCCTGTGACACTAACTTCCCTTTAACGGAAGTGACGAATCCCATCTTAGTCATCTATTCGCCTCGAGAGCTTCGGGTGCAACTCAACCTAAGATCTTTCAGCAGGCCTAACCTCGAAGCTAGATCATAGGTCTAAGCTACACGGTTCACTCACAGGTTCGTACAAATGACTTCAGGTCATAAGGACCATCTTACCTATCATCACCCTAGAGTTATTAAAGATAGTTTAGTTAAAGTTAACCATTTAATAACTCTAAGTTGGTCGTTCAGTGGACTCATTCTCCAATGAGCACATGTGTCTCGTCTCCGACTTCACCAAGTCGAATGACTATGAGATCATCATTACCCTAAGGTAAGACTAAGACACAGTGGTCTATCCGATGTGTCGATATCCAGTTCTTGACACATCTATGACCACGAATCGTTTAAGGCTTACGTTTCTATTCGGTCGCTTACTTACTCATAATCGAGATCTTATCTAGATCCACAAGGACCTAACTATAAGTCTACGGATATTATCTAAGTATATCAATACGAACGATTTTAAACTTAGGATAATAGGTACCATATACAGTATGAACAAGACGTATACTTAGGATAAATTGCCTTATGGGCATATATCCTCCTACAGCTAGGCCTTAATTACTTTGTGTACTTTGTTTTAAAGACGCTGGTGTTAAAAGTGTAATGACTATTTATGATGCTTCTGAGAAATTCGCGTGGAGGGACCTACTTTGCTAAATAACGATTATTGTGCTTAAGTCAAGAAGTAAGAAAAAAGTACCTCTTTTTTGCTTTAAGCACATGCGGACCTGCTCACGTCCTCGCTCCCAAGTATAATGGGAAGCGGGGCGTGACAGGTTTTAGTGGTGGCCCATGCAGGTCCTCCTCCTCCTCCTCCTCCTCCTCTTACACTCTGCGAAATACTTCAGAAACAGTGTGAATATCATCACTAACCAGATCGTTTGAATAACTTTGTACACAAATGTTTAACTTGTTCCTTTTGCAGTATGGCAGGAAGACCACACACTCACAATGGAAATGGAACTAGCGGAAATGGTGCTCCCGACATCCGTGAACTCATGAGTGTCATGAGAGGAATGTTGGAGATCTAACATCAGCTGATCCAGTAGGGTCAGCAGCATGCACCACCTGCACCACCCCCTCCTCGAGCTGAGCCTGGAGCCAAGCAATTTCAGGAGTTGAAGCCGAAGAGCTTTTCTGGAAGAGAAGGCCCGCTAGAAGCTGAAGGATGGGCCTGAAACATAGAAGATGACATGAGTCTTGCCCGCATTGACTAGGTAGGCTGGGTAGAAGTTGCCAAGAAACAGTTGACTGGAAATGCTCTAAACTGGTGGGACACCGAAGAAGCTCGTCTTGTCAAGCCCATCAACTGGACCATGTTACAAGAGCGATTCGACGCTCAATATTTTCCTCGATCAGCTAAAAGGGAACTGCAGCAACGTTTCGTCAACCTGGAACAAAGAAATCGGACTGTTGACGAATAAGAGGCAGAATTTTCGATGCTTAGTCGATTCGCCCTGCATCTGGTAGAAGATCACGAAGACTGCGCTTATCAGTTTCTCCAGGGACTAGACCTGGACATTCAGACTTCAATGTCTTCGACGAATCTGACTACACATTAGGAAGTGTTGGATGCTGCTAGGAAACATGAGCTCATTGTAAAGTGTAAGAAGACGCTTCAGATTAGAGGAAGTAGACGTCCACTGGAGCCACCCAGGGGCAATCTCCGACGTACTCAGACTGCACAATTCAAGAGGCATGCTGTCCCGACCAACAATCGACCTCAGATGGGTGCTTCCACTGCAAGCAGATAGATTGGTCATGTCAAGAAGGACTGTAGAGCTGCTGAATCAATGCTTGATATGTGGAGCATCTGCACATGATACCAGAGATTGCCCTCGTCGCACCATCAAGCCGATGACTCCTGGACCTTCTGGACCTATTCAGCATAGAGATCCTGGGCCTACTCAGCATGGACCATCTCTGGCTCCACAACAGAAGGCTTTTGCACTAATAAGGCAAAACCAGCCGAGGCGTCCGGTTTTCACCATGACAGCCCTGGAGGCTGAGACTGATGAGCAAGTGATATCAAGTAATACTTAAACCCTTCTTTTATAATGCTTATGGTATGTGTATGTGTTGCTTGTCTATCTTTTAGCTAAGACATATTTCCTATGTACTAGGTGTTATCTTAATAGCCTCTCATCCAGCCCTATCTCTTTTTGACTTTGGAGCCACTCACTGCTTTATATCCCGAGGATTTTTAGATAAACATTCTATTCATGTTGACTCTCTACCAAATTGCTTGAACATCACTACTGGGAGTGGAGTAGTGAAAACATCTAGTGGCTGTCGGTCTTGCCCTATAGTGATTTGTGGATACGAGTTATGAGAAGATTTTATGATAGTCGACATGCCAAACTTCGATGTAATATTCGACATGGATTGTTTAGGAAATTTCTACGTTACTATCAATTTCCACAAAAAGAAAGTAGTGTTTGAAATCCCTGATCACCATGTGTTTAAATTCACAAGCGGAGACTGTTCACTTGGGCATGTCAAATTTCGAGCCAAGCCGAATGAACTAATCATTGCATCAATGCAAGTTGAGCCCGAGAAGCCTAGTGTGGTTCGAGACTTTGGAGACGTATTCCATAAAGATATTTCAGGATTACCGCCTGATCGAGCTCTAGAATTCTCTATCGACCTTATGCCAAACACTCAACCTATTTCGAAGGCTCCTTATCGTATGGCTCCTGCAAAACTGGAAGAACTTCGAAAACAACTCAACGACCTATTACAGAAGGGATTGATACATCCCAGCGTATCTCCTTGGGGTGCGCCAGTTCTTTTGGTCAAGAAGAAGGATGTGTCAAGAAGGATAAGTGTGGATTATCGAGAACTGAATAAGGTAACCATAAAGAACAAGTACCCGCTGCTGCGCATTGACGACATCTTCTATCAACTTGGTGAATCACGAATATTCTCTAAGCTGGATCTCCGAAGTGGATATCATCAAGTGAAGGTAAGAAGTGAAGACATCCCGAAGACGGCATTCCGAACCAAGTATGGGAACTATGAATTTGTAGTCATGCCATTCGGTGTGACTAAAGCCCCAACAGTATTCATGAACCTTATGAACTTGATCTTCTTTGAGTTTTTGGATAAGTTCGTGGTGATCTTCATCGACGACATCTTGGTACACTCGAAGGATGAAGAGAGCATGCCGAGCATCTGCGGATTGTATTGGAGACTTTGCGACATCATCGGTTATTGATGTGTCCATATTTTCCATCTTTTCATGGCATCATTCCATTGTATTTCATATCATATTTGCATCCAAATCCCGCATTTTCCTACGATATTGAAATTCTAATGCCAGATTCGAGTTTCGTAGAGTTTTGTGGATTTTCAGGGATTTTGTAGCGATTCGGGACCACTTTTGGATATGGACACATCCAGCATGCCCGTGAGCCCGTTGGCGAAGCTCTACAGGAGTTCGCCAAGTTTTGGTAGCCTATGGGAGGAGTAGAGGAGATTACCAGGAGAAGAGGAGAAGCTGCAAGAGAAACTAAATTTTTCCCAGGCGACTTGACCGAGCAGGTCAGGCTGCTCGGTCGAGCTGATACACGAGATGCAGCTGATACGCAAGCTGCTCGATCAAGCAGAGTGGTGCCTGGCTGAGCAACTTCTATTTTTAATGTCCACCATCAACATCCTGCTCAACCGAGCAAGATTTATGCAACCGAGTCAGCTGACGACTCGACCGAGCAAGGCTTACTTGGGCCGAGCAGGCAGAATGAAACTTTTTGAAGGATCCTGATCCACTGACGGACTCGACCGAGCAAGCGGGCGGCTCGACCAAGCAGCCCGACCGAGCAAGCTTCTGCTCGACCGAGTCACTGACTCGGTCGACGACAATGCGGGCTAATTTTGAAATTCTTCGTGGGCCCGCTGGATGCGCTGAGGGAGAGTGAAGTGCGGATCTGGGGGACGAAATTAGGGAGCGGATTCTTTGTAAGTTTTTAAATTAGGTTTGAGAGGGAGAAGAGATTGAAAAGGGATTGTAGATCTAAACCTAGTTTTCTTTGATTTTGAATTAATTTTTGGGAGAAAACTTACGTGCTATTATTCCTGCGTCCTGAAATCTGTTGAATCTCTTTGGATTATAATTGGCTACTGTTCTTTCTCGCTTTCGGTACGTAAGTTATTCATTTCTCACTTGATTCAATTGCTACAATGTTTTCTTTGATAAAAATCGTATTTTTATTTGTCAAAATCATCATGTGTGAGTAGTCTCCTCTAGGGTTGATGGGTTAGCCCTAAGACATTAGGATAGAGATGTAGATCTGGATCTCTAGGTTGTATTGGGAATAAAAGGGAGTATTTCAATCGATCCATCTGAATCCCTAGGATAACTTGTACTGAGATCGTACCCACAGTCGGTGGAATTGATGAGCTTAAGGAGTATCCTTGAGATTTAAATAGGGAAATTAGTGGATCCAACTAAGGCTCGTGACCATGCCCGGCTCATACCTTGAGGGGATCCACCGACGAACTATATCGCTACATTGACGGCTACCACCATTGCGTCAATGAGAGCCACAGAAATACCTCGAAATCCTAACCCCCGAGAGTGGTATGAATTGGAAAACCAATCCCCTAAACCTAAAACGACGTAAAGATCCCATCCTAACATCGATCTCCAACGGTCTTAGCGGTGATCCCTAAGACCCGAGTTTTCTTTATTATCAAGTTAACAACACCATCACAACCAATCTTTCCAAACCGACAGCTATCTCACTCTGAGACCTAAAAATAATCTGAGACCTCAAATACACTGTCATTATCCCTGTGGTATCCGACATCTTTTATACTATAATTTGACACCGTCCGCTTGCAGATAGAGCTCAGAGCGATACCTAGGAGCTATACTACGCCTAGCGACTGTGACACCGCTAAGTGGAATTCAGGTGTAAGTTCAGGGTGCGTCAAGTTTTTGGCACCATTGCCGGGGACAGTTACGGTGTATCTCAGTTTATTTTTTTTATTTTTGAAAAGTTTGCTAGCGAATCTTATCATTCCTTGTCTCTCCACCCTTTTCATTCTTCCTTGCTACTAATGGTATTTTTCTGAGCTGTCTTGTGCATGATCACTCACTTTGGGGGTTTTGCTAAAGAATTGTTATTCGACCCTGAGATCGAGAAAATAGTAAGAGCTCTGAGGGCTTCGAATAGAAATCAGGCACCTTCTGATCAAATGGCAGACAATACCGTCACTCCACCTCGCACCGGGTCCATCCGGGACCACATGAAGCCGAGCTTCGGAAACAATTCTTCCATCCTGAGACCGCAAATGGCAGCAGCTAGCTTCGAGTTGAAGACCGGGCTCAAAATCTTATGCAGTAGGATCCCTTCCATGGGCACCCGCACGAGAATCCTAACCATCACATCGACACTTTTCTGGCAAAGTGCGATACATTTAAAGCTAAAGATGTGAGCGACAATGCCATCAAGCTAAGGCTCTTTCCCTTCACCTTGAGGGATAAAGCTTCATACTAGCTACTGGCCCACCCGTCCAACCACTTTACTACATGGGAGCAACTGGTGCTCGCCTTTGTAGACAAATTCTATTCACCCTCAAAAATGGTGCGGATCAGAGGGGCTATCTCTAATTTCAAACAGCTTCCGCAAGAATCTCTCTACGAGGCCTGGAAAAGGTTCAAGAACTGTCAACATCAGTGCCATCATCATGGGATCCACTCATGGGACTTGGTTCAAAGTTTCTACAATAGGCTGCAGCCCAGCACTAAGATGATAATTGATGCTGCCGCGCAAGGTGCCCTACTGGACAAATCGCCTAAAGAAGCCATCGATCCACTTGAGCATATGGCGGCAAATAATCAGCAGTGGAGCGAAGAGCGCACCATTGTTACCAGGACCCCCGATCCTAGCCACCATTGCTCCTAGCCACCTTGATTCTCACATTGAAACTTTGTGTAAACAGGTGCCTAGGATTGAACAATGTTTGGACTCTATCCCAGCAACTACCAGCACCTCTGATTATCATCCTTCAGAGGATTATGGATAGCAAAGTTACATTCCCAATGAGGGACACTATGATGGAGTCGAATCATCTGAGTCGGTACAGTATGTCTGTCATGCCCCGCTTTCCAAAACGATGGGAATGAGACGTGACTAAGGTCCGCATGGGCCGGAGCTGTGAGGCTCGGACCCAATAAGCATCTGTGAGGAACACAAAAGATAGAAACATGTCCTTGCATATATAAAATTCGGAACAACAGAAAGTACAGAAAGAAAAGATGCATTCATTTTATTCCACAAAGATGTCCAAAAGTACAAGAGTCTAAAAAGGAAATAATGCCCAACATGGCTACAACTGCAGAAAGGAAACTAATGGTGCTACGCATCCAACCTAAAACAGAAAAGTAAAGAGGTGATACGCACCCAAACTACAAACAATGGAACCCCAAGGTCAGCAGCTGGGGAACCTCTAAGACTGGTCTTCACTCGGGTCGTGCTCCTGAACAGCAACGTACTCCTGCTCCCAGTCCTCTGGTTCTGGCTCCTGGTCTACAAACTTTGTCACGGTACCTGACGTACAAACACCAAGAGAAAGTGGTTGTACGTCAGTCGAAGTCTGCAAGTAAATGTGAGAAGACTCCACTGCAAGGTGTATAACATTTTAAGGATGGCATTTTAAAGGTTGTTTACATGATGATGATGTAACAGCATGACAGATATGTATATATGCAAGAAAGTAAAGACAACGCTGAAAAAGTAAACGTGATAGGCGATAGCCATAGCGTGTGCTACTGGCTATAAGACTAGACTTGACATGACATGACATGACATGAAGTACTGTGTGTTTCACGAAGGGTTCACGCCTTACGGTTTGAGGGCGGCCAGACCCTTTCCCCGTGCGACCGCTCAACCCTACCCCAACCCGAGTGCTCAAGACAAGACAATATATGACCACTCGCTCTAGCTTGACGAGTGCCTATATCCCAATGGTCCATAATGTGACTCTCACTCCCTTGGTGAGCGCCGAACATCCCGTAGGTGAAACTATAACTGGGATCACTCTCTATCTTAGAGAGCATCCGAAACGCCCGTAGCTTTTTAGTAACAGGGATCACTCTCTCTAGCTTGGAGAGCATCCAAAACACCCGTAGGCTTTTTGGTAACAGGGATCACTCTCTCTAGCTTGGAGAGCATCCGAAACGCCTGTGGGCTTTTTGGTAACATGGATCACTCTCTCTAGCTTGGAGAGAATCCAAAACGCCCGTGGGATTTTTGGTAACATTTCATGATATGACAAGTGGTAAAGAGTTGTTCTTTCTAGGGGGTCTACACACACGCACACACAGATGAAACCTATGGTAGCAGTTGTTGTTGTTGTTGATTCTAGGGGATCCACACGCGCGCGCGCGCACACACACACACACAGATAGAACCTAGAGTGTCAGTTGTTGTTGTTGTGTCCAGACCTCGTTGTCAAGTCCAGGCTGTCGTGGGGTGTCCCAGATGCTATCATTTCATGTCTGCTTCTCTTGTTTATACTTATCACGGTTTAAGGAAGACAATGGCCTAAATGTGGTCAAAACTACACAAGTGAACACACTTGCCTGCGGTGGCGAGTGAGTCATCGATCTGGATCGTCTCGTCGAAGCGGTGCCTCGGCGATGGTTCGTCTGAAACGAGCCAACGGCGGTGTCAGAACGCATTTTTCATCAATCCTATTATGGTAAGTTTCTAAGTTCAACGGGGCTACCCTAATAGTTCGAAGTCACGATTTTGATTCGATTGTTCTGCCTAATCGACGACTATTCTATGTGCACAGATAATCAAGTCCATTTGTCGATTTCTAGAGTTGAACATCGTTTTAAAGAGCGTAAAGTAAACTTTAGTTAATGTTGGCAATTTTTAGATTAAGTTTTGGTTTGCTATGATTTAGGTTTTTACTACGAGTTAGGGAACTAACCTTTACGACGTTTGGACGTAGATCGAACGTCGGGTCTGAACGACGGTAGATCCTCATCGTCAACGACGTCTCGGCCACGGGTAGCATAGCAAGAATGGTACGGACAGCGAATACGGCCTCGGGATCTCTCCGGTTGCGAGTAGCGCAATGGATCTACACCGCGGCTACGACTTCGGGGAAAACACGTGAGATCTGCGACGTGCGTGAACTCTTAGGAGCAAGGAGGGCTATCAAGGATTAGTGGAGGTCGAAGGGGGGGTTGCTCGGCCTGATGGGTGGCTGACGGCGGCTGCACGCGACGACGGCCAGCCGTGAGAAGGCGAAAAGGACAGATTTTACGCGTCGGTTCACTTTTTTGAGTCACAGCGAAGATGTGGCAGCCTGAGGGGCAAGGGAACACTTGCAGGTGATAGAGGGGATCGAGGGGAGGCTGATGGAGGTAGGGCTGGTCACCGGTGGTGGTCGAAAGCAGGTGGCCAGCGGTTACAATGCAGACTGGCGGCAGTTGACAGGTTTGGTTGCGGCAATGGTGTTTTGGGGTGTTTTGAGAGGTTCTTTAAGGGAGAGAGAGTAGGGGAGAGGGGAAAATGTTGTCGAGGATGAGGGGAGGCCGAAGAGTGGCTGGAGGATTGCCAGAAGTGGGTCGGCGTGGGGTTTGAGTGGCTGTTGGCAGCTGTAATGGGCGACAAGGGTAGGTAGGGGTGTTTCAAGGGGAAGGGAAAAGAGAGAGGAGAGATGGTCAGAGCTTCGATGATGGTGGCCGGAACTCTGAGGAAGCCCGACAACGATGGGTCAGGTCGGATGCGTGGGTTCCTAGATGTGGCGGCTGTTATCTCGTGTAAGCCCTAGGGTATTCTCGGGTTAGGGTTTTAAGAAGTAAAGTTTGCTATATATTGATACAAAAGGGGTGTATATAAGGTAGGGATCGTCTAAACCTTGCAATACTAACAACACACACTAGAGGGGGGGGTGAATTGTGTAATGGCAATAAAATTGTCCAAATAAAATTTAACTTGCAGATGCGGAATTATAAATGCAAGAGGAATTAAATGGCACAATCAAACCAAACGCAAACACAAAGATTTACCCTGGTTCCCCAAACTTGGGTACGTCCAGCCACACCAATATCCACTATAATCCCACAAAGAGAAGTGAATACAAATCTCACAAGGAGATCCCCCACAAAGAGGATTTATGCCCTACACAAGGACCCAACCAATCCTACACGAGGATCACGACTTCCACAAAGAGAATCACTAACTCCCACTCAGAGAATTAGGGTTAGAACTACACTAGGACACTCAAACTCCCACAAAGAGAGTTACTCCCACAAAGAGAGTTCCTAGTCCCACAAAGAGACACTCTAGTCCCACAAGGAGACAATCTCCCACAAGGAGAAAATCCTAATCCCACAAAGAGAAATAGGAAAACAATTTACACCTTGTAAAGTAAATACTCTTACCTATGCCTTGAGATGCTTACTCATGAATGAATGCAAGGCATGGAAGAGGATCTCCAAGTGTTGGAATATGCTTGAGAGCACTTGGATGATTTCCCTTGAGCTGGACTTTAATGCATGAAGAAAGTTGAATGCTCAATTAGAGGGAAATGAGGGAGCTTGAGAGTGGCTTATTGATCTCTTAAGATTTTCTATAGAATCAAGAGTTTTTCAAATGTTGTCAAGAGTTCTCAAGAATGGCAGCACACCCATATATATAGGAAACCTATATCAAGCCCAGAAACCCAAAGAAACAGCCAGAAAAACAAATCTGCAACGGCTAGAAACTAGGTGAAAACGACAGGAACAATCGACTGATGATCATAAGACAGTCGATTGATCAACGGCTAGAAAATATCCAACGGCTATAATCTGAGCCAGGACAGTCGACTGACTAAGTCAATACAGTCGACTGAAAAACATGACAGGCGCATATAAATCCTTCAGCAGATGGCTGCTGCAGGGGATGGATCGAAACAGAGAGCTGCACTCTTTCTCCAATTCTTCGCACAGGCGACTGGTGTTAATACTATAGTCGACTGTCGAATAGTCAGGCGACTGTATATTCTTCATCAGTCGACTACTGTAAAGTATGGAGAGAAGACAGAGAGATGCAGAGATTGCACTTACGCTAGACAGGTGACTATTGACCAAATCTCAGGCGACTGCAAGTTTACAGGCGACTGGGAACTGATTGACAGGAGACTGTGCGTAAAACTCAAGTTTGAGTCAATAGAAATGTTGACTTGAGCAGTGCATATCAGGCGACTGTAGAAGGATCTACAGGCGACTGGAAATCACCCAGTCGACTGTGTTTCCCTCATCAGACGACTGACCGAAAGAGTGAACCTATTGGGTTGGATTCTATGATAATCCTAAGGTTCACTAAGATGGTTAAATGCATGAGCATGAATGAGTAAACCATCTAGCAAGGCATTACATCAACCCTAGACTCAAAAGAGAGAGAAAGTAATAAAGTAAATTACATGAATTACAATGCTTTCAAAAGATTCCAAGTCTTCAATCTTGATGCCTTGAAAAGCTCTCCATCATCTCCAAGCTTTGGCACTCCTTGAGTCCAAACTTTGGCTCTTCTTCACAGGATGTCCATCCTTACACCAAGTGATTAGTCTCCAAGAAAGATATCTTTGAAATAAACTGAGAGACTAAAACATGAGATTCATTAGCAACAACATAATTTTGTTATCATCATCAAAATAAGATTGGTATGAAACACCACTACTCAACAATCTCCCCCTTTTTGATGATGACACGCATTATGTTAATCATAAAGAATTAAAGCACAAAGCAAATGATCTACCCCTACTTATATGCACCAATTAAATGATGAGCTACACAAAGGTATACTCAAAAATCAATAACAACATAGTGACATATAATAGGCATGGATTACATAAACCAATTGCAAAGTAAAGAAAATGCAAACAAGAAAGGTTTATCAAATCACATATATCTCTTCCCCATAGAGATATCTCTCCCCCATATGCATATGTAAATATCTCTCCTCATATAGATATGATCACATAATGCATATACCTCTCCCCCTTGACATCGTCAAAAAGGTGGACATCAAAAACATCCCCCTTTATCATCTTAATTAAGATGTGACAATATGCAAGAAAAGAAAGATATGTATGATACCAAATACAAAATTTAGTGGGTATCAATTCACTATCCCATGCCCCCCTAGATCATAGATATGGTCAAGTTTTGACTTCTAGGATCTATTACCAATTGATTATTGGAGCCATGGGCTGTTAGTGTATCAAAGCAATAGAAATGGAAAAATCAAGCTTCAAAGGTACACACGGATATTGCCAAAACAAATGAGATATGAAACAAGTTGGCAATAAACAAGAGGTTTGGTTTGAGACACAAAATAACCAAATATAAATAATGATCTCAAAACAAAAACCTCCGAAATGAGAGTTAAAATATGTCTTAAAATAATTCAAACATATATAATATTAACTCCCCCATTGACATACACATGGATCATGCATGTATCTCAATAAACCCCAAGTTCCCAATTTTCATGAAGAGAAATAAATTTGAAGAATATTTTCAAAAACATGAAACACACACAATCAATGGGTATGCTTAAAATAATCATAGAAGCACAATACCCATGCAATATGCAAATGTGTGAGGAACCTAAACATTAGGTAACCAAACCCAAGAGGAGTTTGATTTCCTAACATAATCACAGGAGGTGATCACATCCCTAACTAGAGAGTTGATGTAACTATCTCTCTCTTGCTCACTAGCCTTAGTGGGAATCCATAATCTCAAGGATTTCCTAGGCAAAGGTTTTGCCTTAGCAAGAGGGAAGGATGTGGCATGCTTAGGTGTAGAAACAAGTTTCTTAGCATGCGAAGAATGAGGATTTTGCTTCTTAGCAAAAAATGAAGATTCTTCATTCTTCCTCATCACCTTGTGATCTACATGCTTCTTGTGAGTGTTATTGTTGTACAAGAGAGCATGGTGATTCTTCTTAGGTGCTTTAGCAATATTTCTTGAATTTGCACCATAAGAAGAATTAGAGGTGGGTTTGGGAACCACATTTTGAACATAACCCAAACCTCCTCTATGATTTGTCGGATGTTGTTTTTCCAATAAATCGTGGAATGAATCCCTAGAATACACAAAGCTTATGAGCTTCCGGGATTCCTCTTCACATTTCAACGTAAGTTGTTGAATGTGAGCATCTAAGCTAAGGTTTTGAGCATTGAGATTTTCATTAGTAAGGCTCAATTCCTTAACTTGAGAAAGAAGTGTGTCTTTCTCACAAGTGTCATAAACATGCCTTTCATCATGAACTACACTTGCAATAACTAGTTTATGCATTCTACTCTTAGCATTCTTATATTTTGCTTTTAATTTATTGTAAGAGTTCATGAACTTACTAGCCTTTTCGGAGGCCAAGTCAAATTTGAACTTGAGCTCCTCATATGAGATCTTTTCTTCCTCGATCTCAACATCATCATCATCATCATCCTTGCAAGAGCTTGATGACGACTTCTCCTCCTTAGGCCCAAGGCGTGAATCCTCATAGGAGTTGTATGCGTCAAGCCAAGCATCCAACTCTTCTTCGTTTAATCCGGAGGAAATTGGAGTAGGAACATCCATGGCTACAAAGCATGCGTGAGCATCCTCCTTTGTATCCTCTTCTTCGGTACAAGAAGTGTCCTCACTCGAATCATCAAAGGTCCCCACAAGTCCCTTTTTGTGATTTTTGGACTTGGACCTTCCTTTCCAATGCTTCTTCCCTTTACCATTATAAGTTTCTTTAATGGGTTTGGAAGGGCATTCAGTGGACAAGTGACCTTTTCCACTGCAAGTGTAACAAGTAGGAACCTTGTTAGAATTGGAGGCAAACTTTGACAAAGACTTACCTTGCTTTCATTTGAGGAAGGCTTTGAATTGCTCGGTAAGTTTCTCAATTTCTTCTCCACTTACATCTTCTTGCTCATCTTCTTTGCTAGGAGCTTCTCGATGGAATTTCCTTCTCCACTTGATTGGCTCCTCCTTGGCATGGAATGCAACTCCCTTTTGCTTTTCTAGCTTCTCGGGCTTTGTTGGATGAATCTCCTTCTTGTGTTGAAGCTTTACTTCATACTCCATGAGATTTCCAATGCATTCCTCAACGGTATATTTGGATGTGTCATAAGACTCCAGAATTCCGTTGGCCTTTGACTCCCAACGGGGTGTGAGAGAGTCCAGGATCTTCTCTACACGATCCTCTTGGGAAATCATCTTCCCGAGACCCTCGAAAGCGTTCACGATGTCGGTGAACCTTGTAAACATCTCTGAAATGCTTTCGCCTTCCTGCATCTTAAACATTTCATATTTAAATCTAAACACAGTTTGTTTAGATTTCTTTACCTTCGTTGTCCCTTCATGACAAATCTCCAAGGTGTGCCAAATATCATTCGCCGTTTTGCACATGGAGATGCGGTTGAACTCACTAGCAGAGAGAGCGCAATGTAATGCATTCATAGCTCTCGCATTGAACTTGATTGAGTCCTTCTCTGCCTTTGTCCTTGAAGCCGCAGGAGTATAGGGCTTCTCAAATGGCACTTCCGTGATGTCCCATAGGTCTTGACCCTCCATATAGATCATCATTCTGATCTTCCAACTAGGATAGTTGGTTCCGTTGAAGAGCGGGGGTCGAACGGTTGAGTGACCTTCTTCATGAGAAGCAGATGAGGAGTTGAATGCCATCGTTGTAGTATGCTTTAACCTCGCTCCGATACTAATTGTAGGGATCGTCTAACCCTTGCAGTACTAACAACACACACTAGAGGGGGGTGAATAGTGTAATGGCAATAAAATTGTCCAAATAAAATTTAAATTTAAGATGCGGAATTATAAATGCAAGAGGAATTAAATGGCACAATCAAACCAAACACAAACACAAAGATTTACCCTGGTTCCCCAAACTTGGGTACGTCCAGCCACACCAATATCCACTATAATCCCACAAAGAGAAGTGAATACAAATCTCACAAGGAGATCCCCCACAAAGAGGATTTATGCCCTTCACAAGGACCCAACCAATCCTACACGAGGATAACGACTCCCACAAAGAGAATCACTAACTCCCACTCAGAGAATTAGGGTTAGCCCTACACTAGGACACTCAAACTCTCACAAAGAGAGTTACTCCCACAAAGAGAGTTCCTAGTCCCACAAAGAGACACTCTAGTCCCACAAGGAGACAATCTCCCACAAGGAGAAAATCCTAATCCCACAAAGAGAAATAGGAAAACAATTTACACCTTGTAAAGTAAATACTCTTACCTATGCCTTGAGATGCTTACTCATGAATGAATGCAAGGCATGGAAGAGGATCTCCAAGTGTTGGAATATGCTTGAGAGCACTTGGATGATTTCCCTTGAGCTGGACTTCAATGCATGAAGAAAGTTGAATGCTCAATTAGAGGGAAATGAGGGAGCTTGAGAGTGGCTTATTGATCTCTTGATATTTTCTACAGAATCAAGAGTTTTTCAAATGTTGTCAAGAGTTCTCAAGAATGGCAGCACACCCATATATATAGGAAACCTATATCAAGCCCAGAAACCCAAAGAAACATCCAGAAAAACAAATCTGCAACGCTAGAAACTGGGTGAAAACGACAGGAACAGTCGACTGATGATCATAAGACAGTCGACTGATCAACGGCTAGAAAATATCCAACGGCTATAATCTGAGCCAGGACAGTCGACTGACTAAGTCAATACAGTCGACTGAAAAACAGGACAGGCGCCTGTAAATCCTTCAACAGACGGCTGCTGCTGGGGATGGATCGAAACAGAGAGCTTCACTCTTTCTCCAATTCTTCGCACAGGCGACTGGTGTTAATACTACAGTCGACTGTCGAATAGTCAGGCGACTGTATATTCTTCATCAGTCGACTACTGTAAAGTATTGAGAGAAGACAGAGAGATGCAGAGATTGCATTTACGCTAGACAGGTGATTGTTGACCAAATCTCAGGCGACTGCAAGTTTACAGGCGACTGGGAACTGATTGACAGGCGACTGTGCGTAAAACTCAAGTTTGAGTCAATAGAAATGTTGACTTGAGCAGTGCATATCAGGCGACTGTAGAATGATCTACAGGCGACTGGAAATCACCCAGTCGACTGTGTTTCCCTCATCAGACGACTGACCGAAAGAGTGAACCTATTGGGTTGGATTCTATGATAATCCTAAGGTTCACTAAGATGGTTAAATGCATGAGCATGAATGAGTAAACCATCTAGGAAGGCATTACATCAACCCTAGACTCAAAAGAGAGAGAAAGCAATAAAGTAAATTACATGAATTACAATGCTTTCAAAAGAGTCTAAGTCTTCAATCTTGATGCCTTGAAAAGCTCTCCATCATCTCCAAGCTTTGGCACTCCTTGAGTCCAAACTTTGGCTCTTCTTCACAGGATGTCCATCCTTACACCAAGTGATTAGTCTCCAAGAAAGATATCTTTGAAATAAACTGAGAGACTAAAACATGAGATTCATTAGCAACAACATAATGTTGTGATCATCATCAAAATAAGATTGGTATGAAACACCAATAATCAACATATAAGTGATGGGGGAGAGTGTGTGTGTGAGAGGGGGTGTGCAAAGAGGGAAAAACTAACTTGAGGGTATCTATAAGAATCCCTCATGATACGTATGCAATCTCCTTGATTTGGGTTTAAAATTTGAATTGGATTAGGTTAAGATTAATTAGGGAAATAAATGTTGGATATGGAAGACGTTAGTACACCCTTGTAGGGAATGTACGAGGGAATACGGATCTCGAACATCGCGTACACGAAGTCCTGCGCAAAGGGAATATGTTCCCTTGCAGAGAGGATCTCTAGATTGATGGGAAAGTCGCATTATATGTGCATAAGTGCATGCGACATATGGCTAATAAAGGGGTAATATCTTAAGCTTATATTGTACCATGCATATGGTACAACTTAAGCTTATAATATGCCATGTACGATGGTACACCTTAGTTAAATTGTTCCAAAGGAACAATTGATCCTAAAATAACTACCTTGGGGGCTATAAATAAGACCCAAGGGTTAGCCATTTCATTGCACTTTTGCATGGCATTCTTGCATGCATTTTCATTCTAGCGAAGCTCTGCCGAAATACTTCCTCTCCCTCTATCCAAGTTCTTAATCTAAAGTAGAGATTTAGATTGTGGATTTAGTAGCCTTACTCTGTTCGTGAGAAGACTCGATCCGTCGTGGCGAATCCGAAGGCAAAGTTCAGAGACTACCGTGCCGCATACGCAAGCGTAAGTCTCAACTTTATTTATCGATCCTAACTCTGTTTTGGCAGGATCCAACATTGGTATCAAAGCCATATGGGTTCGCCCCGGTCAAACCGCCGTCCCGTCGAAACTATGAACGAGTCGTTGTCTTTTTCACGAATGGGTCTCCTACCATTACGGATATGGTAGGAACGCTTCGTGACGGAGAGAACGCAGCGGTTGTTCTTTTCACGTTAGGGTCTCCTATCATTACGGAAATGGTAGGAACTCTCCGTGACGGGAAGAACCGACCGTTCACGTAGTATGTTATTTTTCGTTTTTGGCACACGGCCATTAGAAAATAACTAATTTCTCGACGAACGGGTGCTTCATCGACAAACAGGTGCTTCATCAAGGAAGAAGATGGTAGTTATTTCCATCGGGGAAGATGAATATTAGTGCATGTGTGCCATGGCCAAATGGGCTATTAAGGCCATGCACCCCCCTCCCCATGCGAAGGGGGTTGGCTACGGCCAATAACCACCACGGCCACCCCTCCGGCGGGGTGTGCGGCAACCCCATTCAAAGGGGGTGGCCGGCCATGGCCAAAGTTTCCATTTCTGGCCAATGCCAAATGGCCTTGGCCATGACCGGCCATGGCCAAGCCATGGCCGGCCATGGCCAGGCCGGCAGTGGCCGGCCATGGCCCTGGCCACTGCCAGGGCCTGGCCGGCCCTGGCAGAGGCCAGGGCCGGCGCCCTGGCCTCGGCCAGGGCAGAGGCCCTGGCCGAGGGGCCAGGGCCCCTGGCCGGCCAGGGCAGAGGCCCTGGCCGGCCCTTGGCCACCCTCGGCCAGGGCAGAGGCCCTGGCCGGGAAGAAGTTGCAGACCAAAATTGGTCGACCAATTTGGTGTTTATGGTCGACCAATCCGACAGAAGGTCTGGGTCGATTGCAAACTTGCCAAATGAGCCATACGGGGTGACAAAAGGCCTTGGTCAAACTCGGATGTGCCGATTAGCCCATACGGGGCTAACCACAGTGCCAACTAGTCCATACGGGGCTAACGTTTTTAATGAATTTTTTCCTTGGGCTCTACTCCTTGAAGATTAGCCATAGTGCTCTACTTCATGCGAGATTAGCCATGTCATTGTGCTCTACTGTACGGAGATTAGCCAATGTACTTATGACGTTGTGCTCTACTCTACGGAGATTAGCCAACGTGCTTTCAAATTTTTTGAAAAAGGTGTTTTCAAATAGGTTATGTCCCGTCCTTAAACGGGATAGCGCAATTTAGAATTCCAAGTCCTACCACGATCCGGCCATGGTTATCTAACCCATGGGTGTGTAGAACAGGTCTCGTGGCTTGGCAATTGTTGCGCTAAAATTCTTTGCGCAAACTCTCATCTATTCCATTTTGAAAGATATGTTTTTCAAAAGTAATTTTTCGCTGCGAAGTACTATAAGAGTACGATTGTTTGATAAGTGATGGGGGAATATTGAAGGTTGTTCTAGATGGTGATTGGAATCATACAGACCTTTTCGATTCTAGAACAACATCTTCAATATTTTTCGAAAGTAACTTATCAAATATAATATAATTCCAAGTGGGATTTGAATTTTTAGAACTATCCAAATGGGATATTCTATTATCATTTCAAGTGGGAGTTATATTTTAAGAATTTTTATGCAATGTTTTGATCAAACCTTCGGTTTTGTGTCTTTTGCAGCATTTTAAAAGTAAAATGTCTTCCGCTTCAAAGAATATCGTCGCTGAGTTAAACAGAGGTGAAAAACTCAACGGCGATAATTACAAACTTTGGTCCATCAAGATACAATACGTTCTAGAGGAGTAAGAAGTGCTCGAAACTCTAAAGAACGTTATGATTGAACCCGAGTTGGGCACTACGGCCCAACACCGACGAGACAAGGAAGCTTTTGATGCTTGGTCTCGGAAGAACAAGATAGCGCGCATTACGTTATTAAGCAGTATGGCTGATGACATAATGCGCATCTTCCGAGAACATGACCTAGCCATGGACATATGGTCCAAGCTAGAGGAGAAGTTCGATGGCACATCGGTGTCCAAACTTCGCTCCTTAACTATAAGGTTCGATTCATATAAGAAACGTCCAAATCTTTCCATGGGGAAACATCTGCGACATATGGCGAACCTTATCTCGGAGTTAAAGGATGCAGGTCATGTGCTCACAGATGAGCAACAAATTCAAGCAATCATATGTTCCCTACCAAATGGGTGGGATCAGATGAAGATGCATCTCACTCATAATGAGAGCATCAAGACCTTCAACGATGTTTCCAAGCACCTCGAATTAGAGGAAGAGCGGCTTGCGGCTGCCAAGCCAAGTGCAGAAGTGCACATGGTTGCTAGCTCCTCACACGGGGGAAAGAAACGTAAAGATCGGTCGAAGTCTTCTAATGAACGTAATAAGCAACCTGAGTCTACCAAGGAACCCAAACATAAGGGTGGGCATAAGAAATGGCACAAGAAGAAAGACTTGAAAAGGATCAAGTGCTTCAAGTGCAACAAGCTCGGTCACTATGCTCGTTCGTGTACGAGTGGAAGTGACGAGGTAACTTGTAATACTAGTTACATATGTGTTTCTAGTTCAATATTTCTTGTGGAATCTAATCCATTTTGGGATAATTGATTCAGGTGCCACCGACCACATAGCAAAGGACAGAAGGTCCTTCGTGGAGTATCACCGGATACCCCAAGGAATGAAGTGGATCAATGTAGGAAACAACACACGTGTTGAAGTGAAAGGCGTTGGGACTTGCAAGCTAGTCTTGGACAACGGCCGCACTCTCCTACTTAATGATGTTCTCTTCATTCCAAAATATTCAAAGGAATATTAAAACTGTGGTCAATTTAATGGGTCTTGGTTATAGTTGGTTCCTTCATGATTGTAATATGGACCTATTTTGTAATAATTCCTTTATTGGTACTGGGTTTGTATTTCAAAGGATTTATTGTAATAAGTACAATGTATGATTCCTCATGTAATGAAAATTTCCTTGTGACAAATTCTTTGACTAATGAGTCTAATATAATTTGTTGGCACACAAGGCTTGGTCATATTGGACCAACGCGTATGGATAGATTTGCCAAACGTGGCCTTCTATCAAATGTTTCAAAGGTTGAAATGTCGACCTGCGTACATTGCCTTGTGGGGAAATCTTGTCGCAAGCCGTTTGGAACCAGCACAAGGGCCGAGGTTCCATTACAGCTTATCCATTCGGACATATGAGATCCGATGAATGTCAAGACAAGACGCGGAAAGTCCTATTTCATCACTTTTTATTTATGATTTCACCCAATTCGGACATATCTATTTGGTATCCCACAAAAGTGAAGCTTTGGCTTGCTTTAAAAACTATATGAGTTTAGTGGAGAATCAATTAGATCGCAAGATTAAGGTCTTGCGAACCGATAGGGGCGGTGAATATCAATCAACAAGTTTTAAGGAACTTTGTGATGAAAAAGGCATAGTACATCAAGTAACTATGCCTTATACTCCTCAACAAAACGGTGTTGCAGAAAGGAGAAATAGGACTTTCATGGAAATGGTCCGTTCAATGATGGCGCAAGCTATCTTGCCAATCACCTTTTGGGGTGATGCATTATTGACGGCCGTTTTCATTTTAAACCGCGTACCCTCGAAATCAGTTAGCTCCACTCCTTATGAGTTGTGGAACCAAAGGTCTCCTGACTTAAACATTTTGAAACCTTGGGGTTGTGCATTCAACGCACATATTTCCTCCCATAAATATGGCAAACTTGGGCCAAGGGGAAGGAAATGTATCTTTAAACGATACGCAGAATACTCCAAAGGTTATGTTTTTATTAGTCAGGAAGACAATGGTGGGCTAATTGAGTTTGAGTCGAGGGATGTCACTTTCTTGGAAAACGAGTTTCCAAGACAGGGCGAGATAAGTCAGGACTTATCTCTATTTGAGATTTATGATCAAGAAGGATTACCTCATTCGAGTGGGAGAATTCTTGGTGAAAACGAAAATACGTTTCAAACTTCACCAATGGATTATACGAATGACGATTATCCTATTCCATACGGGAATAATGATCCATGTGGGAGCAATTCTAAACGACATTCCAAGTGGGAGTGATATTAGAATTGATCTAAATTCGAGTCAACAAGGACTTGAAGAATCTCAAATATGACGTAGTAGTCGTACAAGGTTGGCTCCTCTAAGATTTGAGGATGAATTTCCGCAAACCTTTATGACTTTACTACAAGATGATGACGAGCCTGCTACTTTCAAACAGACCGGATCATGCCCTGCAAAAGACAAATGGATGGAAGCGATGAAGGAGGAATTGAAATCCATGAAAGTTAACCAAGTCTGGGACTTAGTTAACTTACCCAGAGGACATAGAGCAATTGGGAACAAATGGGTTCTCAAGATCAAGCATAAGGCTGATGGCTCTATAGATAGATATAAAGCTCGCCTTGTCGCGAAAGGTTTTACGCAACAAGAAGGGATAGACTACGAAGAGACCTTCTCACCTGTTGTGCGTTTTACCTCGATTCGCCTGATTCTGGCAATGGTAGCTTGCTTATACCTCGAATTACATCAGATGGATGTAAAGACTGCCTTTCTCAATGGAAAATTGGACAAGGAGATCTATATGGAACAACCAACAGGGTTTGTAAAAGAAGGAAACGAACATAAGGTTTGTAAACTTCGTAAGTCCATATATGGTCTTAAATAATCCTCGAGGCAATGGTATATACGATTTCAAGAAGTTGTCTTATCAAATGGATTTTCCATGCTTGATGAAGATAACTGCGTATATATATCAAGAGGATTAATAGCAAGGATATTATTATGTCTCTATATGTAGATGACATTTTAATAACCAGAAATGACAAGGGCTTTGTGATGGATATCAAGGCTTGACTTTCATCAGTTTTGAGATGAAAGACATGGGGAAGCCACATATATCCTTGGAATTAAGATTTCAAGGAATCGTTCAAAGAAACTTCTTTCTCTTTCACAAGAGACTTATATAAAGAAGGTTCTAGAACAGTTTAATATGTAGGACTGCAAGTCCAATTGATACTCCTATAAGCAGATGCGATAATTTATATCTGAAATCATGTCCAAAGAACCAAAAGGAAAAGGAAATTATGGAAAAAGTTCCATATTCCAGTACAGTTGATAGTCTTATGTACGCTATGATGCATACAAGACCGGACATCTGTTTTGCCGTTGGAATGGTAAGTCGTTACCAATCCAACCCAGGGCAAGAACACTGGAAAGCAGTTAAGAGGATAATGCAGTATCTTAACGGAACGACAGATTTGCAAAAGACTATGATAAAACCAAGAAGGTAGACATAAGGTACATATCTACGCATGAGATGATAGAGGATCAGCTTACGAAAGCGATCCCCAGAAATGTGTTTTATAAACACTTATCATCCCAAGGATTGCGTAAGAGCTGAGTTGTACCAATATATATTCCCATGTCTGAGAAAGATCAAATTTGATAAAAGAATAAGTTCTTTTTCAAACATTGCATATGAATTTCTTAAGAAATGTTTGTGTACATTTTTGAAATCTCAGCTGAATTGTGTGTATGTCAGACAGATTAAGGTTGGCTCTCTCACATGAGAAACCGCCTTATCTTATCAGATGGATAAGATAGAGATGAGACTAGTTTAAAGTCAAAATCATTAGACGAATGATTTAGAGTCATGACTTTAACAAGATAGTCGAATGAAAGATCTGCATCGTATGGATGCTTACAAAAGATCTGAGATCTGTATCACAAGGATATAAAGATCTCATTGGATTTTTTAAAATCCTATCTGTCTTATGCAGGATGAGAGTCCGTGAATATTTCACGAGTAGTAAGGGGACTCAAAAAGATAGGCACTGTGGTGTCTGATCTTTCATCCGTACAACATCATTAAGACATACTCTCCCTGGGAAAGGAGTGATGTTGTAATACGTGTTCATACCACGTATGCATTTCGACCACTGAGTTAGTAGCAATAGTGTTTGCTATTATGTGAGACTCAAAGGCCATATGGGTCTTAACTCTTACCCTCAAGGACTCCAATTGGTTCCTTTAGATTTGACGAGATGATCGCTATCTTAGCGTGTTGCTAATGGGCTATGATAATTCGGCTCGGCGGGGCACGTTAGAAAAGCAAATAAAGTCAAGATCAGAAGGTTCGCAAGAAGAGGAAGATTGATTTCATATTCACATTTGGACTTTAAATGATTCAAAGCTGGCCAGCCAATTGTAATCCAGATGGGATTCAATTGTTGAATATAAAGTATAAGAAATGTGAAGAAATAATCTAGGGTAAAGCATGTGTTGAACTACTCAACTTTGCACCTTCGAGGTCGTTGTGTATCTCTAACAAGTGCACAACAACAGACTCTACGCGCATGACGGTCGCACGGTCTATTTCTCGGTATGATAGATGAAAGAACTAAGAGAAAGACGTTCTCTTACAATCCCCTCAAGTGTGAGTGGGAGATGTTGGATATGGAAGACGTTAGTACACCCTTGTAGGGAATGTACGAGGGAATACGGACCTCGAACGTCGCGTACACGAAGTCGTGCGCAAAGGGAATATGTTCCCTTGCGGAGAGGATCTCTAGATTGATGGGAAAGTCGCATTATATGTGCATAAGTGCATGCGACATATGGCTAATAAAGGGGTAATATCTTAAGCTTATATTGTACCATGCATATGGTACAACTTAAGCTTATAATATGCCATGTACGATGGTACACCTTATTTAAATTGTTCCAAAGGAACAATTGATCCTAAAATAACTACCTTGGGGGCTATAAATAAGACCCAAGGGTTAGCCATTTCATTACACTTTTGCATGGCATTCTTGCATGCATTTTCATTCTAGCGAAGCTCTGCCGAAATACTTCCTCTCCCTCTATCCAAGTTCTTAATCTAAAGTAGAGATTTAGATTGTGGATTTAGTAGCCTTACTCCGTTCGTGAGAAGACTCGATCCGTCGTGGCGAATCCGAAGGCAAAGTTCCGAGACTACCGTGCCGCATACGCAAGCGTAAGTCTCAACTTTATTTATCGATTCTAACTCTGTTTTGGCAGGATCCAACAATAAAATGATTAGCGGATCGGTCGTCCTATGGGTATCGAAAAAATTATCCGAAAATACCGGGACAATCTCAGCAACGAGAGGTTCGAGGATACGGTGATCGATCGCATGCTACGTTTACAGGAAACGAACTAAAATAAAAAGGTCCATCGTCGAAGTCTAAAGTTACGATGCCCCTCCAATCAAAGCTGATTTGTGGGAGAATGACCCGTGAAATGACGTTCACTAAAATCCAACAAATAACTACTCTTCCATATGGTCACAACGACATATAACATCGCATATTTCGGATAGAAGAAAGGACGAAGAAAAATACGCGTACAAAAGAGGAAAGTACGCTCAAAAATGAACGGTCGAAAAACGGTCGTCACATTCTACCCGCCTTAGAATAAAGTCCATCCTCGAACTTTCTAACTATAAATATACCTAGCCACTCTAGTAACTACCCCAATCACATCACACTATAATTCAAACCATGTATAGTTACTAAAAGTGCTTATATATGCACTAGATAGTTAAACATTAACACTACAAACATGTATACATATATATATATACACACACATTCTATACTTATACCTATCATAGACAATCAAATTTATACACGTACTTTAATCATTCATATAGTCACGTATATCCTTTTATAACTATCATTCACTATCACATAACCAAGTTACACATACTTATAAAAAAATAGTTTCACACTAGCTAACACGATCGTAGTTCTTCACATATAGATAATTAACTATGCACAAAACAACATGGATATACTACTCCCTAATATCTCCTAGTGTACATTCAATACCAATATATCAACGCATGTGGTCACACCATACAATATTAAATCATGTAAGCGATATCTACTATACATCTATCATTACTATAATACACCAATATATAGTTATTCAAATACATGCAGATACTTCTTCTTATATACACATCACATACAATCCTATAACTATATTCAAGACGTGACACTCATACCATAGTCGCAAACACCTATCGCTAAGCACATACTTACCCGTGCATGGTGCACGCCCACACACGCTAATATACCATTCATACATACCACTCATACCGCTATGTACTTAGCACATTCTACACACCTAGTTTAGCTAACAGATATACATTCAACCTGTAAAATCTTAGTAAATAACTATACTACAGGACCAACACTTATAACTATATAATGGTTTAGCCACCCACAATCATGTGCGTAGCAAAACTAGACATAACCAATCCTATCACTATACATACATCATCCATTACTATATTCGTAGTACTACACGCAAACCACAGACTTATGTAACAATATACTAAGAGTTTACCCACTCAAGCTTGAGTGAGACTCAAAACCCATATCAGAATGCTCTATATACATAACACGATATTTATACATATACCAACACCACTCCAATATATATACATATATCAACGTAACCACATACATACCAGAGTAATATCACAAACATCAGCACACGTATATATTCAAATACACTAATCCATATATGCATGCTTCGTATGGCCACATACCTATAATATATATTCACAACATAGCAATTTACATATAATTAGTATATTAATACATATACTTATCCATACATAGTTAAGACGTACAATAATCGTGTATACATCATGGTATACACGCACACGAACAACATCACGTAAAGGCAAGCAATACCAAACAAAATTATAACCCTATTACCATACGTATATCACACATATTCATATAGTAAGAACATATCTACTCAAGGCTAAGCACATAAACATTTATGTATGAGCACACGCTCACACGTACTAACATATAGATCATATAATAGGCCTACACACTTAACTATATGCACACCCATTATCATTACACTTAACATGCACATGACTTACTAGTATATTATTTCAAGCATTTACAAGTATCTTCAAACCACATACTCCACTATTAGATATTCAGCACTAATTCTAATATACGCAGACATCCCTAAAGTGGTATAGCTATCCACACATATATAAACACCATCATTCATACAACCTCATACATATATCAGGAATAACACTGAGTATGTATACATAACACAAGAGACAATCATTAACATCCTAAGGGTAGCACACTCATACAGGTCCATACACTCTACCTATATATATGCACGATGACGGCATCACAAAACCAATGGGCCCACTACTAAACTAGAGTTAACACAGGCAACGACAAGCACTAATGTCTAAACAATAGAAAGGAAACCGAAACCAAAAGCGTAACGAAACAAGATCGAAAAGAGCAAGTTCAGATAAGGCGAGGATAAGGAGATAGCTGGTCGGGTGGGACAAAAATAGTGCTCTAAATAATTAAATAGATGAAAGAAGGATACGTGTAAAATATGGTATCATATATATATATATATATATATATATATATATATATATATATATATACACTTATAAAAATATGTAGAAATAGTGAGCGGATGGTAAAATTTCACAACTCGGAAAAAAAGGTTGGACGAAGAAATAAAGAGTAGGGTGAGGTAGTGATTATTTTGCAAAAGAAAATAAATTTATACAAAGATTTTTGAAGTATAAGCACGATGAACATAGAACTGATATATATAAAAAAATTGAAGTTCTATTTAGCTTAGGAAAATGTTCTAAAAGTACGTATGGTAAGTGGTTAAAATAAATTGCGTAGTTTAGAAAAAGGATGATATATTGAATTATCAAAATGGTAACAAGGTGGTAAAACTGAAATACGAAAGATACCGGTTAGAAAATGGTTACGATATAGTAACTAAAAATTACGACCAAGAAAGTTTCAAAATTCAAGAAAGAATTTTAACTCAATCGTAAAGCAAGAAATTTTTAAATACATAATAATGGGTTTTCAAAGAAGTTAAACCGAGCGAAGAATTTAATAAGAAATTTCGAAAATACTTTTAGAGGAAACAGGATTTGCAATGGGGAAGATTCAAAGAATTAACGATAATCGTCATGAAGCGATCACGTGAATCGAGGGCAAAGGATATGATAGCATGATGAATACGCCTAGGATATGATTCATGAAAAGCTATGATGGAATTCTACAGTCAATAACACAGAAGCGTAGTGATCAGGAAGATGCTAGAAATCAGGGGTTCTAATTATCGGGCCGTCTAAAGATCAGGAGAACTCAGCACTAAGACTTCCTAATGAACTAGGCTGTAATAGAGATCTCAGGGAAGGGTCTTAAGAGAATCAAGATTATGTTGTGCTGGGCCCAAAGTTGATGGACCCGAGCGAACGACTAAAAGAAGGACCCTAGAAATCTAACATGGTCAGAGCGGGTGAGAGGCTACTAGGGTATCTGATCTCTCCTTATTTTACACCTTTTTCTGCATGTTTTCATGACATTTCGATCGCCCATATTGATTTTTTCACGATTATTCGACGATAGCGCGTTGCTTTTCACTATTTCTTGTTTTTGTCGTATTTCAGGAGATCTGGAGCGATCTGGAGCGAAAATGAGATCAAGGAACTTTCACACACACCGGAGCGTCGCCCACGGCTTTATTGAGGAGTTAGCAGCGCTGGAGGATGAGCGGGAGAGGAAGAAATTCAATAGAATCGACGAGGAGGCGAGGAGGAGAAGAAAAGAGCCCAGAAGCAGTTCACTCGGCCGAACAGATAGTTCACTCGGCCGAGTGAAGGAGTGCGTTCGACCGAGTGAAACGGATACAGACTACTGATTTTCAAAGTTCACTCGGCCGAGCAAGAAAGTTCACTCGGCTGAATGAAGAAGCCCACTCGCCCGAGTCTGACAGGGATTTTCTCCCAAAAAGCAGCCGACTTAATGGAAATTTGAGAAGACCCACTCGGCCGAGCAAGAAAGCTCACTCGGCTGAGTAAGGAAGATCACTCGCCCGAGTATGACAAGGTGACAGACCCCCAATTTTCCCAGATTCTCTATTTTTTATTGGGTCTGTCACTCGGCCGAGCGACATGTTTCACTCGGCCGAGCGACGCATTCCGACTAGGTCGCGAATTAGGGTTTTTGGCTACGCCAGGGGCAATTCTGTCAGGAATTTCTGGACGAATTTGACTTATATTTAAACCTAGTTTTATTCCTAGTTTTAGGGGAGACTTGGAGTTATTTCTGACGGCTATTCTTATTGTAATTCTCAGGTGGAGATCATAGACGCGCAATTTGGTTTGATCTTTCTCTCTAAATTTCTTGTTTTTATGAATTGTTCTCTCTAATCTATGAATTGTGCTATGATCTATTTCTTTATTTCTGAGATTTCTATGATGCATTGTGAGTAGTTCCGTCGTTCTAGGGCATGGGGATGAACCTTATGGATTCGATCTTTGAATTGTGATGAATGAATTGAATTGCTAGGATTGATAAAAGGTTAGGTTGTGATTGATTTACGACGAGTGGCTAGGGATTTCCATCGATTGGGATTTGTAAGAGATTGGATCCCAATTGATGGAAAGGCCTAGATATTCGATTTAGGTTTATAATCGAGATTCTCTAGATTTGGTTTGCAAGAGATTGGACCAAAGCTAGGATTTTTATTATAAATATATACTAATATTCATTTGCAAGAGATTGGACGAATACGAACTATCATAACCTAGATCGTAGCTCGAGTTTGCACGAGAGTGGGCTCGAGGTGCGATTGGACGATGATGTCGATGTTCATGCTAGTGGCTTAGGTTAGAGTTTGCACGAGAGTGGGCCCTAATCTAGGTTGCTATAGACCGGTAATAGAGCGAGAGCGTGAGCTTGGTTCTAAATTCAGTTGCGACAAGTTCACCTATATTCAAGCCTTGCAACATTGAGATTCATGATCCACAAGGATAAGTGACGATCCGTAGTGGGGATTTCTTATCCCTAGACGCTTTTATTATATTGAATTCTATTTGCTATTTGAACGATTGTGACACATTACTATCCAAACTATTCCATTCTACCATCAATAGCTAGGTGATCAAGATAGAGTACTGTCATTTGTCCTCCCTGTGTTCGATACCCGCTCGCCACTACGCCGTACGCTTGTGATAAGATTGCAGTCGTTTTCCGGATGTATATCCGGGCGCGATCAAGTTTTTGGCACCGTTGTCGGGGAGGCGATGTTATTTTATTTTCTGTACCTAGTTATCTATTATTATTATTTTCACCTTTTTTATTCCTTTATTGTGCTGACAATTCTATATAGACTCTCTTTTTCTGTGTATGTACACGATATCGAAGGCACACCAAGAAGATATATTATTTGATCCTGAGATCGAGCATACAGCAAGGAGGCTTAGAGCTGAGAGGAGATTTGCTATAGAGGAAGATCATATGGCCCGACCGGTAACACCAGAGGAGCTAGCGGCACGTATGGCTAGGCTTTTCTCCATCCGAGATAGGTTACGGCCTAAGACCACTTCTAGCACCTCTTCCATAGCCACGCCAGAGTTGGCAGCCAATAAGAACTTTGAGCTGAAGACTGGACTTGTAGTGTTGATGCAACAAGACCCATTTCATGGGAACTCACAGGAAAACTCTCACTACCATCTCCAATCGTTCTTGGCTAAATGTGCCACTTTCCAGATGCCTGGTGTGCCAGTTGACGATATTCTACTGCGCCTCTTCCCGTTTACTCTTCGAGACAAGGCATCGTATTGGTTGAGGACGCAAGCTGAGGGGATCTTCACTACTTGGGATGAGCTGGCGAGCGCATTTGTCAAAAAATTCTATCCCCATCCAAGACTATCAAGATAAGAAGTGCACTCATGTCCTTCAAGCAAGACCTCAGGAAACTCTATATGAGGTATGGGAGTGTTTCAAGGATCTCCAACACCAATGTCTTCATCATAGTATTGAGGCATGGGAGCTTGTGCATAGCTTTTATAACGGATTGCAACCAAGCACAAAGTAAATAATTGATGCAACCGCCAATGGAGCTATTTTGTCAAAGACACCGGATGATGCTATGGCCTTACTTGAGGAGATGGCCTCGAATAACCAAAAATAGGCCGACGAGAGGGGACATTCCTCGTCATCCTTGAAGCTGGCAAGCATTTATGAGGCAAAGGCTGTAGCGAAGCTCTCTACAAAGTTTGATTCTCTTCACAAGGTCGTGGAGAGATTAGAGAAGTTGATTAGTGAACCGCATGGAGCCCCCACCGTTTCTACACCGGGAGGAAGCATGAGCGATTGGCAAGACCAAGCCCATGTTATGTTTGTTGGAGGAGAGCAAGGAGAGGGAGCTATGGAGCAAGTTCAATATATGGCGGGAAGCACCGGTTATTGGGCAAACCCGGCTACGAGGAATCACCCGGGATTTTCATACGCTAACAATGATGGAGCCTTGAATCCACCACCGCAACAACCACAAGCCCGGCCTCCACAAAAACTGCAATAACAACCGAGAGGACCCCAACAATAACTTCCCACTGAGGCAACAAGCAGGGCCATATAGACCCCCGGGGTACAATCAAGGATGGAGGGCACCCAATCCACCGCAAGCACCGCCAAGGCCGGACCATGAAGCAAGGGTTGAAGAAATTCATAGCCGAACAAAAGAAGATAAATGCTAGATTGACGGCCCAACAAGACTCTCTCAACACTGTCGTGGCACAATTATCGGAGCAACTAGCATTGCTCAATAAGAACACTCAACAATTACTGGCTCAACCGGAACAAAACCCACGGAGCAATACCGGCCATTTCAATGCGCTTGTGGCGGTAACTACAAGAGGCGGGAAGGACACTACCCCCGCCATGATTCAAACCAAGGAGCCGGGGGAAGAAATTTCGGATGACAAGGAGCCGGTCAATGAAGAGGAGGGCCCAAAAGGGCCAAATGACGGTGAAAAATCTGAAATTGATAAGCCACGTGAGGAGCGCATTTATATGCCACCGGTACCCTTCCCACAACGGTTGGCAAAGGCAAAGATTGAGAAGCGGCTCGCCAAGTTTCTGGAGTATTTGCGAGGTGTGAGCTTGATACTCCATTCTTGGATGCAATTGTCGAAATCCCGTCCTATGCTAAGTTTCTAAAAGATTTGATTGCGGGAAAGAAGCGAAAGGAAAGGATCGTGCTCACCGAGCAAGGCACGTGATTTACTCGGAAGGAGAAAGCACCGACAAAGTTTAAAGATCCCGGTAGTTTTTGAATTCCTTGCACGCTTGGAGGAGTCCCACTTCAAAAGTCTTTGGTAGATTTGGGAGCAAACGTGAGCCTTATGCCCCTCACAATGTTTAAGAAATTGAATACAGGGACCGACCTAAAGGCGACAGATATGAAGATACAACTCGCAGACGGTCGGATCACTAGGCCAGTAGGGATTACGAAAGACGTACCGAGTGGAATTTGCTTGCCGTACGACTTCGTGGTGATGGATGTTAAGGAGGAGGGCGATACGTCGCTGATTCTTGGACGCCCCATCTTGGCCACCGCTGACGTGATTGTTGATGTGAAGGAAGGCACCTTGTCCTTAAACGTCGGTAATATTGAAGTAGAGCTCCACATTCCAAAAGCGATGAATTATATGCCTTGGCAAGAGGACGTGGATTATGTGGACCTCCTCGATGAGGTGATTGACGATGCCATGCCTTTTGCCATCGAAGCCAAGCACGATGACGGCCTCGAAGGAGGCCAATCTTCTAGAGATGGTGAGATGATGGGAGACCCGCCGGATCCTTTTACGGATGAGGAGAGAGACGACGCTGATGTCGTAAAGATTAGAGAGCTATTCAAGCTCTCTACGGCAAAGAACATGAAGAAAGCCCCATCGGACAAGAAATTATCGCCGCCGGCAAAGAAAAAGGACGTTAAAATCTCAAGCTTGGAGGACTCATCCCCCACTACTACCCATTATGAAGGGGAGCCGAGGAACGCCAATGAACATCAACAACCAAATCTAAGTGGCCTTCCCGACAAGTTTGACGTGTGCATCTCTCATGCGCCGAACATCGAGCTTTAAACACATACCTTAAAAGGTTGAGCTCAAGACCTTAAACGAGCGCTTGTCGGGAGGCAACCCGACGGTTCTATCTTATTTTTAGTTGAATGTTTCCTTTTATTTTGTTTTAGATCTTTGTTAGTGTTTAGAGTCAAGAGTCGAAGAAAAACCTGACAACTGGCTATATTTTTCATTGCAGGATGACCATGGCAAAGGAGAGCACTCCAGGAATGCGCTCAGGCTTCAGGAGAAGGAACAAAACTGACGGGGAGAATAAAATCAAAAAGTAGAGCAAAAACAGAGAGTTGGAGCTGAAATTAGTAGCCCACTCGGCCGAGTGACATTGTCATTCGGCCGAGTGAAGACCTTACACGACCGAGTAGGGTACTGATCAAGGAAAATTCTGAAACCCCCTCTCTGTAATTAATATACCGTTCAGCTGAGTGACTTTGTCACTCGTCCGAGTGAATCAGGCACTTTCAGCACTTAAAAAGCACAGAGTGGCCTTGCCACTCGGCCGAGTGACCTTTGTCTACTCGCCCGAGTAGGAAGTGATACTCGTCCGAGTCGCTACTTTTGCGAAAGATTTTCAAAAAGTTTTAAACTGAGCCACTTGGCCGAGTGGACGCGTCACTCGGCCGAGTGACTTATCCTATATATTCGACTGCTCGCGGCCAAAAATCCCAAATTTCCCAAAATTTCCAAACTTCACCCGAGCCTTCCCCTATTCGCCTGAACCCTCCGATTGCTCACCCAAGGTGCACCAGCCCCCGTGCCCGAGGCACGACCCAGCACCGCCGTCCCTGCCCTCCGACCAACGCCGGCGCCACCCACTCCACCGCTGGCCATCCTCTATTTTTCCTGATTCTTCCCCTTTCCTCCATTTCTCCATTTCGTACGCCCAACTAAGCCCCAAATCCAAATTAATCTATATATATATTTATTACCCCTGATCTTATCCCATACTTATTGATATTCATTGCTAATTTGTCAATTTGTGTTACAGGCTAGCTTGGGGGAGATTCAGGGGCTGATTTGGAGCTTCTCGGAGGAGGCAATTCTCTGCTCACATCCACTGCTTGCATTCGCATCGTGCTTGGATACACTCGCTCCTTTTATTTTTGTAGGCACATTTCACGGCACACATGCCTCCATGGACTAGATCACGCTCGCGGGCGACCGCCTCGAAGCGGAAGATGACCAGCGAGCCTGGCTCTTCTTCCGCTAGAGCGGGCTCTCCACCACCTAGCCTGCCACCACCCATACTTTCGCCTCCTACCGCACCCATTCCACGCCTTCTGGACACTCGTCACTGGATCACCCCTCGCCTTTGACCCTAGCCGGGCCAAGGCCTCCGCTATCCTCCACCCATGCATTTGCCTGGCACAGTGCCTTATGGCGACCACTTTTCTAGCGAGGTATGAGCCAGGGAAGATGTCGACGCCTGAGCTTTACATGCTCTACGCGATGACTCGAGCGAGGGCCTTAGAGGTAGACTCTCCGCAGTTCAGATTGACATAGCTAGTTGGTACTTAGAACGCATCATTATCTCTGTCGGCGCCAGGATGCCTATCTTTTGTGGCGGTCTGATTACTCGTATGGCTCCCATATGCAGAGTAGAGCTACCAGCTGGTTTGCTACGACCCCCGGGCCCACTTCCCTTTCCTTTGATGTTATGGCCCGCATGAGGATGTTGCATCCTCAAGGTCAGAACCACTGGGTATGGATGCACGGTCCTTTTGGCACAGATTACATGGTTCTTTCGAGCCTCGCTCGGACCCATATTGGACCCGCAAGAGGGTGTGGATTCCAGCGATGGACGTCCTCATCCCAGCTGCATATGTGCTAGAGCCTGAGTGTGCTCAGCAGGAGCCCCTCCTTCCACCTCTAGACCCGGAGATCCCTCAGCCTACACCTGATTTGTCTGCCCCTCCTGACACCTCTGTCCACACTTCTGTCAGTGCCGGGAGTACACTTGCTTAGGCCACCACCACCACCATGCCGTTGATTGTTGATCCTATTTCTTTCGTGAGTTTTGAGAGGCACCCCTGCCACTATTCTTAAGAGAGGCGAGCCTTCTTTTGTTTCCGCAGCCGAGACCATGTCCACTCTATATTTCTCGACCCCCCTGAGGAGTCATTTTCTGCACACTTCACAGCCTCCCCAGTCGTCGACCCTACCGTCTCCACTACCGCCGTCTTCACTAAGAGTGTCGTGACATTTGTCCCCATTTCTGTGCCATTGACCTCTCTGTCCTCCTCGCCCTCTGTCACCGTTTCAGCCTCTGCCGCTGCTCACACTTGTGCGAGCATTCATGCGTCGCAGCCTCCCACCGAGGCTGAGCGTCTTCTAGTGAGCACAGCACTACAGCCTCACCCCGTAGTGGCCCCACTTCTCTACGGTAGCCGTGCTAGGCAACCCCGATCCCCACCTGTTCGACCCTCTGCCCCTCTCCCTGACACTCTAGTTCATCACTTGCGTGCTCTAGAGGGGATCGTCAGTGGGCTCAGAGGAGATTTTTGGGCTCTCTCCGCTACCGTTAGTGATGTACAGTCTCGCGTCGCTTTACTTCCTGGTATTCAGGCTAGCCTAAACCAGATTCTTGCACGACTGTCACAGCCTCCACCTGCTGCTACCCGTCCCACTACCCAGCAACCACCTCCTCCACCTCCTCCACCACAGGACGGTGTTGGTGCTCCACCACCCACTTAGGCACACACTGGATGCCTCCCATACTTTTGCTGCTGCTTTGATTGATGCTATCTTTTCTACTGATTTTTGCTCCCCTCCTCCCCACACATTTTCGTCACTTTTTGTTCATATTTGTCTATATCATCTTGGGAGAGAGGAGGTATTTTTGGGGACCGTTACATTGCACGATCTTGATCTCTGCATGCACCATTTGCATATCCATCTTATTTTCTTTCATTTTTCATCATTTATCATGCATGCATCCTCACCCACCCCACCCTTATCATATTTCTCCGTGTGCCACACTTAGCACACTGAGGACACTGTGTCGTTTAGCTTGGGGGAGTGAGTGTCTCACCCACTTTTCATTTTCTTCATTTTTTATTTTTTATTTTTCCACCTTTCCTTATTTTACACTTATTTTCATCCACTCTTTCATTTTTCTCATGCATCACATTTTCTTATTTTCTCTGTGTGCTGCATATGTATAGTAGATTTTGATTTCCTTTATCCTTATTTCTTTTATCCTTTTTGTCTAGAGATGAATTTTCTGTGATGATGATGACATGGAATTAGCTTATCTCTATATGCATATTATCTTGTCATGCCATCGTTTTTATTTCAGATATCATATGCTATGCTTTGCTATGCTTCGAGATAGTAACCTGCACCTTCATTATATGAGTATAAATGAAATTCTACTATTAGCTGAGTCTGATGATTTATATTGTATACTTTTCATAGAAAACACGCCAAGCTTCACGCATTGATTGCCTATATTTAGAATACTGCTTTGTTGTCTGATATCACTTCTTTTTGCATGAAAATTGTACGCTTCACTTTTAGGTTGATTGAATGTATGACATGTTGATATGACTGGATTAGTTTACTTTCTGAATTCAAACTGAGTAGATTACATTACTCTGCTGAAAGTTGTCGTGCACATTCTAAAGAGTGAACTGAGCGTTACATATTTTTCTTTCTCCACATATCTTGAACATCATTTCTATACTTAAAATCATTGGCGAATCTCCCTTTAGCGAATCCTATATTGGCATCTTCCCCCTGATATAAAGTCCATGCTCCAACACCCCAAATTCAAAAAGAAAAAATACATTCTTATCTCTCTATCTTTTGATTTGGAATCCTTATTGTATATATGTGATTTGAAAAGAAAAAAAGAGGAAAAAAGAGAAAGAGAGAGAAAAAGATCAAGAGAGAGAGAGAGAGAAAAGAAGTTCATACATGATCACATTTCATCTCTGTCTCTCTTTCTTCCCTCTTTTATTTTTATTTTTCTTGGAGCTTCAAAAATGGGGAAAGTCTTATCGTTTTATTTGATGTCACCATGCTTATAAATAAGCTTGGGGGAGAGGATCCAATGATGTTGAGAGTGTGACTACTTGTCTGTGCATGACAACCTAAGCTAGGTAATTTTCTATACTCGGGAAGATTTCTAAAAGTATTACGAAGTCCACGAATTGAAATTTGGCATGCATTTCATGAATACCACTCCTTTCTATTCTTATTGCTTCATATTGTGCGATACCTCTTATACTCCAAATAGAAAGCTATCAATTGAAAAGTGTGCGATTTATGATTATGTATATTACTTTGGATGCCTCAGACGATGCTAATTCTAGAAGATTTCATGTTTCATATCGTTTTTATATTCTAGGGTTTCTATATCGAATGCATTTGTATATAATCATGATATCGATATAAAAATCTTTGGCATGTTTTTATTCATTACATGCTATTTAAGTAAGCCGCTCCACATCCTGAGATAATGATCTAGCACCTCCCTCTTCGTTTTCTTTTCTATCTTCTTTTTCCTTTTTCCTTATTTTTACCTGCCGGGTTCACCTTTTATTCATCTTCCTCGAGGACGAGTAAGAGGTAAGCTTGGAGGATTTTGATCGCTACTTATTTTACACCCTTTTTCTGCATGTTTTCATGACATTTCGATCGCCTATATTGAGTTTTCACGATTATTCGACGATATCGCGTTGCTTTTCACTATTTCTTGTTTTTTCGTATTTCAGGAGATATGGATCGATCTAGAGCGAAAATGAGATCAAGGGACTTTCACACATACTGGAGCACCGCCCACGGCTTTATTAAGGAGTTAGCAGCGCTGGAGGATGAGCGGAAGAGGAAGAAATTCAATAGAATCGACGAGGAGGGGAGGAGGAGAAGAAAAGAACCCAGAAGCAGTTCACTCGGCCGAACAGATAGTTCACTCGACCGAGTGAAGGAGTGCGTTCGACCGAGTGAAACAGATACAGACTGTCGATTTTCAAAGTTCACTCGGTCAAGCAAGAAAGTTCACTCGGCCGAATGGAGAAGCCCACTCGCCCGAGTCTGACAGGGATTTTCTCTCAAAAAGCAGCCGACTAACTGGAAATTTGAGAAGACCCACTCGGCTGAGCAAGAAAGCTCACTCGGCTGCGCCAGGGGAAATTCTGTCAGGAATTTCTGGATGAATTTGACCTGTATTTAAACCTAGTTTTATTCCTAGTTTTATTCCTAGTTTTAGGGTTGGAGTTATTTTTGACGGCTATTCTTATTGTAATTCTCAGCTGGAGATCATAAACGCGCAATTTGGTTTGATCTTTCTCTCTAAATTTCTTGTTTTTATGAATTGTTCTCTCTAAGCTATGAATTGTTCTATGATCTATTTCTTTATTTCTGATATTTCTATGATGAATTGTGAGTAGTTCTGTCGTTCTAGGGCATGGGGATGAACCCTATGGATCCGATCTTTGAATTGTGATGAATGAATTGAATTGTTGCTAGGATTGATAAAAGGTTAGGTTGTGATTGATTTACTACGAGTAGCTAGGGATTTCTATCGACTGGGATTTGCAAGAGATTGGATCCTAATTGATAGGAAGGCCTAGAGATTCGATTTAGGTTTATAATCGAGATTCTCTAGATTTGGTTTTCAAGAGATTGGACCAAAGTTAGGATTTTTATTATAAATCTATACTAATATTCGTTTGCAAGAGATTGGACGAATACGAACTATCGTAACCTAGATCTTAGCTCGAGTATGCACGAGAGTGGGCTCGAGTGCGATTGGACGATGATGTCGATCTTTATGCTAGTGGCTTAGGTTAGGGTTTGCACGAGAGTGGGCCCTAATCTAGGTTGCTATAGACCGGTAATAGCGCGAGAGCATGAGCTTGCTCCTACATGCAGTTGCGACTAGTTCACCTATATTCAAGCCTTGCAACATTGAGATTCATGATCCACAAGGATAAGTGACGATCCGTAGTGAGGATTTCCTATCCCAGACGCTTTTATTATATTGAATTCTATTTGCTATTTGAACGATTGTGACACATTACTATCCATACCATTCCATTCTACCATCAATAGCTAGGTGATCAAGATAGAGTACTGTCATTTGTCCTCCCAGTGTTCGATACCCGCTCGCCACTACGCCATGCGCTTGTGGTAAGAATACAGTCGTTTTTCGGGTGTATATTCGGGCATGATCAGTATCCTACGACGAGTATAACTAAATGTTAACCAAGGCGTCTGACTATTAAACCTGAATGTCTATCTAAGTCTTACTACCATCATATTGACAAGGAAAATCCAATTTAGACTTGTACCGGATATTTAATGAATGTGGTACTCTGATTGTTCCAAACTTTCTGCATGACCTGCATGGGCCACCACTAAAACCTGTCACACCCCGCTTCCCAAAACGACGGGAACAAGACGTGACTAAGGTCCGCATAGGTCAGAGCTATGAGGCTCGGACCCAATAAGCGTCTGTGAGGAACACCAAAGATAGAAACAGGTCCTTGAATATATAAAATTCAGGAACAATAGAAAGTACAGAAAGAAAAGATGCATTCATTTTATTCCACACAGATATCCAAAAGTAGAAGAGTCTAAAAAGGAAATAATGCCCAGCATGGTTACAACTGCAGAAAGGAAACTAATGGTGCTACGCACCCAACCTAAAACAGAAAAGTAAAGAGGTGCTACGCACCCAAACTACGAACAACGGAACCCCAAGGTCAGCAGCTGAGGAACCTCTAAGACTGGTCTTCACTCGGGTCGTACTCCTGAACAGCAACGTGCTCCTGCTCCCAGTCCTCTGGTTCTGGCTCCTGGTCTACAAACTATATCCCGGTACCTGACGTACAAACACCAAGAGAAAGTGGTTGTGCATCAATCGAAGTCTGCAAGTAAACGTGAGAAGACTCCACTGCAAGGTGTATAACATTTTAAGGATGGCATTTTAAAGGTTGTTTACATGATGATGATGTAACCGCATGACAGATATGTATATGTGCAAGAAAGTAAAGACAACGCTGAAAAAGTAAACGTGACAGGCGATAGCCATAGTGTGTGCTACTGGCTATAAGACTAGACTAGACAAGACTAGACAAGACATAACATGAAGTACCGTGTGTGTCACGAAGGGTTCATGCCTTACAGTTTGATGGCGGCCAGACCCCTCCATGTGCAACCGCTCAACCCTACCTCAACCCGAGTGCTCAAGACAAGCCAATATAGGACCACTCGCTCCAGCTTGACGAGTACCTCTATCCCCACAGTCCGTAGCGTGACTCTCACTCCCTTGGTGAGCGCTGAACATCCCATATGTGAAACTGTAACAGGGATCACTCGCTCTAGCTTGGAGAGCATCTGAAACGCCCTTAGGCTTTTTGGTAACAGGGATCATTCTCTAGCTTGTAGAGCATCCGAAACACCCGTAGGCTTTTTGGTAATAGGGATCACTCTCTAGCTTGGAGAGCATCCGAAACGCCCGTAGGCTTTTTGGTAACAGGGATCACTCTCTCTAGCTTGGAGAGCATCCGAAATGCCCGTGGGCTTTTTGGTAACATTTCATGGCTGACAAGTGGTAAAGAGTTGTTCTTTTTAGGGTGTCCACACGCATGCACACACACAGATGAAACCAATGGTAGCAGTTGTTGTTGTTGATTCTAGGGGGTCCACACGCACGCACGAACAGATAGAACCTAGAGTGTCAGTTGTTGTTGTGTCCAGACCTCGTTGTCAAGTCCAAGCTATCGTGGGGTGTCCCAGACGCTATCATTTCACTTCTGGTTCTCTTGTTTATACTTATCACAGTTTAAGAAAGACAATGGCCTAAACGTGGCCGAAACTGCACAAGTGAACACACTTGCCTGCGGTGGCGAGTGAGTTGTCGGTCTGGATCGTCTCGTCGAAGCGGTGTGTCAGCGATGGTTCGTCTGACACAAGCCAATGGCGGTGTCAGAACGTGTTTTTCATCAATCCTATTATGGTAAGTTTCTAAGTTCAACAGGGCTACCCTAATAGTTCGAAGTCACGATTTTGATTGGATTATTCCGCCTAATCAACGACTATCCTATGTACACAGATAATCAAGTCCATTCGTCGATTTCTAGAGTTGAACATCATTGTAAAGAACGTAAAGTAAACTTTAGTTAATGTTGGCGATTTTTAGATTAAGTTTTGGTTTGCTACGATTTGGGTTTTTACTACGAGTTAGGGAACTAACCATTACGGCGTTTGAACGTAGATCGGACATTGAGTCTGAACGGCGGTAGATCCTCTTCATCAATGACGTCTCAGTCGTAGGTAGCACAACGAGACTGGAACGGACAGCGAGTACATCGTCAGGATCTCTCCGGTTGCGAGTAGCGCAACGGATCTACACGACGGCTACGACGTCAGGGAAAACACGTGAGATCTGTAATGTGCGTGAACTCCTAGGAGCAAGGGGGCTGTCGGGGATTAGTGGAGGTCGAAGGGGGGTTGCTCGGCCTGATCAGTGGCTGACGGCGGCTGCGCACGGCAACGGCCGGCCGTGAGAAGGCGAAAAGGACAGTTTTTGCACGCTGGGTCGCTGTTTTGAGTCCCAGCGAAGATGTGGTGGCCTGAGGGGCAGGGGAACACTTGCAGGTGATAGAGGGGGTAGAGGAGAGGCTGATGGAGGTAGGCTGGTCGTCGATGGTAGCCAGAAGCAGGTGGCCGGTGGTTACAAGGCAGACTGGCAGCAGTTGACAGGTTTGGTTGCGGTAATGGTGTTTTGGGGTGTTTTGAGATGTGCTTTGAGGGAGAGAGAGTAAGGGAGAGGGGAAGATGTTTTTGAGGAGGAGGGGAGGCCGAAGAGTGGCCGGACGATGGCTGAAAGTGGGCTGGCGTGGGGTTTGAGCGGCTGTTGGCAGCTGTAATGGGTGGCAAGGGCAGGTAGGGGTGTTTCAAGGGGAAGAGAAAAGAGAGAGGAGAGATGGTCGGAGCTCCGATGATGGTGGCCGGAACTCTGAGGAAGGCCGGCGACGATGGGTTAGGTCGAATGCGTGGGTTCCTAGATGTGGCGGCTGTATCTCGTGTAAGCCCTAGGGTATTCACGGGTTGGGGTTTTAAGAAGTTAAGTTTGCTATATAGGGATACAAAAGGGGTGCGTATAGGTGATGGGGGAGAGAGTGTGTGAGAGAGGGGGTGTGCAAAGAGCGGAAAATTAATGTGAGGGTAGCTATAAGAATCCCTCATGATACGTATGCAGTGTCCTTGATTTGGGTTTAAAATTTGAATTGGATTAGGTTAAGATTAATTCGGGAAATAAAATGATTAGGGGATCGGTCGTCCTACGGGTATCGGAAAAATTATCCGAAAATACTGGGACGATTGCTGCGACGAGAGGTTCGAGGATACGGTGGTCGATCACTTGCTAGGTTTACGGGAAACGAACTAAAAATAAAAAGGTCCATCGTCGAAGTCTAAAGTTACGACGCCCCTCCAATCAAAGCTGATTTGTGGGAGAACGACCCGTGAAATGACGTTCACTGAAAATCCCACAAATAGCTACTCTTCCATACGGTCACAACGACATATAACATCGTGCATTCCGGATAGAAGAAAGTACGAAGAAAAATACGCGTACAAAAGAGGAAAGTACGCGTAAAAACGAACGGTCGAAAAACGGACGTTACAATGTCCAAGGAGAGGGGCGCAATCAGTGGAAACATCCGGCCGCTAGGAATCACCCCGGATTTTCTTACGGGAACCCAAGTGGATGGCTACAACCTCCACAGTTTCAGAGACCACCACCCCCTCCTCAACAACAACAAGGGCAGTCGACAAATCAACAGCAGAGCGGGTTTAGACCAGCTTGGCCATATCGACCACCAGGCTATCAGTTCAATCTCCCGCTTCAGCAAGGCTATGCACCATCTCCGCCGAGGTCCAATCTGGAGACCACATTAGAGACATTCATGAGTGAACAAGTCAGGTTCAACCAGGACACATCCACTCAGTTCAAAAATATAAACACGTCGCTCGATGAGCTGAGGGGCTAGATGTCCCAACTACTCAAGAACCAAGGGAGGTGCCTTTGTAACCGGAGCCAAATCCGAGGGCTCAAGCCAATGTCGTGGTCTCCGTTACCACCTGTAGAGGATGGGCAACCGACCCTGTTTTGGTACCAGTCATGAACAAAGAACAAGTCATAACCGAGAATGCCACTATTGGTAGTGATGGGGAAGAAGCTACGGATGAGCCCACCAAGGATGGAGAGAAGGCGGAAACACCTTCCCCGTGCCTACCGTCACACCAACTCCAAGAGATGATGCAACTTGTTCTAATAATCCGTCCCCTAATAATGTCACAAAGGATAAGGGAAGCCGACCCCCTCCGCCATATCCACAGAGGCTAGCGTTGGCTAAAATGGAGAAGAAGTATTCCAAGTTCACGGAGATTCTGAAGGGCATCCAGCTCAACATCCCATTCATGGATGCCATTACAGAAATTCCCATTTATGTGAAGTTTCTGAAGGACCTCATCACCAGGAAGCGAAAGCATGAGGAAATAAAGCTTCTGGGGGACTCTACCTCCATTATAAAGAATCATCTCCCGATGAATCTACTGGATCCGGGAAGCTTCACGGTTCCATGTTCCATAGGAGGCACGCCCAACAACTGTGCTCTAATCGACTTGGGATCAAGCATCAGCTTGATGTCGCTCTCCATATTTGAAAGACTGCAAACTGGAAGCGACCTGGAGCCCACGAACATGTCCATACGGCTCGCTGATCACTCGATCACAAATCCGATAGGCATTGCCAGGGACATTATTCTATAAATACCTCCAGGGTTGTGTGTGCCAGTGGACTTCGTTGTAATGAATATGCCGGAGAGAGGTAGTTCCCAACTCATACTTGGCCGCGCTTGTTGGATCTGGATCCTAGCCTAGATGGGGGGTGAATAGGCTTATAAAAATAATTCATGCAACCCACGAATAAGCACACGCAGTTATAGCAGCAACAGGATAAATAAAAAGCAGACACAGAGTACATAGCAGATTTACCCTGGTTCGGTCGTCCCAACGACCTACTCCAGCCCCCAAAGCAGAACTAGTATTGAATAGAGCAATAGGTACAAAACCACAAGTTAGAGCACGCTCAGAGCACCCTCTACATCTCTACACTCGCCAGGCTCTCAGTACCCCACTCACTGTGTTTTCTCTCACTATCAATCCTAGTAACGCTTTCTACCAGCTAGTCCCAAACTAGCTGGGTCCCACTTGTCTAGTCCAAACTAGACAAGTCCCAAAATAGTCCCCAAAATATAGGTAAAGTTTCCCCTACAGAGAACGTTACACTAAGACATGAATAAAAGAGTTTAAGGGTTTAGAACTGCTCAGTTCGTGTTCGTGTAGGTGACTCTGTCAATCAGCACGTCGTCAGCTTCAATCTGACGCAAACGGTGTCTCAATCCGACTCCTGGATGTCAAGTTGTGCACTGGTCTGTGCGTAAAGCAATTGCAGTTCAATCCTTTAATATAAGCGGTCGGTGCGTGCAGCAATTCCTTTAATAAATCCTCAGCCATGTCACGCTTTAATATTCGTGCTTTCACTCTTCGTTTTCACGTGGTTCCCTGTCCACGTCAGCACGCAAATGAAGCGGGCTTTGTTTTCGATTTCGCCCGCTTCAAATCATTCCCCGCCGTTGATTCTAGTGATCGTGCGGTTGTCGTTCAGCTAGGGCATGCAGGCACCCAGCGAAGCAACGGCCGACTTCGTTCGACCTCGGCGGCGATGAGTTCTTCTCCGACGACAGCAAGGGCTTCGTGCAGCACTCTCTGTCATCGTCTTCGACTACAGCAGTGCTGCTCCTTCGACTTGTGTGGAGGCCCTACTCCGGCATCTCCGCTTCGACAACGGCAAGGGGGCTTCTCCGATCAAGCGACAGCGCTTAGGTGCTCAGCTTCCGACGGCGGGCTTCTTGTTGAAGGCGACAGCGTGGATATTCAGGCGGTGAGCTTTTAATGACGACGGCGACAATCTCTTCGTGTAGAGGCGGTCTCTCGTCGGTGATGTCTTCCTAGGGCAGCGACGACAGCTTGAAAGCATAGTAACGACGGCGGAGAGCTTTGCCTCGACGTGTAGCGGTTCTGGGTTAGTCCTCTGCATGTTCCCCTTCGACAGTAAGGTACCGACGACGGCGACGGGCTCTTCGGTTGTTGCAGAGACGAGCTCTCCGGTTTGAACAGCAGCTCCGACGGCGAGCTCTATGATGGCGACTTAGTTTACAGCAGTAGCGGGCGATGGCATAAGATTCTTCAAGGAGCAGCAGCACCTGACATCGATGCCTTCGAGTGCTTCTTCACGGCGGCGACTTCGAGGTGGCGTTCTCCGACGACGGCAAACTCTATAGGCAGTTCCTTTCGACGGCAGCTTCGAAGGATGATGTCATGAGGGTCCTCTGGCCTTGGGAGATGTAGGAGAAGGTCTGAAGAAAAATATTTGCGTGAAGTGCCCTGTTTGCTTGAGGATGAAGATAAAGGAATCTCTCTCTCTATAATATTACGCACACTATTTTTCTTTGGATGCTTTCTGATGGGCAGCTCTTGGGAAAATAATGAAGAGGGTTTTGGCCGGGCTCGAATTTTTGGTGAAGCCGCACTTTAGGCTATGAAGGGGATGTTTGCTTATATAGGATAGCCTAGGGTTTAGGGGTTGCGGCCAAGGATATTTTGTTCCCCTTAGAGATAGGACTAAGAGATTTGATGAAATCTCAACAATACACTTGCTCATCCCATATTTGATTATCCCTAGAAAGTAGGGATATGAGATTTGATATTTGGAGAGATTTGATATTTGGAGAGATTCGATTTGAATATAGAATAGGATAGGAGCAAGAATCTTTAATAGATTTGATTATATTTTTCTCCATCTCTTCCAATATTGACCAAGTCAAAATAGCTTTGTGCACACCACCTATTCTCTTTTCAACTTGCTATATGTTTAGCAATTACTCCAACTATTAAGAAGATTATCGTTTCACCTTTCCTGAAACACACTTAGCACACACGTCAGATATAACGACACGTTTGTCATCATCAAACCAAGATCCTAGATCGTTGCTTCCAACAATCTCCCCCTTTTGGTGATGACAAACCCATGAAAGATTTGAGCGATAGATGGGTGTGTGAAGTGTGTTGAAGTGTGTAGTGCAATATGAATCATGGAATGAGATATTCAAGAATTACATCATAGCATGCACAACATTATAAACATTATAACAAATATAAAAGCATGCTCCCCCTTCTCTCAAGCTCCCCCTTCAACATAGATTCAAGTATTTTTCATGCTCCCCCTTCAACAAATAATACCGACATCAAATCTTTCTTTTCTTTCTCCCCTTTGTAATCACCAAAAGTGGATTAATGAAGTCACAGAATTATTCTATGCAAAAATAAATCATTATTAAATGTAGCGTGCAATTTGCATGAGTTTTCCAAATAATAGACAATCCAAGCTCATAGGATTTCATAACAAGACTTCTCCACCTTTGTGTAAGTGTAGTGATATAGACAATAGAGTACAAGAGGAGATTCAATTTCAGAAAATCAACCAAATCAATCCACATTTTCCAAATTTCATGAATATCACTAGGATTGATTTTTCCCACCTCATCAAAGATGAGTTCAAGTTACCGAACCCCAAAGCATGGCCTAAAAGGACTTTTAAATGCGGGGTGGCATTGCTTGACGAGTTATATACACCAACGCTAATGATTACCCATGTAGCATAAGTTGGATACTCGTGGGTTGTGTATTAGCCATGAAGTGTATCCATTTTTCATACAGAGCAAATATAGTAATATTTTTTTTCAATTCTTTTGTGCTCAACTTTTATTCATGGATAAACACTTCATATCCCTTAGAAATCAGAAATTAATCATTCCTGCATTCACTTTCCATTATTCTTCAAAAGAATCCCCAAAAGTACTAAGAAGTCAAATATCGTGAAAGTGCAAATGTAGGTGTAGAAGTCAAGTTTAAAACTTATGAGGCATGTCATGGCTACTAAAAAGAATAACATCATGATCATGTAGCTACAATAATAATGAATTAACTTCTACAAGGGATAGATTTGAACATTCATACAATACCACTTAAGATAAATCATAAAGGGTATTCTTTTAAGCTCAATTTTTTGAATTTTTTAGAAATAAAAACATTAAAAAACATGCAAACAAGCACACAAACAAAAATAAATCAAGCACACAAAATAATCTATGAAGGTATGCAATGAAATGCAAAGAGGGATAAAAATTATACCTTCTCGTCGCTATTTGACGAAGGAGCTAAAAATGAGACATTGAAAAATTTGCTCCTCGCCAAATCTCCATCACACCTACATGAAAGGTGTTAAGTGTGACCTTAGAATCCAACAAGGTCCACGAGTGTTAGCCATTAAAGATTTAGGAACCCACACTTGTTTAAACTTGATATTTGTGTTTCTAAATTTACAATAATATGAAGTATGGCCTACACTATCACAAGTAAAGCACTTTGCATATTTGTTCTTTGCAATAGAGGGTACATTGTGGAATTTCTTGAATTTTTGCGTTTCAACGTTTTTAGACCAAAACCAAGTCCTCTTCTATTATTGACATATAATTGATTCTCTAAAATAGTGTCCAACGATTGTTTTCCCATAGAGAATTTCTTAATGGCCACTTCAAGATGAGAGACTTGGATTTTTAATTGTTTATTTTCTTCCACAAGCATCATGCATTTACTAAAAAAAGCTCTCTTGTTTTTCTCTTCCTTCTTTTCAACTTCAATCATTTTTCTTTTAAAGTCATTATCCAACATACAGAATTTATCATTAAGCTCTCTAATTACATAGTCTTTTGTTGAGTATTGGACTCCCCGGATTTGGTTTTGGATGATGAGCAAATATAAATAATTCATGAACTAACAATTTGTGAGCGCAGTTATGGAGATCGTCTCCAAATTCATGAGAACACTCAAAGTGACATCTCAAGACTTCTCAAAGCTCGTATTCAATGCCTAAATCTTCGTTGAAGCTTTTGGACCATTTTGGAAGTCATGAAGATTTGATCGAAGCTCTCGAAGACCGTTCTTTAAGGTTTTATTTATAGTCTTTTAGTTTCAATCTATAGAATGTTAAGCCTTGAGTATATCTTACATTTCTATCTTCATAACGCTCATATCTTAGCTCTAGGATCTTAGTAGAAGTCCATTCTAACTTCCTCAAAGCATCGCGCTTCGATTCGGACTTTATTGTGCATGTTAGTTGGTTCAAGAAGAAGAACTGACCGACTAGATGGTGATCTAGTCGGTCGGGAAAGCTTCTTGGACCGACTAGTTTCTGTTTGTATTTTCTTGCTCAGTACTGTTTACAGTTAGTCGGTCTACGTTGATTCACCGACCGACTAGTTTGTGAACTAGTCGGTCAGTGATGCTTCTTTGACCGACTAGTTGAGCTTTACTGTACATGCCATTTTTCTCCTAAGCTACTGTTTATCGTTAGTCGGTCTAAGAACGTTTGGTGGCCGACTAGTTGATAATCTAGTCGGTCAACATTTGTTCTTGGACCGACTAAATCAATTTGTATTCAGACTATTTGTTCTTGACTCTTAGTCGGTCTAAGTTCACTGACCGACCGACTAGTTGTGAAACTAGTCGGTCAAACAGTCTTCTTGGACCGACTAGATTTCTCAGTCTGAAATTCAATCTCTTCACTGTTCTTCACTTAGTCGGTCCATGTTGTTTGACCGACCGACTAGTTGATGAACTAGTCGGTCAGTGGTTGTTCTTTGACCGACTAACTGCTTCAGATTTCCAACCGTTGGGATTTGACCTAACTCGTTTTTATGGGACCCTATAAATACGAACCTTGGTCATTTCTCTCTAGGTTAGAGCTGCTATTAAGAGATTCATTGAGATTGAAAGAGTTAGAGATTCTCACTCATTTACAAAGCTCTCTTCCTCACAAGAAATCCATTCTCTCACATTCTAGATCTAGAATCCATCTTGAGAGAAGTTTGTTCTTGGTGAGCCTTTCAAGCTCTAGCTTGATTCAAGTCTCCAAATCACTCCTAGGCACCCATTGCTGCTCATTTCAGTGGTGCTAGGTCTTGGTGACTTCCTCTTCCTCAAATCCCTCCTTGCACCTATTTGGTAAGAATACTCAAGGTATAGGATTTTGTGGTAAGATTGTTTATTTCATTATAAACTCATTTATATTGCTTATTGATTCTCTCGGTTGTGAGAGAAGGTTGTGATCCCGGGTTGTGGGATTCACTATTGCCATTGCATGTATGATTTTATCTTGTGAAGGTTTTTCACAAGATATCATAGTGGAAATCTTGGGTTAGGGTTTCTAACCTAAGTATCCGGAGGGGATCCGGGTGGTTGGGACGTAGGATCACCGGGAACAAGTCGGGGAGACTTGGGTGGATCCGAACCCAGTAATATCTATTGTTAGCACTGTTAATTTTTTTGTTGTCATCAATTTAAGCTTCCGCAAATTGATTTGGTAGTTGTTTGCACGATAATTAGGAATTATACTCCTTGTTATTTTTAAAGTACTATTCACCCCCCCTCTAGTACTTGTGCAGTAGCTTGTAGGGCATTACATTTGGTATCAGAGCCAGATACTTAGCTATGTCTGCCAACGACAACAAGACCGTGCGTCCACCTTCCGACTATGGCACCTTCAGGAACCGTGAAGGAGCATCTTCGGTGATGGGAGGACATTCCTCAACGAGGCCTCCATTCTTCAACGGTACCAACTACGGGTACTGGAAATGCCGGATGGAAAATTTCCTCCGGAGTGCATCTCTATGGAGGACCACGATGAAGGAATACGTCGAGCCCGCCGAAGAAGACTTTGAGAAATGGACAACCGCGGAGGTCGCCGCGGAGGTAAGCAATGCCAAGGCAATGAACGCCTTACAATGCGCATAGGAGCCCGAGGACTTCAATAAGATATGCACATGTAAGAGTGCATATCAAATTTGGAACTCCCTCCTCATACTACATGAAGGGACGAGTAGGGTAAGAGACTCTAAACTCGTAGTTGTTAACAAAGATTACGAAATGTTTCATATGCAACAGGGTGAGAAGATGAAGGAGTATTATGCTCGCTTCGTCGACATCATAAACGAGTTGGAGGCTCTTGGTAAAACCTACACCCAAAAGGAGAATTGTTCGAAGCTTATCGAAGGAATTCCTTCTTCTTGGGAAAAGCGTACCTTCGCCATCGAGGAAGGTAATGATATGAATAAGTACACCGTAGTTCAACTAATGGGTACTTTAATGTCATACGAGGTACGCAAGGATAGCAAGTTAAAATTGCAGGAAAAGATGAAGTCCTACCTAAAGCAAGACGAGCCAAAGAAGAAGGCTATTGCTTTCAAGGCCGCTCCATCCACATCCACATCAACCGATGATGAAGACTCGGAAAACGAGTTGGACTTGGAGTCCATGGCACGCATGGCCAAGAAGTTCAACCGTTTCTTCCGAAAAGGTAACTATAAGAACAAAGCTAAATTTGGTTCTTCTAACGCCTCCTCCTCTCCTTTGTGTTTCAAGTGCAATAAGCCAGGACACATGAAAGCGAAGTGTCCTCTAAATAAGCAAAAGGAGAAGTGGAAGGCGCCGAAATTCGATAAGTCCAAGAAGTAAAAAAAGGGGTACAAAAAGGGACTTGTCGGAGCAACATTCATCGACTCCGAGGATTCCTCAAGCGGAGAGTCGGATGATGAGAAAGTGGAGCAAGCGCACATGTGCTTCATGGCAAGAGAGGAGCATGATCAAGGATCCTCCTCTTCCGATGATAGTGACGACGAAGGCGATGAGGTAACTATGGATGACCTTAGGAATGCTAATTCTCAATTATAGTTTAAGTATACTAAATTAGTAAATAGGTATACTAAAGTAAAAGATGACCTAGCTAGCATTCAAACCTCGCCTAAGACTATCATCACCAACAACGACACCGTTGTTGAAGAATTAAGAAATGAGATTGTTAATCTCAAATCTAAACTTGAACATGTTAGTGTTGAGGATTCGGAAGAACATAGGATAGCGGATTTGACTTCTCAAAACTCAACTTTGAGTATTGAGAATGAAAATCTCAAGTCTCGTGTTTATGTGCTCACATCGCAAATATCAACTTTGGATGCTTCGATGCATTCTCTCACCGAGAAATATGAGTGCACGATAGGCCGAATTAATAAATTCAATAAGGGTAAAGACCATTTGGATAACATCCTAAATGATTTACTTCCGGGCAATCACCACATTGGCTTGGGGTATAAGATAGGGAGTTCATCCAAATCGGCCACTACTTTTGTTAGGCCTACTTCCGATGCCTCACCGAGTGGGAGCAAACACTCTATTGGTAGTTTATCTACCAATGGTGCCTCCACTTCGCACACATCCTATTTTGGAAAGAAACCCACTTTGGGTGGACCTCCAAAGAAGGGTCATGCCTACATGTACACAAATACCATGCCACGTAGGAACACACGTCCTACTCCACCAGCTCACACATATGATGATTTTTATGCAACACATTCACGGGCACGTGCACACCATGTGAGACACCCTCACGCACGTGTTCCCTCACATGCATATGTTCACCCACAACATCATATGAATAATTATCCGCATGCACCATTCCATCATGTTCCTTATGCCTATCCACGACATGCATCACGTAGAAACCAACAACGCATGCATGCACCCAATAGGATGCGGGCTCCCAAGATTTCCACTATTTGGAGCCCGAAGGACACAAGCATGGATGAAAAAAAAAGTTTATATGAATGCTTATTTTTCGAATGTTGTGCATAGTAGTGATTATGTGGGGAAGTCTAAGTCCAATTGGACTTGGCTTCCAAAGGTCTAATCTTTTGGACCCAATGACCTTGGGTACCATGATACGACATTCCATATCTATAGTACTCAAGAAAAAGGAACGGAGCAACAAATTTAAATTTAGCTCCAAGAGAAATTGGATACTCGATAGCGGGTGTTCAAAACACATGACGGGTGACGCTCAATTGCTCTCCGGAGTGGTTCCCATTGCAAATGGAAACCGCGTCGTATTTGGAGGCAACGAGAGCGGAACCATCATAGGTGTTGGTAAAGTGGGTAATCCTTCTAAACCCATTATATGTGATGTTTACCTTGTTAAAGGATTAAACCACAATCTTATTTCAATAAGTCAACTTTGTGATAAAGGTTACAAAGTTAACTTTGCGAAAGGAATGTGCCATATTTTAAGAAAAGATAATAATGAATTATTGTTTTCCGGCACACGCCATAAGGATATATATATCCTAGATCTTCCAAGATCACATGAACAATGTCTTATTGCCAACACAAGTGAACAACACTTATGGCATCGACGTTTTGGTCATGTGAACTTTGGAACACTTTTTAAGCTTTCCAAGTTAAATTCTATTAGAGGCTTCCCTAAGCTTGTCTTTCAAAAGAAAAGCTTTTGTGACTCGTGTCAATGAGGCAAGCTTCCAAAATCTTCATTTAAACCTAAGAAAAGCATTTCTTCTAAGCGGCCTCTAGAGCTATTACATCTAGATTTATTTGGGCCAACTAGAGTTGCTTCATTAGGTAATGCTAGATATGGACTTGTCATCATTGATGACTTTTCTAGGTTTACTTGGGTATTTTCATTGTGTAATAAAAATGAAGATTTTGAAAACTTCACAATTTTTGTTAAGAAAGTACAAAATCTCATTGGAACCACCATTGTCACTATTCTTAGTGATAATGGAGGGGAATTTGAGAATGAGTCTTTTGAGACATTTTGTGATGAAGTTGGTATTACACACACCTTCTCTTTCCCTCGTGCACCTCCTCAAAATGGTGTAGTCGAGAGAAAGAATAGGACGCTAGTGGAGTGTGCTCGCACTATGCTTGATAATAGCCAACTTGGCCATCAATTTTGGGCGGAAGCGGTACATACCGCTTGCTATGTGTTTAATAGAATACTTTTGAGGCCCGGCACTAAACAAACTTGTTATGAATTGTTGTTTGGTAGGTTGCCTCAAGTTAAACATTTTCGTGTTTTTGGTTCGAAATGTTTTATTAAGAACACGTATGGTAGTTTGGACAAATTGGATCCAAGATCCAACGAGGGGATTTTTGTTGGATATTCTTCGCGTAGCAAAGCCTACCGGATATTCAACAAACGAACCTCAACGATCGAGGAGTCGCTTTATGTGTCATTTAATGAAGGATTTGTTCCAACTAGAATTACTAATGATGATGACTCTATGGATGTCTTATGTGATTCAATTGGTAATTCTAACTCTAATGATTCTATTGATTCTATTGAGACTAACCCGTCTAATGAAGTTGTTGAGAATGTTCCTAGTGACCAAGGTATTCCCAAACAGCTTCATATCGTTCGTGACCATCCTCATGAGCAAGTCATTGGCAATATCCATGATAGTGTCAAGACGAGATCGCAAGTGAACTACTTCGCTCATTGTGCCTTTGCCTCCTCGATAGAGCCAAAGAATGTTAATGAAGCATGCGAAGATAGCGCTTGGATCTTAGCCATGGAGGAGGAACTCATTCAATTCGAGAGGAATGAAGTTTGGGAGCTTGTTCCATTGCCATCGAAGAACCACACCGTCATAGGGACAAAGTGGATCTTCAAGAACAAAACCGACGAAAACCAATTCGTCGTCCGGAACAAAGCTCGGTTAGTAGCTCAAGGCTATCGACAAGAGGAAGGTATTGATTTCGAAGAATCCTTCGCTCTGGTAGCTAGATTAGAATCAATTAGATTGTTATTGTCTTTTGCATGCCATAAAAATTTCAAATTATTTCAAATGTGTTGTAAACTTGGCGGCTATGGAGACCATAGCCCTATATTTATAGTGGTAGGGTTACATAATGGGTGGATACCCACTAACGGGTAGGCCCACCAAGAAGCCCGTTTATAACACTTCCCCTTATCCATCCATTGTTGTAAGCCATGGTGAACGCTTCAGGGTTCATGAAGCTTATTTGATCATGAGGTTGGAGATACTTCTGGATCTCTAAGTTTAAGAGTGCTTGCCTCATTAAAACCTTTGCCAAGGAAAACCCAGTGGGAAAAACCAGTGGCTAAGGGAAAAGAGTACAAGTCTTTGTAACTTCCCCTGATCGATGGATAACATCAGTGGTGGATACTTCTGGATCCAGAGTTAATGTGGTTGCCTCGTTAAAACCTTTGACTGTGGAAAACCCAGTGGGAAAAACCAACAGCTAAGGAAAAAGAGTACAGCACTACGTTAACTCCCCCTGATAAGTACAAGCTTCAGGCTTGTACATCTCTCAGCTGTCTCATCCCAATTCCTAGTACAAGTTTTCTAAAGGTACTGCGAGGCAAAGCTTTAGTGAATAGGTCAGCCAGGTTGTTGCAGGACTGGATCTGCTGGATGTCGATCTGGTTGTCCACTTGCTGTTCATGCGTCCAGAAGAGCTTGGGGGAAATGTGCTTCGTCCTGTCACCTTTGATGTAGCCACCTCGTAGTTGAGCGATGCAGGTAGCATTGTCTTCGTACATGGTGGTAGGCTCAAGATCTCCCGTCTTCAGGCCGGTGGTCTTGAGGATGTGGTTGATGACTGATCGAAGCCAGAAGCATTCTCTGCTAGCTTCGTGGATTGCGATGAGCTCAAAGTGGTTGGATGAGGTCGCTGTGGATGTCTGCTTCACGGATCTCCATGAGATGGCCGTCCCACCGTATGTGAATACGAAACCGGTCTGGGACTTTGCGGTATGTGGGTCAGACCTGTATCCCGCATCTGCGTAACCGACCAAGTCGGTGGATACACCTTTCTTGAAGTATAGTCCCATGTCTACAGACCCTTGGAGGTAGCGCAGAAGTTGTTTCACTCCGTTCCAGTGGCGCTTTGAGGGCGCTGAACTGTATCTGGCTAGTAGGTTTACTGCGAACGCTATATCGGGACGCGTGCAGTTTGCCAGGTATAGGAGTGCTCCAATTGCACTTAAGTAGGGTACTTCAGGACCCAGTGTTTCCTCCCCCTCTTCCAGCGGTCGGAAGGGGTCTGTTTCAACATCCAATGATCTGACGACCATTGGTGTGCTAAGCGGATGATATTTGTCCATAAGAAAGTTTTTCAGCACTTTCTTTGTGTATGTCGATTGGTGCAACAGGATTCCTCCGCTTAAATGTTCAATTTGTAGGCCTAGGCAAAACTTTGTTTTGCCGAGGTCTTTCATCTCAAAAGTCTGTGTGAGACTTTTGGATATCTCATCTATCTCTGCAGGAGATCCGATGATGTTCAAGTCGTCTACGTAGACGGCGATAATCACGAATCATGTTCCCTTTGCTCGTATGAAGATGCAAGGGCAGACTTCATTTGTTGTGAATCCTTGTTGCACTAGGAATTCACTCAGTCTGTTGTACCACATTCTACCAGACTGTTTGAGACCATACAGTGATCTCTGGAGTTTGACGGAATAGACGTCCCGAGGTCTTTCTGTCATTTTTGTCGGTAGTTTGTATCCGTCTGGGATTTTCATATAGATGTCATTATCTATATTTCCGTATAGGTATGCAGTCACAACGTCCATGAGCTGCATATCCAGACCTTCCTTCGTGGATAGGCCGATGATGAAACGGAAAGTGATCGCGTCCATCACCGGGGAATAGGTATCGTCATAGTCTATTCCTGGTCGTTGGGAAAAACCTTGTGCAACAAGGCGCGCTTTATAGCGCACGATCTCATTATTCTCGTTTCTTTTTCTCACGAATACCCATTTATATCCCACAGGTTTAACACCTTTTGGTGTTAGGACTACAGGTCCAAAAACTTTGCGCTTCGAGAGTGAGTCCAGCTCTACTCCTATTGCCTCGTTCCTCTTTGGCCAATCCTCTCTACGTTTACATTCTGCTAGAGAGCGTCGATCGGTCTCATCGTCGTATTCAGTGACGTGAGTGGCAATAATGAGCGCGAAGTTATCATCGATGATTGTGCTTTTTCTGTCCAGTACCTCCCCGGTACGTACATAGTTTAATGAAATTTCTCCTATATTTTCCTCTTCAGGGGTTGTTAGGAGTGGAGAGGTAGCTGGGCTGAGCTCAGCATCCTGTGGTGGTATCGTTATTGTGGCTCCAGGATTTTTCCTCTTTCGAGGATTCTTATCTTTGGAGCCTGGGGGTCGTCCTCTTTTTTGTTGAGGTACGGCCGCTTCTGCTGCACGTGGATTGCATCCATCTTTGGGTATGTCAATCCTAGCTGGCGTATTTGCAGCAGGGACGTGTGATCTGACAATCATCTGGTTGTCAGTGAATTTATCCGGTAAAATGTGAACTGTGTTCTGAATTTGAAGGATCTTCAGGATCTCTTCTTCACATTGATTTGTGCGCGGATCAAAATGGGATAAAGTCTTTGTGTCCCATGTAATGGTCTTTGAAGCTTCTGGCTTCTGTGTGTTAATGCTTAGTTTTGGAAAAATGCTTTCATCAAACTCACAATCTGCTAGACGCGCTTTAAAGGCATCCCCTGTAAGGGGTTTGAGGTATCTAATGATCGATGGTGAGTCGAAACCAATATAGATACCAAGACGCCATTGAGGACCCATCTTGGTTCTCTGCGGTGGTGCTATGGGGACATAGACAGCACATCCGAATATCCTCAAGTGAGAGATATCGGGCGGGTTCCCATATGCAAGTTGCATCGGAGAATAAGATTGACTACCTGACGGTCGTAATCTTATCAGCGATGCAGCGTGCAGTATGGCATGTCCCCATGCACATACCGGCAACTGGCATTGCATTAACAATGGTCTAGCGATCCATTGTAGTCTCTTTATGAGAGATTCGGCTAACCCGTTCTGGGTGTGAACATGAGCTACATGATGTTCAACTTCTATGCCGGTTGCTTGGCAGTAGTCTAGGAAGACTTGTGAGGTGAATTCCCCAGCGTTGTCCAGACGCAATTTCTTGATCTGGTTGTCTGGGAAATGTGCCTGCAATTTTATAATTTGTGCAAGTAGCTTTGCAAAGGCTACGTTGCGGGTGGACAAGAGGCACACATACGACCATTTTGAAGATGCGTCGATTAGTACCATGTAGTACCGAAATGGTCCACTTGTGGGGTGAATAGGCCCACAAATGTCACCATGTATTCTCTCTAGGAAGCTTGGAGACTCAGAGTCCACCTTCAGGGTGGATGGTCTCGTAATCAATTTCCCTTTGTAACAAGGGGGACAAGGATTTGCACCCTTCTGAAGTAGCGTCAGGCTTTTCGGATTAATTCCACGGATTGGGATATGATGCGACGCATCATATTCCCTCCGGGGTGTCCTAGTCTATCGTGCCAGAGTTTGAATTCTGGTTGATTTTGGCACTTCTGGTGCTCCAATGTGTTTGCTTCCATTGCTCTGATCCTTGTGTGGTAGAGACCCGATGGGAGTCCCTCAAAACGTTCGACGGTGGTTTTAGCACCGTTTTTATGGAACGTTACATCAAGGTATTCACTGTTTCCTTTGCTCACCGTTTCTAGGTGGTATCCGTTTAAGCGGATATCTTTAAAGCTTAACAGGTTTCTATGCGAGCTAGGGGAGAGAAGGGCATCTTTTATGAGTAGTTTTGTACTATTGGGGAGCATAAAATGTGCTTCCCCTGATCCTTCAATGATACTTGATGGACCGGAAATCGTATTTACGGTGCCATCGTATTTATTAATGCTTTGAAAAAAGCAGATGTCTTGGAGGATCGTGTGTGTAGAGGCACTGTCCACTAGGCATTTAAAGTCCATCTATTTTAAAGAAAAGTCGCAGTATAAGGCAAAAACACAAAGGGATATACTACGAAAATTAAATTGATGTCTGAAAAAGTACTTAAAACATGCCAGAGATAAGCAGATAAATTGTTTCTCAAAAGGAAAAAAACTACAATGCATATAAAGTAGATAAATGTCCTCAGTCGAGCAGGTCATCGTTGGAGAAGTCCTCGGCGATGAACCTGATTGGTGCCAGGTTTTCTTGAACCGCCAGTTTGTCTCAGCTTGCTTCTGGCTTGCTTTGTACAACTCCTGAAGGTGGCGTGGAGTACGACAATTTCTGGACCAGTGTCCAGTCATGCCACACCTGTGGCATTTATCTTCCCAGTCCTTTCTGGGGGCAGAAGTCTGGCCGTCATCTTTTCTTTTCCACACATTTTTCTTCTTCCCCTCTTGGTTGTTTCTTGGAGGGGGTCCTCGAGCCTGCTTCTTCATGGTCTTGCCCTTCTGGGGTTTGCCTTTGAAGTTGCCCCTTTTCTTCTGGAAGGAGCTGTGGTGCGCTTCAGGCGCAAGAGCAGTGCCGGTAGGGCGTGAGTTGTGGGTGGCCAGAAGGAGGTCACGATTCTGCTCTGCCATCAGAAGGCATGAGAGAAGCTCAGAGTATTTTGTGAACTTTCGTTCACGATACTGTTGCATCAGTATGACATCCTTCTCATGGAATGATGTATACGTCTTCTCTAACATGCGTTCCTCCGTCACCTTTTCACCACACAACTTCAGGCGTGAGGTGATGCTAAAAAGTGCCGAGTTGTACTCGGCAATAGACTTGAAGTCTTGGAGACGGAGGTTCTCCCATTCATATCGCGCTCGAGGTAGGATAACATCCCTTTGATGTTTATACCTGTCCTCGAGGGCGGTCCACAACTCATACGAGTCTTCCACCGTTAGGTACTCGGCCTTCAGGGTCCGATCGATATGGTGTCTGATATAGATAATTGCTTTCGCTTTATCTATATCAGAAACCTTATCGCCTAAGGTGATGGCGTGACTCAATCCCTGTGCTCGCAGATGGAATTTTATATCCAGCTGCCAGCTTAAGTAATTCTTTCCTGAAGCATCCAAAACGTCGAAATCGACGCTCGCAATTTTGGCCATTTATCACTCTAGCATGTAAAAAGATAGCATTAATTAGATATTTTACGGAAAAATAAATAATCAAGCACATCAGACATAAATATTTGCTGCATGGATCGGCTAATCACCATAATTAATTACAGTCCATTATAGTCCCAAAAAAGAAAGAAAGTACAACTCGGGAACCCCCGTGGGGCCCCTATTCTTCTGGAATAGTCCTTCATCTTCTTGAGGCGTCCGCCGGGCTTGTAATTTTACAAAATTATCCTCACTACATTTTTCTCTCAAAAAGAAAATAATGCATGAAAAGTAAAATGGTGATCACTAGCCGATCCAAAACCACAGCAAATATTAATCATTCGTCGCAGGCAGTTATAATGCAGCAGGCATCATCACAGGCAGTTTATACATCACAGGCAATTTATTTATTCATCACAGGCAGTTTATAATGGAAAATGAAATCTAACGTTTAAAAATTATTGGACCACTAGGCAACGTCATGCACCGTTAGGTTAGTTGACTAACGGCAGAGCGGTCGCAGGATCTTCTTAATTTTTAAACGTTTTTTAGAGAAAATCATAAATCCAAATATAATTGCGATGAGTAAAAATCACATGCAATTTGGTCCAGATTATAACGAAAAAGGATCGCAATTAAATTTGAAATTTTTTTTTGGAAATTCGAAAAAACAAATTTCTGGGTCAGAAACCCTAGTTAGGGTTTTGGGGTACGCACGCCGGGCCCGTACCCGCTACTGGCGGGCGGGCCCGTTCGCCGCAGCAGCCGGCGGGGAGGGGGGCCTGCCGCTGCAGGCGGCTGGGATCGCCCCCGCCTGCGGTGGTGGGGGTTGCCCACCGCTGCAGGCGGGCCCACCGCTGCAGGCGGCGGGGGGTGCCCCCGCCGGCGGCGGCGGGGGTGCCCGCCGCGGGGGGTGCCCCCGCCGGCGGCGGTGGGGGTGCCCGCCGCCGACGGCGTCGGGGAGCCCCCGCCTGCCGCCCGCCTGCAGCGGCGGGGGTTGCCCCCGCCGGCGGCGGCGGGGGTAGCCCCCGTCGGCGGCGGCGGGGGTAGCCCCCGCCGGCGGCGGCGGGGGTAGCCCGCCGCTGCAGGCGGCGGGGATCCCCCGCCTGCAGTGGCGGGGGGGTTCCCGCCGCCGCAGCGACGGCGGGAAGGCCCCGCCGCTGCCGGCGACGGGGGGGGGGCGTGGGTGAACCCTATTTAGGGTTTGGGTGATTTTTGGAGAAAAACGAGTAAAAATCCGATTTTTAGTGGAAAAACCAATTTTTTTTCTTCCAAAAATAAGTTTTTTATTGAAAAAGGGGTGATTTTTATCATTAAAAACGGTATATTTTTGATCGATTGATCCAAAAGATTGGATCACCACATATGCGCATATGTAAAATTTAGATCTAGGGAGAAAGTTACCTCTAGATCCTACCCGCCGGATCTAGCGACGTTCGGTGAAGGAAGCCCGTTCGCGTCGCGTCCGTCCGTCGCGTCCGTCCGTCGGCAGGGGTTCGGCTTAGCTTTGAGCGTGCTGATAACGTGTTGTAAACTTGGCGGCTATGGAGACCATAGCCCTATATTTATAGTGGTAGGGTTACATAATGGGTGGATACCCACTAACGGGTAGGCCCACCAAGAAGCCCGTTTATAACAAAATGGATGTTAAAAGTGCATTTTTAAACAGAGATGTTGTTGAGGACGTTTACGTTTCTCAACCTCCGGGCTTCATAAATGAAAATTTTCCAAATCATGTTTTTAAACTTAAGAAAGCACTTTACGGTTTGAGACAAGCTCCTCGAGCTTGGTATGATCGCCTAAAGAATTTTCTTTTGGATTTGAATTTTAAAATGGGAGAAGCCGATTCTACACTTTTTGTTAAGCATTCGAATAATGATATAATTTTAGTTCAAACATATGTTGATGATATCATTTTCGGTGCTACTAACTTTGCTCTTTGCGAAGAGTTTTCTAATGTTATGAAGGAACAATTTGAGATGAGCCACATGGGTGAGCTCAAGTATTTCTTAGGTCTCCAAATTCGCCAAATGGACGATGCAATCTTCATCCACCAAACGAAGTATACGGTGGAGTTGCTAAAGCGATTTGGAATGGAGAGTGCCTCCGGGAAAAAGACTCCTATGAGCACTACAACGCATCTTGATAAAGATACGGGCGGAAAAGATGTAGACATTCGTCTATATCGAGGTATGATAGGTAGTTTACTTTATCTTACCGCTAGTAGGCCTGATATCATGTTTGTCGTGTGTATTTGTGCTCGTTATCAGTCTCAACCTAAGGATTCTCAATTAGTAGCGGTAAAACGTATTTTTCGCTATCTAAGTTACACTTTAGATTTTGGATTACTTTATCCGAAATCTAGCACATATGAGTTAGTCTCATATAGTGACGCTGATTATGCGGGATGCAAATCCGACAGGAAGAGTACTAGTGGCACTTGCCACTTTATAGGAAATTCCCTCGTCTCTTGGTTTTCCAAGAAGCAAAATTCGGTATCACTTTCAACCATCGAGGCGGAATATATTGCCGCCGGTGCCGCGTGTGCTCAAGTTCTTTGGATGAGACACACACTTAAAGACTTTGGCATAAACTGTGATACTTGCCCTATCATGGTTGACAACCAAAGTGCAATATGTCTTTCCAAGAACCCTGTACACCATTCCCGTTCGAAACACATAGATGTCCGACACCACTTTTTAGATGATCATGTTGCTAAAAAGGACATCATTTTAGTGTACGTTGAAACCCAAAAGCAAATCGCCGATATTTTCACGAAACCCCTAAAGGAGGACTCCTTTGTGCGGTTGCGTCGAGAATTGGGGATTATGGGTGAATCCGAGATATAGGATTCATGTTTCATTCAATAATCTTGCATGCTATTATATTTCGCAATATTTCGTTCATGCTAGACTTATTGGATTTTTCGGGATTTTATGTGAGATTTTGAATTTTTGCTCGAATTCATGTTTGAATGTCGTATTTGAGATTTCGATGTTTAATGGGGTAGTTTAGATGATTTTTGAGAGGATTACGATGTATTGTCCAAGTGTATTGAGGAGAGAACTTAATTATCAATTTTTGGACTCATCTAGTCGGTCTCAGTTCATCAACCAACCGACTAGATTCACATCTAGTCGGTCAGCTAATGAACTTAGACCGACTAGCTCTATCTCTAAACTTTTGGACTCACTTAGTCGGTGTCCGTTCAATCACCAACCGACTAGAATCATATCTAGTCGGTTAGTAAAAGAACTTAGACCGACTAATTCAAGCTATTAGGATTTCCTCTCCAGCTTATCTCCTTTAGTCGGTTCTAGTTTACTTACCGACCGACTAGATTTAGATCTAGTCGGTCAGTATTTGAGCGTAGACCGACTAATTCTCGTTCAGGAAATCTTCGACTGGTCTCTGTTTCCACTTAGTCGGTTCAAGCTCGTTAACCGACCGACTAGATTGTCATCTAGTCGGTCAGCGTTTGAACTTGGACCGACTAAGTGATCAGGGGCAGTCACGTCCTTTTGTGATTTCGACAGACTATATCCTAATCTATTCGATTGTTTCTCATTCTAGTCGGTTATCTTCGTTTCTCCAACTCGAAAACCCCCGAACCCAGCTCGTGACTCTTCGACTTCCGATCAACTCCGGCCACTTTTCCGACCATCTGCCGCCGTCGATCTCCCTCCCCTAGGTATATCTCCTCCTCCTAGGTCGTTTTCGCTTTTTAGGGCTTCATTTCATCTCCTAGGGCTTGATTTTGTCGATTTAGGGTTTCGAACTTCCTCTAGGGTTTGATCTTGCCTTAAGCCTGTTTTGTTCTCACTCTTTAGGGTTTGTGAGCTTAGGTTCTTTTGATCTATTTCAAACGTCGTTTGCTTATACTCGTTGTGCCGCGATCATGGCAAGAACGAGGATCCCGATTACTTCCTCCGGTGCCTCCCCCATGACCATAGAGGCTGCGACTGCTTCGACTCCACCTAAGCGTAGGGCCAAAACTACACGTCCCCCCTCGTCGTCTTCAACACCGTTGAAGAGGAAGAGGACATCCAAGCCCAAAGCCAAAGGCGAATCTTCCAAGCCCAAATCTCAACCCAAAAAGTTCCGTGCACCTACCCCTCCCGGTGAGCGTTCAGGTAGTGACTCTGAGGATGATTCCGAGGAAGAGTACACTCCTGAGCATCCCGAGAAGGCACCTACTCCACCCCCTCCTCCACCTCCTCCTAAGACCCGTAAGGCTAAAGGTAAAGCCCAAATGCCAGTAGGCGGTGTGGATATATCGTTGTGTCGTGACGACCCTCTGTGTCTAGCGGCTTACAACCGTATAGAGCACTGCCCACTGCTATTGGAGCATTACGTTCAGTTCTCTGACTTTCTTAGCCTTGCGGATCTTTTATCCTATAGCGGCCTTTTGGACTATCTTAGATATGACCCAAAGGCAAACCCTCGACCCTATCCTCACCTGGTCAAGCTCTTCGATGCCAATCGTGTCCGAGGCCACTACGATGAGAGCCACTCCATCGAGACTACTGTCTTGGGGACTCCTATAGTCCTCACGGCAGAAATCTTAGGGGAGTTGCTTGGTTGCTCATCGTCTGGCCTCCTCCCGTCTGACATTTCTGTAGACGATATCCCCACTCTCGATCAGCCGACCCTCGCTGATATCTTCCAGGTTATCCCTCCTGCATTCATAGGCATCCCTTCCAAATCATTCAAGCCGAATGCTTGGGTTATTAATCTTATCTTGAAATCCTGCCTATTGCCCACGTATGGATCTTCCTCACTTCCGTCTCAGCCTTTTCTGAAGTTGATTTACGCTCTCTTTATGGGTAGCTCGATTAACTGGGCTCGCATCATACTCGACAAGATGGATTCTTTCGAGTGTTTTCGCAAGTCTAGTAAATCGGTGCATATCCCATATCCTTGTCTTCTGACTTTGGTGTTCCGTCATTTTCGCATGCCTTTGCCTCCTGACGATGAGCGTCCCCTTGGTCCTCCACTGAACGCAACGGCCGTAAAGAAATCTCTTACAGCACTCCGTCACGTGTAGCGGTCGACTCCTTCTGCATCCCAGGCCACACCTTCAGCTGCTGCTGCCCCTCCTCCTACCACCACAGTTGATGATGTCGTTCGGTTACTTCGTCGTCACGAGTCTCGTTTGGCTCGTACCGAGGAGGTTGTGTGCCGTATGGATAGTCTGATGGGTATTCAGCTTCCTCCTCCTGTTTCTGAGGATGAGGAGTTAGATGACGAGGAGATTGATGAGCTTGTCACCTCTTTAGCTCGTGGCGCTGAGGCCACTGATGCTGCTGCTACCACATCTGCTACTGGTGCTACCACTTCCTCCGGTGCTCCAGAGTCTTCTGCACCGGTGGATCAGACTCCTGTTGATGCTGATGCTGCTCCTGCTGATATCCCTGACCCAGTCGTGCATGCTGATGTTCCAGCTGATACTCCTGCCGTTGAGCCAGTCGTCGATGTCTCCACTCCTGCCCCGACGATCCCTTCTGTACACACACCACTCCTTGCAGTAGAGCCTGAGTCCACTCCCTCGACTGGACCCACGGAGACTGCTGATCCTGTCACTTCCTCTGAGCGTCAGTTTGGAGGCCTCTCCTGTGATCATTGGATGATACATCTTGTTGAGAGTGTTTTGGGTTAGGATGGAGTTTTGGCGGTGTTTTGAAGTATTTTGGATTTTGGATGTCGGTGTACTTGTTGTACTTTCATTCTGTTGGATGTTTGATGATGGTGTTTCGATGATTATGTTGTAATTTTTTGATGTTGATATAGATGTTGCACTTTATATGATGTAGTCGATGTATTTGTGCATGTACTCATGATATTCTAATATATATACATCGATGTTCTCTTTTACATAGTCGTGCACATTTAATATTCATTCAATGTCTATGATATGTGATTTCGTCGCTCGACGCTTATAAACTTGGTTAAATAGATTATATTTCTATGATTGCATAAAATTGTTTTCCATGCACAAATTTAACCAAGAATATTGAGTATTGAAGAGAACGTTTCTTTATTCAATAAGTGAATTTATATTTGGTATTTCGATGATTTTAATTTTCGTTTTACGAAAATGGACAATTTGGCACACTTTGATTCGTTTTCGACTATTTTCCTTGGTGTCAATTTGGTCCATCGTCATAGTCTACGACTCCCGACGTTAGATTTTCTTTATCCTTGTTGTTGTCGTTGTATGCCCCCCATTTTTGGGATAATGCCAAAGGGGGAGAGATAATGATAATGATTAGGGCAAATGAAAATTTAACTCAATTTCCAAGAATCTAATTTGATATGTTAGATTCAGTGGGAGTTAAGATATATATAAGGATTTTCAAATCCGATATTTCAAAATTCGATTCTCAATATCTATCTTACTCGTCTAATTGATGCAATTTATATATATTCAATTTGGAATTAACGTGTCATAAATGCAGGGGGAGTAAGTATTTCACATTTGAATCATTATTTTTGATTATTATTTATGTTGGTTTGTCATCACCAAAAAGGGGGAGAATGTTGAGTATTGGACTCCCCGGAATTGGTTTTGGATGATGAGCAAACATAAATAATTCATGAACTAACAATTTGTAAGCGCAGTTATGGAGATCGTCGCCAAATTCATGAGAACACTCAAAGCGACATCTCAAGACTTCTCAAATCTCGTATTCAATGCCTAAATCTTCGTTGAAGCTTTTGGACCATTTTGGAAGTCATGAAGATTTGATCGAAGCTCTCGAAGACCGTTCTTTAAGGTTTTATTTATAGTCTTTTAGTTTCAATCTATAGAATGTTAAGCCTTGAGTATATCTTACATTTCTATCTTCATAACGCTCATATCTTAGCTCTAGGATCTTAGTAGAAGTCCATTCTAACTTCCTCGAAGCATCGCGCTTCGATTCGGACTTTATTGTGCATGTTAGTTGGTTCAAGAAGAAGAACTGACCGACTAGATGGTGATCTAGTCGGTCGGCAAAGCTTCTTGGACCGACTAGTTTCTGTTTGTATTTTCTTGCTCAGTACTGTTTACAGTTAGTCGGTCTACGTTGATTCACCGACCGACTAGTTTGTGAACTAGTCGGTCAGTGATGCTTCTTTGACCGACTAGTTGAGCTTTACTGTACATGCCATTTTTCTCCTAAGCTACTGTTTATCGTTAGTCGGTCTAAGAACGTTTGGTGACCGACTAGTTGATAATCTAGTCGGTCAACATTTGTTCTTGGACCGACTAAATCAATTTGTATTCAGACTATTTGTTTTTGACTCTTAGTCGGTCTAAGTTCACTGACCGACCGACTAGTTGTGAAACTAGTCGGTCAGATAGTCTTCTTGGACCGACTAGATTTCTAGGTCTGAAATTCAATCTCTTCACTGTTCTTCACTTAGTCGGTCCATGTTGTTTGACCGACCGACTAGTTGATGAACTAGTCGGTCAGTGGTTGTTCTTTGACCGACTAACTGCTTCAGATTTCCAACCGTTGGGATTTGACCTAACTCGTTTTTATGGGACCCTATAAATACGAACCTTGGTCATTTCTCTCTAGGTTAGAGCTGCTATTAAGAGATTCATTAAGATTGAAAGAGTTAGAGATTCTCACTCATTTCCAAAGCTCTCTTCCTCACAAGAAATCCATTCTCTCACATTCTAGATCTAGAATCCATCTTGAGAGAAGTTTGTTCTTGGTGAGCCTTTCAAGCTATAGCTTGATTCAAGTCTCCAAATCACTCCTAGGCACCCATTACTGCTCATTTCAGTGGTGCTAGGTCTTGGTGACTTCCTCTTCCTCAAATCCCTCCTTGCACCTATTTGGTAAGAATACTCAAGGTATAGGATTTTATGGTAAGATTGTTTATTTCATTATAAACTCATTTATATTGCTTATTGATTCACTCGGTTGTGAGAGAAGGTTGTGATCCCGGGTTGTGGGATTCACTATTGCCATTGCATGTATGATTTGATCTTGTGAAGGTTTTCACAAGATATCATAGTGGAAATCTTGGGCTAGGGTTTCTAACCTAAGTATCCGGAGGGGATCCGGGTGGTTGGGACGTAGGATCACCGGGAACAAGTCGGGGAGACTTGGGTGGATCTGAACCCAGTAATATCTATTGTTAGCACTGTTAATTTTGTTGTTGTCATCAATTTAAGCTTCCGCAAATTGATTTGGTAGTTGTTTGCACGATAATTAGGAATTATACTCCTTGTTATTTTTAAAGTACTATTCACCCCCCCCCCCCCACTAGTACTTGTGCAGTAGCTTGTAGGGCATTACATCTTTTTCAGTTTCAAGCTTAATCAAATCAAGTTCAAGCATGCTAATTTGGTTTAATAATGAGGGACAAGAAATACAAGGAGCAGTTTCATCAAAGCTAGCTTTTTCCTTCTTCATGATTTCAATAGTAGACTTACATGCATTAAGTTCAATTTTAAGCTTTTCATTCTCTTTAAACACCTTATCATCTCTAACTTGCATGTCATAGTTCTGATTTTGGAGACATTCAATAGTGAACTCATGATCTACTATTTGATTTTGCATTTCTTCACAAATTTTAAGAAGTTCAGCTTTGCTACCTGACGGTGTCTCATCTTGGATCCCCATCAAAGCCATGCAAGAATGGGCTTCATTTTCCTCCTCGCTTTCAGCTTCGCTATCCATATCCCATGTTAATATCTTCGCTTTTCCTTTTCCTTTAGCGAGCTAAGCAGTTTCATTTGGGCAATCCTTCATCAGATGTCATCTTCCCTTGCATTTAACACATTGGATTCTATCAGTAGATTTCTGATCATTAAATTGCTTGGAAGAATTATTAAAGTTAGAACGATTAAACCTGAGTGCCATTTCATTTCTCCCATGCTTGGTCTTGATGAACTTTCTGAAGTTTCTCACCATTAGCGCTATGTCGTCGTCGTCATCTTCACTTTCGTCAGCTTTCAGAGCAAGGGGCTTTATGGCTCTCTTTCTCCTCAGGTTTCTCTCTTACTTCAACATTTTGCAGTTCCAACTCATGGGACATCAAATTACCAATAAGGTCCTCCACCTTCAATTAAGACAATACCTTTGCTTCCTGGATGTCGGTGACCTTTGGTCTGAAAGAGCTTGGCAATGCTCTTAGGATCTTCCTCACTTGATCGAGGCTATCATATGGCTTTCCAAGCGAGCTAGACTTGTAAACTATGTCGGTGAACCTAGCATACATCTCTGATATGCTCTCTGATGGTAGCATGCGAAATCTCTCGAACTCTGCACTCAAAAGAGACAGTATAGACTCCTTTACCTGTGACGTTCCCTCGTGCGTCACCTCCAAAGTGTGCCATATATCTTGCGCAGTTAAACAATGTGAGATTCTATTATATTCAGGTTTATCAAGTGCACAAATGAGAGCATTCATAGCTTTAGCATTTAAAGAATAAGATTTCCAATCATTATCATCCCATTTGTCATTTGGTTTTTCAATCTCAACATTTTATACTTTAATAACATGCAGTTTATATCTTTTTTCAATTATTTGCCAAGCTTTATAATCAACAGAAATAAGTTAGATTTTCATTCGATTTTTCCAATAAGCATAATCACCTCCATTAAATCTAGGGGACGGGAAACAGACTGACCCCCAGCAAAAGCACTATCCATATGGTTATTCATGGTCAATCCTAGGCTAGATCCTAAAACCTGCTCTGATACCACTTGTTGGATCTGGATCCTATCCTAGAGGGGGGTGAATAGGCTTATAAAAATAATTTGTGCAACCCACGAATAAGCACACGCAGTTATAGCAGCAACCGGGTAAATAAAAAGCAGACACAGAGTACACAGCAAATTTACCCTGGTTCGGTCGTCCCAACGACCTACTCCAGCCCCCAAAGCAGAACTAGTATTGAATAGCGCAATAGGTACAAAACCACAAGTTAGAGCACGCTCAGAGCACCCTCTACATCTCTACACTCGCCAGGCTCTCAGTACCCCACTCACTGTGTTTTCTCTCACTATCAATCCTAGTAACGCTTTCTACCAGCTAGTCCCAAACTAGCTGGGTCCCACTTGTCTAGTCCCAACTAGACAAGTCCCAAAATAGTCCCCAAAATATAGGTAAAGTTTCCCCTACAGAGAACGTTACACTAAGACATGAATAAAAGAGTTTAAGGGTTTAGAAATGCTCAGTTCGTGTACGTGTAGGTGACTCTGTCAATCAGCACGTCGTCAGCTTCAATCTGACGCAAACGGTGTCTCAATCCAACTCCTGGATGTCAAGGTGTGCACTGGTCTGTGCGTAAAGCAATTGCAGTTCAATCCTTTAATATAAGCGGTCGGTGCGTGCAGCAATTCCTTTAATAAATCCTCAGCCATGTCACGCTTTAATATTCGTGCTTTCACTCTTCGTTTTCACGTGGTTCCCTGTCCACGTCAGCACGCAAATGAAGCGGGCTTTGTTTTCGATTTCGCCCGCTTCAAATCATTCCCCGACGTTGATTCTAGTGATCGTGCGGCTGTCATTCAGCTAGGGCATGCAGGCACCCAGTGAAGCAGCGGCGGACTTCGTTCGACCTCGGTGGCGATGAGTTCTTCTCCGACGATAGTAAGGGCTTCGTGCAGCACTCTCCGTCGTCGTCTTCGACTACAGCAGCGCTGCTCCTTCGACTACAGCAGCGCTGCTCCTTCGACTTATGCAGTGGCCCTACTCCGGCATCTCCGCTTTGACAACGGCGAGGGGGCTTCTCCGATCAAGCGACAGCGCTTAGGTGCTCAGCTTCCAGCGGCGGGCTTCTTGTTGAAGGCGACAGCGTGGATATTCAGGCGGTGAGCTTTTAATGACGCCGGCGGCTATCTCGTCGTGTAGAGGCGGTCTCTCGTCGGTGACGTCTTCCTAGGGCAGCGACGACAGCTTGAAGGCACAGCAACGGCGGTGGCGAGCTTCGCCTTGCCGTGCAGCGGTTCTGGGTTAGTCCTCCGCCTGTTCCCCTTCGACAGCAAGGTACCGACGACGGCGAAGGGCTCTTCGGTTGTTGCAGCGACGAGCTCTCTGGTTTGAACAGCAGCTCTGACGGCGAGCTCTACGATAGCGACTTCGTTTACAGCAGCAGCAGGTGATGGCAAAATATTCTTCAAGGAGCAGCAGCGCCTGACATTGACGCCTTCGAGCGCTTCTTCACGGCGGTGACTTCGACGTGGTGTTCTCCGACGACGGCGAACTCTATTGGCAGTTCCTTTCGACGGCAGCTTCGAAGGATGATGTCGTGAGGGTCCTCTGGCCTTGGGAGATGTAGGAGAAGGTCTGAAGAAAAATATTTGCGTGAAGTGCCTTGTTTGCTTGAGGATGAAGATAAAGGACTCTCTCTCTCTATAATGTTACGCACACTATTTTTCTTTGGATGCTTTCTGATGGGCGGCTCTTGGGAAAATAATGAAGAGGGTTTTGGCCGGGCTCGAATTTTTGGTGAAGCCGCACTTTAGGCTATGAAGGGGATGTTTGCTTATATAGGATAGCCTAGGGTTTAGGGGTTGCTGCCAAGGATATTTTGTTCCCCTTAGAGATAGGACTAAGAGATTTGATGAAATCACAACAATACACTTGCTCATCCCATATTTGATTATCCCTAGAAAGTAGGGATATGAGATTTGATATTTGGAGAGATTTGATATTTGGAGAGATTCGATTTGAATATAGAATAGGATAGGCGCAAGAATCTTTAATAGATTTGATTATATTTGTCTCCATCTCTTCCAATATTGACCAAGTCAAAATAGCTTTGTGCACACCACCTATTCTCTTTTCAACTTGCTATATGTTTAGCAATTACTCTAACTATTAAGAAGATTATCGTTTCGCCTTTCCTGAAACACACATAGCACACACGTCAGATATAACGACGCGTTTGTCATCATCAAACCAAGATCCTAGATCGTTGCTTCCAACAATCTCCCCCTTTTGGTGATGACAAACCCATGAAAGATTTGAGCGATAGATGTGTGTGTGAAGTGTGTTGAAGTGTGTAGTGCAATATGAATCATGGAATGAGATATTCAAGAATTACATCATAGCATGCACAACATTATAAACATTATAAAAAATATAAAAGCATGCTCCCCCTTCTCTCAAGCTCCCCCTTCAACATAGATTCAAGTATTTTTCATGCTCCCCCTTCAACAAATAATACCGACATCAAATCTTTCTTTTCTTTCTCCCCCTTTGTAATCACCAAAAGTGGATTAATGAAGTCACAGAATTATTCCATGCAAAAATAAATCATTATTAAATGTAGCGTGCAATTTGCATGAGTTTTCCAAATAATAGACAATCCAAGCTCATAAGATTTTATAACAAGACTTCTCCACCTTTGTGTAAGTGTAGTGATATAGACAATAGAGTACAAGAGGAGATTCAATTTCAGAAAATCAACCAAATCAATCCACATTTTCCAAATTTCATGAATATCACTAGGATTGATTTTTCCCACCTCATCAAAGATGAGTTCAAGTTACCGAACCCCAAAGCATGGCCTAAAAGGACTTTTAAATGTCGGGTGGCATTGCTTGACGAGTTATATACACCAACGCTAATGATTACCCATGTAGCATAAGTTGGATACTCGTGGGTTGTGTATTAGCCATGAAGTGTATCCATTTTTCATACAGAGCAAATATAGTAATATTTTTTTTCAATTCTTTTGTGCTCAACTTTGATTCATGGCTAAACACTTCATATCCCTTAGAAATCAGAAATTAATCATTCCTACATTCACTTTCCATTATTCTTCAAAAGAATCCCCAAAAGTACTAAGAAGTCAAATATCGTGAAAGTGCAAATGTAGGTGTAGAAGTCAAGTTTAAAACTTATGAGGCATGTCATGGCTACTAAAAAGAATAACATCATGATCATGTAGCTACAATAATAATGAATTAACTTCTACAAGGGATAGATTTGAACATTCATACAATACCACTTAAGATAAATCATAAAGGGTATTCTTTTAAGCTCAATTTTTTGAATTTTTTTTAGAAATAAAAACATTAAAAAACATGCAAACAAGCACACAAACAAAAATAAATCAAGCACACAAAATAATCTATGAAGGTATGCAATGAAATGCAAAGAGGGATAAAAATTATACCTTCTCGTCGCTATTTGACGAAGGAGCTAAAAAATGAGACATTGAAAAATTTGCTCCTCGCAAAATCTCCATCACACCTACATGAAAGGTGTTAAGTGTGACCTTGGAATCCAACAAGGTCCACGAGTGTTAGCCATTAAAGATTTAGAAACCCACACTTGTTTAAACTTGATATTTGTGTTCCTAAATTTACAATAATATGAAGTGTGGCATACACTATCACTTTGCATATTTGTTCTTTGCAATAGAGGGTACATTGTGGAATTTCTTGAATTTTTGTGTTTCAACGTTTTTTAGACCAAAACCAAGTCCTCTTCTATTATTGCCATATAATTGATTCTCTAAAATAGTGTCCAACGATTGTTTTCCCATAGAGAATTTCTTAATGGCCACTTCAAGATGAGAGACTTTGATTTTTAATTGTTTATTTTCTTCCACAAGCATCGTGCATTTACTAATAAAAGCTCTCTTGTTTTTCTCTTCCTTCTTTTCAACTTCAATCATTTTTCTTTTAAAGTCATTATCCAACATACATAATTTATCATTAAGCTCTCTAATTACATAGTCTTTTTCAGTTTCGAGCTTAATCAAATCAAGTTCAAGCATGCTAATTTGGTTTAATAATGAGGGACAAGAAATACAAGGAGCAGTTTCATCAAAGCTAGCTTTTTCCTTCTTCATGATTTCAATAGTAGACTAACATGCATTAAGTTCAATTTTAAGCTTTTCATTCTCTTTAAACACCTTATCATCTCTAACTTGCATGTCATATTTCTGATTTTGGAGACATTCAATAGTGAACTCATGATCTATTATTTGATTTTGCATTTCTTCACAAATTTTAAGAAGTTCAGCTTTGCTACCTGACGGTGTCTCATCTTGGATCCCCATCAAAGCCATGCAAGAATGGGCTTCATTTTCCTCCTCGCTTTCAGATTCGCTATCCATATCCCATGTTAATACCTTCGCTTTTCCTTTTCCTTTAGCGAGCTGAGCAGTTTCATTTGGGCGATCCTTCATCAGATGTCCTCTTCCCTTGCATTTAACACATTGCATTCTATCAGTAGATTTCTGATCATTAAATTGCTTGGAAGAATTATTAAAGTTAGAACGATTAAACTTGAGTGCCATTTCATTTCTCCCATGCTTGGTCTTGATGAACTTTCTGAAGTTTCTCACCATTAGCGCTATGTCGTCGTCATCATCTTCACTTTCGTCGGCTTTCAGAGCAAGGGGCTTTATGGCTCTCTTTCTCCTCAGGTTTCTCTCTTACTTCAACATTTTGCAGTTCTAACTCATGGGACATCAAATTATCAATAAGGTCTTCCACCTTCAATTGAGACAATACCTTTGCTTCCTGGATGGCAGTGACCTTTGGTCTGAAAGAGCTTGGCAATGCTCTTAGGATCTTCCTCACTTGATCGAGGCTATCATATGGCTTTCCAAGTGAGCTAGACTTGTAGACTATGTCGGTGAACCTCGCATACATCTCTGATATGCTCTCTGATGGTAGCATGCAAAATCCCTCGAACTCTGCACTCAAAAGAGACAGTCTAGACTGCTTTACCTGTGACGTTCCCTCGTGCGTCACCTCCAAAGTATGCCATATCTCCTGCACAGTTAAACAATGTGAGATTCTATTATATTCAGATTTATCAAGTGCACAAATGAGAGCATTCATAGCTTTAACATTTAAAGAATAAGATTTCCAATCATTATCATCCCATTTGTCATTTGGTTTTTCAATCTCAACATTATCTACTTTAATTACAGGCAGTTTATATCTTTTTTCGATGTTTTGCCAAGCCTTGTAATCAACAGAAATAAGGTAGATTTTCATACGATTTTTCCAATAAGCATAATCACCTCCATTAAACCTAGGGGGACGGGAAATAGACTGACCCTCAGCAAAAGCACTATCCATATGGTTATTCATGGTCAATCCTAGGCTAGATCCTAAAACCTGCTCTGATACCACGTGTTGGATCTGGATTCTAGCCTAGAGGGGGGTGAATAGGCTAATAAAAATAATTCGTGCAACCCACGAATAAGCACACGCAGTTATAGCAGCAACAGGGTAAATAAAAAGCAGACACAGAGTACACAGCAGATTTACCCTGGTTCGGTCGACCCTTCGACCTACTCTAGCCCCCAAAGCAGATACTAGTATTGAATAGCGCAATAGGTACAAAACCACAAGTTAGAGCACGCTCAGAGCACCCTCTACGTCTCTACACTCGACAGGCTCTCAGTACCCCCACACACTGTGTTTTCTCTCACTATCAATCCTAGTAACGCTTTCTACCAGCTAGTCCCAAACTAGCTGGGTCCCACTTGTCTAGCCCCAACCAGACAAGTCCCAAAATAGTCACAAAATAAATAGGTAAAGTTTCCCCTACAGAGAACGTTACACTAAGACACGAATAAAAGAGTTTAAGGGTTTAGAAATGCTCAGTTCGTGTCCGTGTAGGCGTCTCTGTCAATCAGCACGTCGTCAGCTTCAATCTGACGCAAACGATGTCTCAATCCGACTCCTGGATGTCAAGTTGTGCACTGGTCTGTGCGTAAAGCAATTGCAGTTCAATCCTTTAATATAAGCGGTCGGTGCACACATCAATTCCTTTAATAAATCCTCAGCCACGTCACGCTTTAAATTCGTGCTTCCGCTTCTTCGTTTTCACGTGGTTCCCTGTCCACGTCAGCACACAAATGAAGCGGGCTTTGTTTTCGATTTCGCCCGCTTCAAATCATTCCCCGCCGTTGATTCTGGTGATCGTGCGGCTGTCATTCAGCTAGGGCATGCATGCACCCAGCGAAGCAGCGGTGGACTTCGTTCGACCTCAGCGGCGACGAGTTCTTCTCCGACGACAGCAAGGGCTTCGTGCAGCACTCTCCGTCGTCGTCTTCGACTACAGCAGCGCTGCTCCTTCGACTTGTGTGGTGGCCCTACTCCGGCATCTCCGCTTCGACAACGGCGAGGGGGCTTCTCCGATCAAGCGACAGCGCTTAGGTGCTCAGCTTCCGATGGCGGGCTTCTTGTTGAAGGCGACAGCGTGGATATTCAGGCGGTGAGCTTTTAATGACGACGGCGGCTATCTCGTCGTGTAGAGGCGGTCTCTCGTCGGCGACGTCTGCCTAGGGCAGTGACGACAGCTTGAAGGCACAGCAACGGCGGCGGCGAGTTTCGCCTCGACGTACAGCGGTTCTGGGTTAGTCCTCCGCCTGTTCCCCTTCGACAGCAAGGTACCGACGGCAGGTGACGGGCTCTACGGTTGTTGCAGGACGAGCTATCCGGTTTGAACAGCAGCTCCGACGGCGAGCTCTACGATGGTGACTTTGTTTACAGCAGCAGCGGGCGATGGCGTAAGATTCTTCAAGGAGCACCAGCTCCTTACATCAACGCCTTCGAGTGCTTCTTCACGGCGGCGACTTCGACGTGGCGTTCTCCGCCGACGACGAACTCTATAGGCAGTTCCTTTCGACGGCAGCTTCGAAGGATGATGTCGTGAGGGTCCTCTGGCCTTGGGACATGTAGGAGAAGGTCTGAAGAAAAATATTTGCGTGAAGTGCCTTGTTTGCTTGAGGATGAAGATAAAGGACTCTCTCTCTCTATAATGTTACGCACACTATTTTTCTTTGGATGCTTTCTGATGGGCGGCTCTTGGGAAAATAATGAAGAGAGTTTTGGCCGGGCTCGAATTTTTGGTGAAGCCGCACTTTAGGCTATGAAGGGGATGTTTGCTTATATAGGATAGCCTAGGGTTTAAGGGTTGCGGCCAAGGATTTTTTGTTCCCCTTAGAGATAGGACTAAGAGATTTGATGAAATCTCAACAATACACTTGCTCATCCCATATTTGATTATCCCTAGAAAGTAGGGATATGAGATTTGATATTTGGAGAGATTTGATATTTGGAGAGATTCGATTTGAATATAGAATAGGATAGGAGCAAGAATCTTTAATAGATTTGATTATATTTGTCTCCATCTCTTCCAATATTGACCAAGTCAAAATAGCTTTGTGCACACCACCTATTCTCTTTTCAACTTGCTATATGTTTAGCAATTACTCCAACTATTGAGAAGATTATCGTTTCGCCTTTTCTGAAACACACTTAGCACACACGTCAGATATAACGACACGTTTGTCATCATCAAACCAAGATCCTATATCGTTGCTTCCAACAGCCCTTTCATGGCTACGGCCGACGTCCTTATTGATGTTCTTGAAGGGACTCTATCAATGAATGTGGGTAATATAGAGCCCAATTCAGGCTGCAGACACCTATGAGGGAGCATGCCCGAGAAGACAGAGCTAGTTATCTAGAACTCCTGGAAGATGATGTTGTAGAAGAGTATACCACCGAGGGGCTCATGAAGGACCCGATGAGAACAAGTGTCGACGACGATGGCGACCCCATCTACAACAAGGCGTTCATCGCCTATCTTCGTGTCTTGGATGAGGAGCTCATGGATCATTCTTTGCACCACGAGAAGCCGGAGGCCATCAGTTACGCCTCCGAGGAAAAGCCTGGAGTGGAAGGATGCTAAATACCGCCGCACGGTATCGTTGGCAAGAACGATGCACGAATCTCATGGCACCGAATAACCATTGAAGAACCTGAGGGAGTCGAGCTCATGACTCACAACGAGCGCTTATTGGGAGGCAACCCAATCTTTTATATCTTGGATTATCTTTTCCAATTTTTTGTTTTTACTTTATCTACTTAAGAAACCAAATAAAAATGCTATCTATTTCTCTTAAAAATGCAAAATAATAAAAAAATCTGATAGGTTCTTCCTTTCTACAGGTTGAACATAAAGGGGCACACAAATGGATGTTTAAAATGGAAGAAAGCTGGGAGGAGAGCAGCTGATTTGAAGAACAGATCAAAGGAGAAGAGTCACAGGGGACAAAGGTGACTCGAACGAGCAACCACTTGCTTGGTCGAGTAGCACAGGCACAAGAAAAGAGAAGGAAATCGTCGTTCTGTCTACACGGCCCGAGCAACCTTTGCCCGGTCCAAGCAGACACTGACTCGACCGAGCAGCCACGTGATAAGTCGAGTATCGCAAGCACATAAAAACAAGGGAGAAATGGCGTTCTGTCTACACGGCCCGAGCAGTCTTTGCTCGGCCCGAGCAGACACCGACTCGACCGAGCAGCAGCATGCTCGATCGAGCAAAAGAGAAGATTGGAATAACAGCAGAATGCTCGACCGAGCAGACCCTGCTCGATCGAATAGATGAGGGAGTGTTCTAAAACTCTTTTAATATTTGTCTGACTCGATCGATCAGCTACGCTGCTCGATCGAGTCGCTTTATCCTATTTCTTGCAGTGCCCACTTCCGAATGAGTCGGGTTATTAAAACCCAACTTGTTTCCTATTATCTCTAAATTCTCTCATTTATTCGAAATCCCCTTGCCTGAGAACCTAACCCTCTACCCTACTCGACCCACTCCGCCGGCGACGCTTTCCCTTCCTCCGCCCGCACCGCCGGCCGCGCCGCCATTCCGGTCAGCTCTCTCTCTCTCTCTCTCTCTCTCTCTCTCTCTCTCTCTCTCTCTCTCTCTCTCTCTCTCTCTCTCTCTCTCTCTCTCTCTCTCTCTCTCTCTCTCTCTCTCCCCCCCCCCCCCTTTCCTCCGCCCATTTTCCCTCTTCCCCTTTTGAATCGCTAGAGCATCTCCGCCAACGCTGCCCATGTCGACGACGTCGCCCACCGCAAAATCCCCCCCCCCCTCTTGAAACACCCCCTACACCCCGCCGCTCCAGCCCCTTCCCTATCGAAGCACCCCGCCGCCGCTCCAACCCCCAAATCAGCTAGTGCAACTCCATCTGCTCGATCAAGCACGAACGGTGCTCGACCAAGCAATTAGCGCCCCCCCCCCACTCCCCATCGATGCTTCTTAACCAAGCTGAATCAGTGCTCGGTCAGGACATCCCAAAAATTCGATATGCTCGACCGAGCACTATTGTTGCTCGGTCGAGCAACCCTCAGTACCAACCATCAGCACCAACTCAGCACTAACGCTGCTCGACCAAGCAAGGCTTGTTCTCGGTCGAGCAAATGCACACATCCCCTGTTTATTTTTCCATCTCATCCTCTGGCATTATATTTGCTTCTATTTCAGGTATGTTTTGCCTACGTCAGAGGACACGTCCCATATTAGCTTGGGGGAGACCTCCGATCAGCAACATTTCCATACCCGCTACAGCACTATCACTGTGATCGCTTTGTCGGTACACTCTTTACCCTTTTTACCTTTTTACCGACACTCCAGCTTGCATCTTCCACGATGCCTTGCACTAGAGAGGGTCCCACACCTCCACGTCGCGGAAAGAGGAAGGCCACTGGCACCTCCTCTTCTAGACCATCACGCCACACACGCCACGACACTACACCCACCACAGAGGAGGAGCACGCGGGCGATCCATCGTCCGCATCCGACTCTTCTCCCCCGCATCCCACATAGATCCCAGCCACTTCCGCCCCCATTCCCACTACTACTCCAATACTACCACCCTCCCCCGTCGCTCTTCCGCCACATATGCGGACTTTCGACATCACCTTTCATGACGACGCACACAGCGACCGCTTCGTCAGGCTGTCGCAGCGTAAACTCATTCCCACACTGTTTATATATGTCCCCACCCTCCGATCCCTTGGACTACTGTAGGGAGTCCATTGGCTATACCACACTATTGGCTTCGAGCGTCTCCTGGATGTCCACGCACCCACCTACACTCGCCTCACTCTGGAGGCATTGAGTTCCATCGCCTGCACCCAGGCGGGTGATGGCATTACCTTTCGGCTGATGGATCACGACTTCATGATCACATAAGACATGATCCACTCCCACTTCCGTTTCCCTGCCATTCCTGACCCCAGAGCCGATTTCTCCCTAGACTACGACCTTGCCACGTTTGATGCCTCTGCTTTCTGGCATCGCATCTCTGGTTTGGATCATTACCGTCCCATCCGGGCGAAGGCATCATGCATCATGCATCCTTGCCTTTGCTACGCACAGCGCCACCTCGCCACCACCATTTTCTACAGGCCAGAGGTCAGGACCATTTCCCTACCCGAGCTTTCCCATCTTATGGGCATAACACGACCTCTGTGCTTCCATCCTGACGGCTCTCTCTGCCCATTTGTCCTTTCTGATGCAGCCCACTGGCTGTGTTATCGCCTTTTGCAGACCGCCCACTCTCACTATACTACTGATATCTGCTGTGGCGCATTCTTCGCCATCTTTGCACGGATGCTGGGCATCAATCTTCCTGATGACCTATTGACTCCCCTTGGCCCTACTCGCTTGACCTTAGGTGTGCTTGAGCACATGCATATCATTAGGCCTTATGGAGCCTGTCACTGGACTTACCTGGTTGGCACCCAACAAACACCACATTTCGTCCTTTTCACCCCTCACCTCACCACCATAGCACCTGTCCAGCAGAGCTGGATGATAGATAGGGTCCACCCACTTTCAGCACTCCACGTCCTCGAGCTCCCGGGAGCCCCCATCGCGACAGTCGCCGACGACCAGATACCCCGCCCCTCCAGGTACGAGGAGCACGACCTAGCAGCCATTATGGCCGCCCTTCCAGCTCTGCCTATACACCCACCTCCATCAGGAGGCCCTTCTTGTAACGGCCGCTTTCCGACCGTTCGTATTTTCTGCGCGCACGACTCTTTTCGTGTGCGTATTTATTTTTACCTCTTCTTGGATCCAGACTATACGATGTGATATGTCGTTGTGACCGTAAGGAAGAGTAGTTATTTGTAGGATTTTTGGTGAACGTCATTTCACGGGTCGTTCTCCCACAAATCTGGTTTGATTGCATGATCGTCGTAGCTTTAGACGTAGTTGCCGGGTCTTTTATTTTTTTTCGTGGACCAAACACACGATTGGCCATCATATCCCTGAGCCTCTCTTCGTCACGGTCGTCCCTATATTTTTTTCGTATTTTTCTGACACTCCTAGCACACCCAAATCGCTAATCAAAACCCAAGCCCATTAAGCCCAAATCAATTTCGAAATTCTGTTGCTAATTAAATCCTAGAAGATTAGTGTGTATCATGTGTTAGGATTCTGCTACTAACCTCACCCCACTTTACCCTACTTCGTACCCCCCTCTATCACCATCTCTCCTAGTCACCCTCTTACTTATACTCTCTTTAAAATGCATATAGCACTTTCTCTCTTCAAAACTCAAAACAACCCTATTGGAAACTCACACATGAACCCATCCAACACCGGCTTTCTCTTCTCCTCCAGCCACCACGGCAACCCCCCAAGCTCCCCAACTCCGGCCAGCATCATCTCCACCCTCCTCTCCTCCATCTCCACCTCTCCAAGACATCAAACACCCATCAAAACACCAAGTAAACACAGCCCAGGCCTGATGTGCGTGCCCGCCGGAAAACGGCAGCCGCCGCCGCTCTGGCCACCCCCTCTGGCCATGTCCACCTCCACTCGACTCCTCTCTGACCCCCCGACCATATCCAACTCCCCTTACCCTTTTCTCACGTCTCGATCTCCTCGAAAACCCCGTGGAACTCAGATCTACCGCTGTTTTTGACAGTTTGCACGCCGCCACTTCAAACTCGTGCCCACCGATCATCTGGCCACCGACGACAACCATCCTACCACCGTTAGACTCCAATCGAACCCCCCTACCAACTGCAACTTCCCTCACACTCATAGCCTACATGTAGCTCCGGGAATCCTTGTCGGAACACGCCGTATCGGCTGTTTTTCACAGATCTGGAAGCTGAACTTCGCCGTCAACTCACGGCCGCCTCCAACCACCCCTGGTGACAAATCCACTGACGTTGGCTTCATCTTGAAGTCCTTTACCTTCTGCAACTTCCCTTTTTTCTGTTCATCACTGAAATTTTGTTGAGACGCGCAACAAAGGACGTTGCGCGAATCTGTCCTCTCCGGCTTCTCACAGCCAGCCACCGCCATACGCTCAGGTCGTCGGCCACCCACCGGGCCGGACATCTTTCACTCGTCCTACTTCATCTACTGAAAGCCCCATTGGACTCTCGGAGTTCATGTGTGTTGCCGCACGCACGTGCTTTTTGCCGACGTCGCTGTTGTCGTGAAGATCCGTTGCGCTACCCGCAACGGGAGGAGGATCATTGTTTGCTCGCTGATTTCACGCCATCACCCCGCTGTCCAGAGGTGACTCGCTGTGCTACCCGTGGCTGAGGAGTTCCAGACGACACCGACGTTTCGTCGTTCAGACCCGACTTCTGCTTGTTAGACGACGTCACGAGGTTGGTTTCCCTAACGAGTAGTAAAACCCACACCGCAGTTCATCAAAACCTAATCTAAAATTGATCATCATGAACTAAAGTTAATTTCAGCATCTGTAAAACGTTGCCCACCGTAGGAAGGATCGACGAACGGACTATTTTTCTGTGCACATAGGGTAGACGTCGATCTAGACTGAACAAACATCAAAACCGTGACTTTTTGACTGATAGGTTAGTCCCACCAAATTTAGAAACAAACCATAATAGGTTGACCAAAAAGCGCGATCTGACATCGCCGTGATAGTGTTTCAGACGGACCATCGCCGACGCGACGTTTCGACGGGACGCTCCGGACAGACGGCACACTCGCCACCACAGGCAAGTGTACTCACTTGTACTTTCGACCGTGTTTAGGCCATAGACTCTTAGAACTATTAAAATGTAAGCAAAGAGAACTGGACATGAAATGATAGAGTCTGGGACCCCCCTTGATAGCTTAAACTTGACGACGAAGTCTAAGCACAACAACAACAACTGACACCTTAGGGTTATTATGTGTGTGCATGCGTGTGGACACCCTAGAATGAACTTTCCCTCAACTCTGTCATGCCATATCACGAAAGCCTACAGGAGTTTCAGGTACCCTCCATGCGAGGGTGATCTCTATTTGTCTTGTCTTGAGCACTTTGGGTGAAAGAAGATTGAGCGTTCCCTCGGCTTGGCGGGTTTGGCCACCCACAAACCAAAAGGCGTGAATCTCTCTTGTCACCCTTAGTCTTGTCTTGTCCCATGCACTAGGTTGAGCGTTCCCTCGGTTGAGAAGGTGCTGGCCGCCTTCTAACCGAAAGGCGTGAACCTTAGTGACACACTCCCCAGTCTTGTCTTGTCCCGTGCACAAGGTTGAGCGTTCCCTCGGTTGAGAAGGTGTTGTCCGCCTTCTAACCGAAAGGTGTGAACCTCAGTGACACACTTCTTGTCTTGTCTTGTCCGTGCACTAGGTTGAGCGTTCCCTCGGTACAGGCCGAAAGGCGTGAACCTCAGTGACACACTTCGTGTCTTGTCTTATCATGTGCACTAGGTTGAGTGTTCCCTCGGTTGAGAAGGTGCTAGCCGCCTTCTAACCGAAAGGCGTGAACCTTAGTGACACACTTCTTGTCTTGTCTTGTCCCGTTTAGGTTAGTTCCATAGTCGGTAACACGCGCTACCGCTACCGCGTGTCGTGTTTACTTTTCCTGCACCGTTTTACTTTCTTTAACTGCCATGTTATAACCGCCGTATGTTAATCAACCAGTAAATTGTTGTTTTAAATTACAGTACACTTGCAGTTGAGTCTAACCCTTTTTTGTAGACTTTACCTGACGTACAGTTCCTTTTCTCTTGGGTGATGTACGTCAGGTGTTGAGCCAGTGCACGTGGACGAGTCGGACATTCCTTAGTACATGGAGCCAGAGGACGTCGATCGGAGTACGTACATGACGAGGACCAGTCTTAGCGGTCCCTTACCGTTACAGTTCAGAGTTTTTCTTGCTTTCTAGTTTGGGTGCGTAGCACCGTTTACTTTTCTGCCTAGGTTGGGTGCTTGCACCAGTAGTTTACTTTCTGCGTTGTTGCCATGCTGGGCATTACTTCTTTTATTAGACTCTTGTACTTCTGGATATCTTGATGGAATAAAATGAATGCATTTCCTTTCAGTACTTTCTTTTGTTATGAATTTTATAAATGCAAGAACCTGAAATTTTAAGATGGTTTTCCCCTACAGACGCTTATTGGGTCCGAGCCTCACGGCTCCGCCCCAAGCGGGCCTTAGTCACGCTTCGCCTCCGTAGTTTTGGGAAGCGGGATGTGAAAGGTTTTAGTGGTGGCCCGTGCAGGTCTTGTAATTATAAAGTTTGTAGCAATAGTATTACTCGCATTCATTTTTATTATCCAGTTATAGTGTACGAGTCTAATTTGGGTCTTCCTTGTCAATAGGATGGCAGGAAGACGCAATGCCCAAGCCGGGAGCTCAACTAATGGAGTTCCGGGAGACCAGGGCGGTGAATTTCGTCAGTTTCTGGGCCTCATGAGGGAGATGCTGGACGTGCAGCATCAATTGGTTCAGCAGTCCCAGCAGGCTGCCCGAGTCGTCCAGGCTCCCCCGCCGCCACCTGCCCCGAGAGCTGCTCCAGGAGTGAAGCAGTTCAATGAGCTTCAGCCGAAGGCTTTTTCTGGGAAGGAAGGACCGTTAGGTGCTGATGAGTGGATCCAGAGCACAGAGAAGAAGCAGATAGCTGCGAAGATCCCTGAGGATACCAGAGTTAAGATAGCGAAGATGCAGCTGACTGAGAATGCTAGGAACTGGTGGCGCATTGAGGAAAGGCGTCTGCAGAAGCCAGTGGAGTGGAAGACCTTCAAGTCGATGTTCAAGGAGAAGTATTTCCCCAAGGCTGCTAAGAGGGAACTGTTGATCAGGTTCGTGGATCTGAAGCAAGGGGACAAGACCGTCGATGAGTACGAGGTGGAGTTCGAGATGCTGAGTCATTTTGCCCCTAATGTGGTGAAGAAGGAAGAGAACCGAGCTGATCGATTTCGTCAGGGACTGCGTCTGAAGATTCAAGCTTCCATGTCCTCGACAGATTTTTCGACCATGGGAGCTGTGCTGAATGCCGCCAGGAATCATGAGATCGTGGCACGTCTACCTGATCCTTCTAATGATGGAGGAAAGCGACCGATGGAGCAGCATAGGGCTTCTGCTAGGTCTATAGTGGGACCAGTTCAGTCTGTACCTTTCAAGAGGCCAGGAGCACCTGCTCAGAGCCAGTCCAGGGAGCGATGTCTTTTCTGTGGCAAGTTGGGACATCATCAGAACGATTGCAGGAAGAGGCTGGGTTTGTGTCTGGCATGTGGAGCCGCCACACACGTCACTAAAGATTGTCCGAGGTATCGCCATATGGAGGGTGGAGCACCGGTCCCACTACAGAGTAGAGCACCTGCCCCTACCCAGAGAGGAGCTGTTGTCCGTGGAGCATATGTCATGACAGCAGTGGATGGCGTCATTGCAAGTAACTCTATAGTTTTAGTCTTTCATACTATAGTTTAGCTTATTTTTTGGATGCTTATGTATGTTTCAAAACTTTTTGTTTCCTTTCAAATCAAATCTTTAAAGTTTTAAAACTAGTCCACGAGATCACAACCCACCTATCTTCTCTCATCCATTACCACAACTCCACACGTTTTCCCACATGTTATTTTTTTAAAATATGTCTTTGGCCTTAAAATTTCATTCCTCTTCTTCCCTCTTTGAAGTGTTATTTTCATTGTTGTTATAGTATTAGAACAGGTTATTATTGCTATAGGATTATATTTGTGGGTAAGCTTAGAGTGAGGTGAGATATGTCGTAGCAATGATTAATTGATTTTGGAACACAAGGATATTAGATTAGATTTCTTTGGTTGAAAAGAATGAGGTGTCCAAGACTTATTTATAATACCGATGTGTGATGGACTCGATGGGGACTCTGGATGAATGAAATTATACACAGGGAGATGAGTACTTAATCGACCCGAAACTTGGTCGAGTGGTAGATAGGAGCAGCTATGGAGGTATAGTATGATTTAGAGTGATCATGAGAATGAGTAGAACATTTAAAGCATCAAGACTTGATTATTGAGTTGACGTGAGAAGACAATGGAAATGATGCGACATGTTGAGACGGATGGATGTTATGAAGATGTATTTTATATGATTAGGAGATTAGATGATATGGGTAAGGATAGAAGTAGTTTGATAGTTCATTGTGTATAGAGAAAATTTAGGAGTCGATATGATGAAGAATATATATTGAGGACGAGATGATTGTTACTTTGTAGACAGTAATGTGGATCTATAGTCAGGTGCTAGGATGTGATTCTAGTTGTAGCATTAGCCAGTGGAGAGACTGGTTATGATGGACTATTTGAGGAACGATGTTTGAAGGTGTGAGATTAGCGATCATTATGTGTATATATGAGAGTTGTGGGCATAAGTGTATATAGATATTATTATTATTATTAGTATAAGATATTCCGAGGACGGAATCATTTCTAAGGTGGGTAGAAAGTAACGGCCGCTTTCCGACCGTTCAGATTTTCTGCGCGTACGGCTCTTTTCGTATGCGTATTTATTTTTGCCTCTTCTTGGATCCAGACTATATAATGTGATATGTCGTTGTGACCGTAAGGAAGAGTAGTTATTTGTGGATTTTTGGTGAACATCATTTCACGGGTCGTTCTCCCACAAATCGGTTTGATTGCATGATCGTCGTAGCTTTAGACGTAGTTGCCGGGTCTTTTTTTGTTTGTTTTCCGTGGACCAAATGCACGATTGGCCATCATATCCTTGAGCCTCTGTTCGTCACGGTCGTCCCCATATTTTTTTTGTATTTTTCTGACACTCCTAGCACACCCAAATCGCTAATCAAAACCCAAGCCCATTAAGCCCAAATCAATTTCGAAATTCTGTTGCTAATTAAATCCTAGAAGATTAGTGCGTATCATGTGTTAGGATTCTTCTACTAACCTCACCCCACTTTACCCTACTTCGTACCCCCCTCTATCACCATCTCTCCTAGTCACCCTCTTACTGATACTCTCTTTAAAATGCATATAGCACTTTCTCTCTTCAAAACTCAAAACAACCCTATTGGAAACTCACGCATGAACCCATCCAACGCCGGCTTTCTCTTCTCCTCCAGCCACCACGGCAGCCCCCCAAGCTCCCCAACTCCGGCCAGCATCATCTCCACCCTCCTCTCCTCCATCTCCACCTCTCCAAGACATCAAAACCCCATCAAAAACACCAAGTAAACACAGCCCAGGCCTGATGTGCGTGCCCGCCGGAAAATGGCAGTCGTCGCCGTTCCGGCCACCCCCTCCAGCCATCTCCACATCCACTCGACTCCTCTCTGACCCCCCGACCATATCCAACTCCCCTTACCCTTTTTCCACGTCTCGATCTCCTCGAAAACCCTGTGGAACTCAGATCTACCGCTGTTTTTGACAGTTTGCATGCCGCCACTTCAAACTCATGCCCACCAGTCATCTGGCCACCGACGACGACCATCCTACTGCCGTTGGACTCCAATCGAACCCCCCTACCAACTGCAACTTCCCTCACACTCATAGCCTACCTGTAGCTCCGGGAATCCTCGTCGGAACACGCCGTATCGGCTGTTTTCACAGATCTGGAAGCTGAACTTCGCCACCGGCTCACGGCCGCCTCCGACCACCCCCAGTGACAACTCCACTGCCGTTGACTTCGTCTTGAAGTCCTTTACCTTCTGCAACTTCCCGTTTTTTCTGTTCATCACTGAAATTTCACCAACAAAGGACGTTGCGCGAATCTGTCCTCTCCGGCTTCTCACGGCCAGCCACCGCCGTACGCTCATGTCGTCGGCCACCCACCGGACCGGGCATCTTTCACTGGTCCTACTTCATCTACCGAAATCCCCCTTGGACTCTCGGAGTTCACGTGCATTGCCGCACGCACGTGCTTTTAGCCGACGTCGCCGTTGTCGTGAAGATCCATTGCGCTACCCACAACAGGAGGAGGATCGCTGTTTGCTCGCTGATTTAGCGCCATCATCCCGCTGTACAGAGGTGCCTCGCTGCACTACCCATGGCTGAGGAATTCCAGACGACGCCGACCTTTCTCCGTTCAGACCCGACTTCCGCTTGTTGGACTACGTCACGAGGTTGGTTTCCCTAACGAGTAGTAAAACCCACACCGCAGTTCATCAAAACCTAATCTAAAATTGATCAACATGAACTAAAGTTAATTTTAGCATCTGTAAAACGTTGCCCACCGTAGGAAGGATCGACGAACGGACTATTTTTCTGTGCACATAGGGTAGACGTCGATCTAGACTGAACAAACATCAAAACCGTGACTTTTTGACTGATAGGTTAGTCCCGCCAAATTTAGAAACAAACCATAATAGGTTGACCAAAAAGCGCGATCTGACATCGCCGTGATACTGTTTCAGACGGACCATCGCCGACGCGACGTTTCAACGGGACGCTCCGGACAGACGATGCACTCGCCACCACAGGCAAGTGTACTCACTTGTACTTTCGACCGTGTTTAGGCCATAGACTCTTAGAACTGTTAAAACGTAAGCAAAGAGAACCGGACGTGAAATGATAGCGTCCGGGACCCTCCTTGACAGCTTAGACTTGACGACGAAGTCTAAGCACAACAACAACAACTGACACCTTAGGGTTATTCTGTGTGTGAGTGCGTGTGGACACCCTAGAATGAACTTTCCCTCAACTCTGTCATGTCATATCACGAAAGCCTACGGGCGTTTCAGGTACCCTCCATGCGAGGGTGATCTCTATTTGTCTTGTCTTGAGCACTTTGGGTGGAAGAAGATTAAGTGTTCCCTCGGCTTGGCAGGTTTGTCCACCCACAAACCGAAAGGCGTGAATCTCTCTTGTCACCATTAGTCTTGTCTTGTCCCGTGCACTAGGTTGAGCGTTCCCTTGGTTGAGAAGGTGCTGGCCGCCTTCTAACCGAAAGGCGTGAACCTTAGTGACACACTCCTCAGTCTTGTCTTGTCCCGTGCACAAGGTTGAGCGTTCCCTCGGTTGAGAAGGTGTTGTCCGCCATCTAACCGAAAGGTGTGAACCTCAGTGACACACTTCTTGTCTTGTCTTGTCCGTGCACTAGGTTGAGCGTTCCCTCGGTACAGGCCGAAAGGCGTGAACCTCAGTGACACACTTCTTGTCTTGTCTTGTCCGTGCACTAGGTTGAGCGTTCCCTCGGTACAGGCCGAAAGGCGTGAACCTCAGTGACACACTTCTTGTCTTGTCTTGTCTCGTGCACTAGGTTGAGCGTTCCCTCGGTTGAGAAGGTGCTGTCCGCCTTCTAACCGAAAGGCGTGAACCTTAGTGACACACTTCTTGTCTTGTCTTGTCTTGTCTTGTCTTGTCCCGTTTAGGTTAGTCCCGTAGTCGGTAGCACGCGCTACCGCTATAGCGTGTCGTGTTTACTTTTCCTGCACCGTTTTACTTTCTTTAACTGCCATGTTATAATCCCCGCATGTTAATCAACCAGTAAATCGTTGTTTTAAATTACAGTACACTTGCAGTAGAGTCTAACCCTCTTTTGTAGACTTTATCTGACGTACAGTTCCTTTTCTCTTGGGCGTTGTACGTCAGGTGTTGAGCTAGAGCACGTGGACGAGTCAGACATTCCTGAGTACGTGGAGCCAGAGGACGTCGACCCGGATTACGTACATGACGAGGACCAGTCTTAGCGGTCCCTCACCGTTGCAGTTCAGAGTTTTTCCTGCTTTCTAGTTCGGATGTGTTGCACCGTTTACTTTTCTGCCTAGGTTGGGTGCTTGCACCAGTAGTTTACTTTCTGCATTGTTGCCATGCTGGGCATTACTTCTTTTATTAGACTCTTGTACTTCTGGATATCTTGATGGAATAAAATGAATGCATTTCCTTTCAGTACTTTCTGTTGTTACAAATTTTATAAATGCAAGAACCTGAAATTTTAAGATGGTTTTCCCCCTACAGACGCTTATTGGATCCGAGCCTCACGGCTCCGGCCCAAGAGGGCCTTAGTCACACTTCGCCTCCGTAGTTTTGGGAAGCGGGGCGTGACACTTCTTCTTCCACCCCTGTCTCTACCACCTCCACCACCGTCGTGACATCGGAGACTGTCACCCCCTTTTGCCCCGTTTCCCCTGCCTCTGTCTCTTCTATACCCGTGCATGAGGGCACTGATATTATGTCTGCTCCCGAGCCTACTGCTCTAGACTTCCCGGATGACGAGCCAGCTGTCACCCTTCCACTACTTAGGGACCTTCTAGCATCCCTGCCTATCTCCATAGGGTCCCTTTCACCTACCTCTGGCTCCACTTCCTCACACGCTGCAGCCTTACTCACTGAGAGCGTCTCGATTTCTGTCATCACATCTGTGTCGACGACTGCTCTACCCTTCACCTCTTCCACTCCTGAGATCCCATCGAGTGCACCCTCTCCGACCTTTCAGCCCAGGCACCGTGGATTATCTCCAAGGGGCCATTTTACGAGAGTGGTGTCTCAAGGTTCTCGTACCACTGACGCTCGTTTGACCGCGTTGGAGGACTCGACTTCTTGCCTTCGGCGGGGTTTCGACGCCTTCATCCGCTCGACAGCCACCCACCATGAGAGAGTCGAGGCAGACCTAGCCCCTATCATTGACCTACTGAGGACACTGGGCCCACCTCCCGAGATCCTAGCACACGCCCCTCCACCCAGGCCAGCCCCTGTCTCGATCATTACACCACTCAGTACTCCACACTCTTAGGCTTCTGCAGAGCCTACCACTTCTATACCTGAGTTGGTCGCCACCATTGTTTCCACTTCAGCCGTCGACATACCCACTTCTGCACCAGTCGAGACTACTATTGTCCTATTTTCAGCTTCGCATGTCACCACCACTTCTGATCTACCGGCCGACCCAGTCGTCGAGCCACAGCCAGCTGCTACTGTACCTGGTCCACAGCATGGGGACCCATCACCTCCGACAGACGGTGGTGCACCTGCTTGATGATGTCCCTACACACTTTTTGCTTCCCTCACATTATATTGTGCCCATCTATCTTTTCGGGGCCATGGTCTTACACAGCTTGGGGGAGGACCCACCATGCATCACTTCATGCATATGCATCATCTCATGCATATGCATCATCTTTTTATCATTGCATCATATCATTTTTTTTTCTTCTGCACAGTTTTATTTTCTATTCCTTTTCTATCCACTCACCCACCCACCCTATCTAACCTCATCTCCCGCATACTAGCGTTTTCTCAACAGTGAGGACACTGCTGGGTTTAGCTTGGGGGATGAGCGCTATCGCTTTATTTTCCATTTCCTTTTATATTTTCTTTCGTTTTCCACCTTTTACTTTATTTTTCCATCCATTTTCCACCTTTTTATCTTTTTCTCATTCAGCGTTACGTTTTTCACTTTTTGCCATGCATGCACGCCTGTTCTCATCCTCTTGTTTTCTCCGCCCTTTTTCCTTTTTACTAAAGTTGTTCTGCATGATGATATCTCTCATAGCCCTAAGTAGCTACTCACTGTGCTTATATTTGATGACATGCTATTTAGGGTAGTTTCAGTTTTACTATTTATATGCGTGCATATTCTCTTGTTGATCTCTCTAATTTAATGCCTGATATGAATTGAAATTGAACGCATGAAATAGTATCTAGTATGTGCTTTGTTGGGTAATACACCTAGGTTCGCTCGTCATTAGAACATTTGTAGCACCTATTTGCTATCTCATTCACTTCTGTTTGCATGCTTGATAGTATTGTGCTTATTACTGCATGCTTTTCAGTATTCATTAAGATGAATGAAAATATACATGCTAATTATGAGTTTAGTTATAGTATTATCATATTGAATCGTTGTGCACCTCTGATGAGTGAACCGAGTGATATATTATTTTCCTTCTCCACATATCTCTATGATTCTCTACATATCATTTGGTTTCACCCCCTACAGCTACCTTTACCGCATTTACTTCCCAAAAAATCCCAAAAGAAGAAGAATTGCTTCTAAAAAAGGAAAAGAAAAAAAGAAAGAAAAATGTGAAATTAGAAGAAGAAAAGAAAAAAATAAAAATAATAAAAAGGGAAAGTCCCTTTATTAGAAGCTATTACAAATACTTGGGAAAAGACTAAAATTTCCACATCCTATTACTAGATGTGACGCCTCGAGCTAAGCTTGGGAGAGTGAACCAATTGATTATATGAGTGAGTATAACATTAGAGTGGAGGCGGTGCACAAGGAGAGATTCGATAATGCTTGAACTTTACAAAATATTTTAGTTTTGGAGATTTTTCATGATTCGAAGTGAATATTTGAATAGCATGATTCCTTTCCATTCTTTATTGCATGTTGGTGTGATTTCTCTATGCTCCACTTGTATCTACTGATTGAAAAGTGCATTGCTAACTCTTTTTATACAAGACTCTATAGATTGCATGAAATTGATATGAGTTTATGGCATGATTTTAGAAGATCCATGTTTTTGTCTTTATTGCATGCTAGCCATATGATTAGTAAGACTTGAAAATACCATTAGCATGTGTTTTTACGATTCAAAGCATCGTGATATACTGCTAAGGCTTGAGAATCTGATTCAACACTTTAGCACCCCCTTCCATCTCTATTCTCTTTCATTTTTTATTCCTTTTGTTTATCGCCCGGCGTACCTAGTATTCGTCTTCCTCGAGGATGAGTAAGAGGAAAGCTAGGGGATTTTGATGTGTCCGTATTTTCAATCTTTTCATGGCATCATTCCATTGATTTCATATCATATTCATATCCAAATCCCGCATTTTCCTACGATATTGCAATTCTAACGCCAGATTCGAGTTTCGTAGAGTTTTGTGGATTTTCAGGGATTTTGGAGCGATTCGGGACCACTTTTGGATATGGACACATCCAGCATGCCCGTGAGCCCGTTGGCAAATCTCTAAAGGAGTTCATCAGTTTTGGAAGCCTATGGGAGGAGTAGAGGAGATTACCAGGAGAAGAGGATAAGATACAAGAGAAACTGAATTTTTCCCAGGCGACTCGACCGAGCAAGTCAGGCTGCTCGGTCGAGCTGATATATGAGGCGCAGCTGATACGTAAGCTGCTCGACCGAGCAGTGTGGTGCTCGGTCGAGCACCTTCTATTTTTAAGGTCCACCATCAACATCCTGCTCGACCGAGCAAGCCTTATGTAACCGAGTCAGCTGGCGATTCGACCGAGCAAGGCTTACTCGGACCGAGCAGACAGAATGAAACTTTTTGAAGGATCCTGATCCACTGACGGACTCGACCGAGCAAGCGGGCAGCTCGACCGAGCAGCCTGACCGAGCAAGCTTTTGCTCGACCGAGTCACTGACTCGGTCGATGATAATGCGGGCTAATTTTTGGAATTTTTCGTGGGCTCGTCTGGATGTGCTGAGGGAGAGTGAAGTGCGGATCTGGGGGACGAAATTAGGGAGCGGATTCTTTGTATGTTTTTGAATTAGGTTTGAGAAGTAGAGGAGATTGAAAGGGGATTGTAGATCTAAACCTAGTTTTCTTTGATTTTGAATTAATTTTTGGGAGAAAACTTACGTGCTATTATTCCTGTGTCCTGGAATCTGTTGAATCTCTTTGGATTATTAGTGGCTACTGTTCTTTCTCTCTTTCGGTACGTAAGTTATTCATTTCTCACTAGATTCAATTGCTACATTGTTTTCTTTGATAAAAATCATATTTTTATTTGTCAAAATCATCATGTGTGAGTAGTATCCTATAGGGTTGATGGGTTAGCCCTAAGACATTAGGATAGAGATATAGATCTGGATCTCTAGGTTGTATTGGGAATAAAGGGGAGTATTTCGGTCGATCCATCCGAATCCCTAGGGTAACTTGTACTGAGATCGTGCCCACGATCGGTGGAATTGATGAGCTTAAGGAGTATCCTTGGGATTTAAATAGGGAAATTAGTGGATCCAACTAAGGCGCATGACCATGCCCGGCTCGTGCCTTGAGGGGATCCACCGAAGAACTATATCGCTACATTGACGAATACCGCTATTGCATCAATGAGAGCCACCGAAATACCTCGAAATCCTAACCCACAAGAGTGGTATGAATTGGGAAACAAATCCCCTAAACCTAATGCGACGTAAAGATCCCATCCTAATATCGATCTCCGACGGTCTTAGCGGGGATCCCTAAGACCCTAGTTTTCTTTATTATCAAGTCAACACCACCATCACAACCAATCTTTCCAAACCGACAGCTATCTCACTCTGAGACCTAAAAATAATCTGAGACCTCAAATAAACTGTCACTGTCCCTGTGGGATCCGACATCTTTTATACTATAATTTGACACCGTCCGCTTGCGGATAGAGCCCAGAGCTGATACCTAGGAGCCATACTACGCCTAGCGACAGTGACACCGCTAGGTGGAATTTAGGTGTAAGTTCGGGGTGTGTCAGTTATACGCCAATTACATCAAGTGTGAATTCTGGCTAGACCGAGTCGTCTTTCTTGGGTATGTGGTATCAGGAGACGGTATCTCTGTCGACCCAGAGAGGGTCATTTCAGTCAAGAACTGGCCGACTCCTCAATCATCTTCTAACATCCAAAGTTTTCTTGGATTGGCTGGCTATTACCGTCGATTCATCAAGGACTTCTCGAAGATTGCCAAGCCTATGACTTGCCTAATGAGGAAGGATATTAAGTACATCTGGTCTGGGGCTTGTGAGGAAGGATTTGAAGAATTGAAGACGAAGCTGACGATTGCACCAGTGTTAGCTATACCAGACAGAACTGGAGGATTTGAAGTTTTTTGTGACGCATCTGGCAAGGGCCTTGGATGTGTCCTGCATCAGCATGGTCATGTGGTCACATATGCTTCTCGACAGTTGAAGATTCATGAGAAAACTTATCCGACTCACGACTTGGAGTTAGCCGCTGTAATCTTTGCCATGAAGATTTGGAGACATTTCTTACTGAGTGAGAAAGTGAAAATCTTCACTGATCACAAAAGTTTGAAATACATTTTCATCCAGAAAGAGTTGAATATGAGGCAGCGTAGATGGTTAAAGCTGATGGGCGATTACGACATCGACTTCCAGTATCATCCAGGAAAGGTTAATGTCGTACCCAATGCTTTGAGTAGACTGCCAGCAGTAATGACTCTTACATTTCAATGGAGGCTACAGCAAGATCTGCAGGAGATGGGTATGGAAGTTGTTTTACCTGGAGTCACATCATCGTTGATGAATATGTAGATTTAGTCGACGATTGTGGATCAGATTAAAACTGCTCAGACTTGAGATGTAAAGCTGCAGAAGATCAGAGAGCAAGTTGAAGATGGACCTCGGACGGATTTTCTTATTCATGAGGATGGTCCCCTGAGATACGGCAGTAGGATCTACGTACCTTCATTTGATATCAGGGAGGAGCTGATGAACGAAGCTCATAGCACTTCTTACTCCATTCATCCTGGAGGTACCAAGATGTATAAGGATCTTCGTCTGAACTTTTGGTGGCATGGAATGAATAGAAGCGTGGATCGAAGTGTTGCTAAGTGCCTTGTGTGCCAGCAAGTGAAGGCTGAACATCATCGCATTGCTGGACTGCTGCAACCCTTGTCGATTCCAGAGTGGAAATGGCAGTACATCATCGTGGATTTTGTGACTGAATTACCTTGGAGTACTAAGCAGAATGATGCGATTTGAGTTATCGTTGACCGATTAACCAAATCAGCACATTTCATACCCTTCCGAGTGGGACAATCTACGGAAATACTTGCTAAGAAGTATATGGAGGTAATGATCTATCTTATACCTTTAAAACTTCCTTCACGTATACGTTGTGATATAATCGATAATCGTGCAGGAGGTTGTTCGATTGCATGGAGTTCCTATGAGCATCGTCTCTGACCGGGACACTAGATTCACATCTCAATTTTGGAAGAGTCTGCAATCCAGTTTGGGTACCAGTTTTAGTTTCAACACTGCGTATCACCTGCAGACTGATGGCCAATCAGAGCGCACCATCCAGATATTGGAGGACATGTTACGAGCTTGTATGCTGGATTTCAAAGGTTCGTGGGAAGATCATCTACACCTGGTAGAGTTTGATGGAAATTGAATTCCACCCCTAAGTAATTTTGATGATAAGCACACCAAATGAATGCTTGTGTACTAACTACACTACACTTTAAGTATACAGATTTTGTGAAGCTCTACTAATACTCCAAGAAGCATGCATCAACGCTCCACGACAAAGACGAACATGGCTAAACTCAAGTGATGAAGCTCAAGCTCAAACAAAGCAAGAAGCTCAAAGAGAAGCTCATCTTCACTTCATCAAGTTGACTAAACTGCCGAAGACATGTTCAGAGTCTAGTGTGAGTGTGTCGTGTCTTTTAGGATATTTGTCAAAGCCATATCAAATAGACAACACACACACAAATGATTTCGAAACAAATCTTTTAACTATCTTCAAAATAGTTTTCAAGAGCTTTTCTAGTCACTTCAAAATTCTCGTAGTGAAACTCCACGCACCCTGGAGTTAACTACACTTTTGACTAGAACAACAGGAAAAACTCCTCTGGGAGTCGACTACCAAAAGTAGGGAGTCGACTACTTCTCAGAGATGAAAATTTCCTAGACTCCTCTGGGAGTCGACTACCTATAGAGGGAGTCGACTACCTGCTGGAAATTTTCAGACGTTTTGAATTTGAATTTTAAAATCTTTTGAGAAATTTACTCCGAAATTTTTGGGACAAAAGTCAAACGAAATTTGAAATTCAAATCTCAGTTTTTCCCTATAAATAGAGCTTAATTCTTTTGTGAAAATATCATCATTGAAAATCAAAATTCGTAAAAGCTCTCGTGAATCAAAGCTCTCTCATTTTCTCTCTAGCCAATTTTAATTTCAGTTTTTGATCTTGCAAATATTTTCCAATTCTTTTGAAGATCATATTATTATTTTATTGGCTAAGTTGTTTTTCAAAATCCTCTCTATTATTTCTCTTTAATTCTATTTGAAGGATTTTTGAAAAAGCTCTAGATCACAAAGAACTTATCTCGTATCTTTGTGTGATCTAGACTATCATTCTATTAAGCCACTACACAATTGTCTATTTTTTGATTGGCTATAGAATCGGGTGTATTTTCAATCTCTATCATTTATTGTAGAGTATTGAACAATTCCCTTATTGTGTTAATTGTTGGAACACTAGACAAGTCTAGTTGTTGCCAGTTGGAAAGTCCTCGGTTTGTGAGGCAAGGGTAAACCCTAGACAAGTCTAGGTGTTGTGTTCGGAAATCCTGGTCAAGGCTAGGTCGTTGGAAATCCTAACGAGTGAAGTTAGGTGCTTGTATTTGCCAAGGCAGATAGTGAAAATCTCGTACCGGATTGGTCGGGGACTGGACGTACCCGGGTTGCGGGGAACCAAGATAAAAATCCTTGTCTTTGCGTTTGTATTTTCTGTGTTTGATTATCTTTACATTTTTGTCTTCTATCTACAGCAAATATCAATTCTATTTCAATACGCTGAAATTTATATCTGTAATTCTATTTGTTCTAACATATACTCTGGGAGTCGACTACCGCTCATAAGGAGTCGACTACCTGCTGTGAAATTTCGCTGTGCACTTTAAATTATATTGTTGATTAAGAACCAAGCGTAGATCACTCTACTTGGTTTCTTAGGCAACATTAGAAGGTTTTGTTTTGTGTTGATTGATTAAAGAACGAAAAAGTTTTATCTTTATACAACACTATTCAACCCCCCCCCCTTCTAGTGTTGTTTGCCATCCACAGGATCCAACACTTGGTATCAGAGCAAGGTCAAAAACGATGGCATCAACAAACGTCTACAACACCCATACTCATCCAATCTTTGACGGCAACTCTTATTCCCAATGGAGAAGAAGAATGGAGATTTTCTTGGAAGCACAAGATCTAAGCTACTCAAGATCTCTCGGTGAACGATATGAGATTCCAACCACTCCTCAAAATCAATGGAATCCGGATCAAGAAGAAGCCTACTTCAGAAACATAAAGGTGATGCATTTACTCTATACTGGTTTAACTAATGAAATGTTAGATATTGTAGAAAGGGCTGAAACCGCACACCAAATTCTCAACTTATTGGATGAGAGATTCGGATCAAAGTCAAAAGAAATTCAAACAGCCATAGAGACAATCAAATCCAACGATGAAAAGTATGAAAAGAAGATTGTTGAAGATAAATGGACTTTTGACACCATCAACACCTATGAAGAAGAAGAAGAGCAATCCAAAAATCATATGTGCATGATGGCTTGTCAAGACAATCAGGAAAAGGTATGTGAATCTAGTTCTGACGATGAAGATGATTTTGACATAGCTAGTGCATATGAAAATTTGTATAGAGAATTTGAGATATTGAATAAGAAATACAAAAGTGTAAACAACAAGTACAAAGCTTTGAATAATGATCATGATAACCTATACAAGAAATATGATAGTTTGTTGGATGATTATAATACTTTGAAAAATGATTGTAGTAATATTTCATTGGATGGTCATAATTCCTTAAAGGCAAAATATGATGCATTATTGATTGATAATAACTTATTGAAAAATGAACATGCTTTGTATGTTTCCTGTCTAAATGATAAGATAGATTCACTTGAAAGTCTTATTGCTTCTAGTCGTATAAAGCATGAAGAACTAATTGCAAAATTTGATTGTATCAAAAATAACTCTACTTCTTCTTGCTCTTATACTCCTAGAAATGATGTAAATAAATCTACTCATGCTCAAGCTTCTACATCTAAAGATATGGGTAGAAATGTAAATGTTGTGCATGCCAATGTTAAAAGGTATGCTTTCATGTATGGGAAAAATGTTAGATACAATAACACTTCTCACGCCTCACATGATCTACATACTACACATAATACACACAATAAATCTCATGTTATATCACATAACACGACACACAAAAATATTGTACACAATACACATCAAAGGTCACATTCTATACACAAACCTCAAAATATATACAATGCTAGAGATAACATGATATGGGTGCCTAAACACTTAGGCTTGCATGATAAAAAGGCTTATATTCAAAATTTGACTAGCAGTATGCATAGATTCCACAAAGATTCATTTGTTTATTGGAAATCGAATTCACATCGAATTTGGGTTCCAAATAAGTAACTTCATTTTTTTAATTAGGGTATCCACATGCTTCGTGTATATTATTCTGATACCCAAACGTTTAAAAGGATATGTAAATAAATTTTTTTCTAACATTTCGGACCCAATTAGAAGTGGGTACCAAACGTGTAGAGATTATTTTATTTCAGGACATATGGATAATGGATAGTGGATGCTCTGCACACATGACATGGAACGCAAAGTTACTTAGCAATCTAAAAATGTATGATGGCGGAACTGTGACATTTGGTGACAATAAGAAAGGTAAAATTATCGGAATTGGCAATATCGGCAGTCACTCAAAATTGCTCATCAAAGATGTAAGCTTGGTGAAAGGATTAAAGCATAATCTATTAAGCATAAGCCAACTATGCGACAAAGGTATGAAAGTTATATTTACTCTTGACTCATGCTTAGTCTATGACAAAGATATGAAAAATATCCTTGTTAAAGGTAAGCGAGTAGAAAATATCTATGTACTTAGACTAAAAGAGTATGAATCAAATGTATGCTTAGTTGTTTCAACAAATGATACACTGCTTTGGCATAGACGCTTTGGCCATGTGAACATCAAAAACATGGATAAGATTTCTAGGAAAGAGTTGGTGCAAGGACTCCCTAAGATAAGTTTTAAATTAGATAAAATATGTGATTCATGTCAAGTTGGCAAAATGCATAAGAGTTCATTTAAAAATATTGGAGCTCTCAGTTCTAATGGACCACTTGAACTACTCCATATGGACTTGTTTGGCCCAACTAGAACTCCATCATTATGCAACTCTAGATACGTATTTGTCATAATTGATGATTTTACTCGATATACGTGGGTATTATTCTTAACTCATAAGAATGATGCCTTTCGTGAATTCGAAATATTTTTCAAAAGAATTGAACGTTTATATTCCATGAAAATTATTTCCTTAAGAAGTGATCACGGTGGAGAATTTGAAAATGAACATTTTAAATCATTTTGTGAAGAACAAGGTATTTCTCACACTTTTGCTTTTCCCAGAGCTGCTCCTCAAAATGGGGTAGTTGAAAGGAAAAATAGAACACTCCAAGAGTGTGCACGAACAATGTTGTGTGAAAGCAACCTTCCAAAGAAATTTTGGGCGGAAGCTGTAACAACCGCGTGCTATGTTCAAAATAAAGTTTTAATTAGAAAACCTTTTGAAAAGACCCCGTATGAATTATTGCTCCAACGAATTCCAAAAGTATCTTACTTCAGAGTTTTTGGTTGTAAATGATATATTCTGAATACTAAAGATAACTTAGATAAGTTTGACTCCAAAGCGGATGAAGGCATATTTATCGGTTACTCTTTACGTAGTAAGGCATATAGAATTTACAATAAAAGTTCCGAGACTATTGTTGAAACTCTACATGTAACATTTGATGAATCTTTACCTCATAACATTGCACATGATGATGATGATGATAGCATGTTCATTGCACGCACTCCTAATAATGAATCACTCAATGATATCCCTAGTTCTTTGCCTAAATCATTTCCTGAAGTCACACATCACCCACACACACAAGTCTTAGGTGACATTGATGCAGGAATTAGAACTAGATCTCAAATAGAACACTTAACACATGTTGCATTTGTTTCTAACATTGAGCCGAAAAAGGTAGAAGAAGCTTTTACAGATGAAGCATGGATCGAGGCTATGCAAGAAGAACTTCTACAATTTGAACGCAATCAAGTATGGGAGTTAGTGCCTAGACCAGAAGATCATCCCGTTATCGGTACTAAATGGGTATACCGCAAAAAACTAGATGAAGATGGAAATGTGATAAGGAATAAGGCAAGGTTAGTAGCACAGGGTTACTCTCAAGAGGAAGGTATAGACTTCGATGAAACCTTTGCTCCTGTTGCTAGACTAGAATCCATTAGGATGTTACTCGCATTTGCATCATATAAGAATTTTAAACTTTATCAAATGGATGTAAAAAGCGCTTTCCTAAACGGATTCATAAAGGAGGAAGTCTACGTTGAACAACCTCCAGGATTTGAACATGATAAGAAAACAGGATTTGTTTACAAATTAAACAAAGCATTATATGGGCTAAAACAAGCTCCAAGAGCTTGGTATGAAAGACTAAGAAAATTCTTAAGTGACTCTAGTTATACTGTTGGAAAAATAGATACAACCTTATTTGTTAAGAAAGATCATAATGATATCATTCTTATCCAAGTCTATGTAGATGACATCATTTTTGGATCTACTAATAATGATCTTTGCCAAAAGTTTGCCAAGTTAATGCAGGAAGAATTTGAAATGAGCCACATGGGAGAACTAACATACTTTCTCGGATTACAAATCAAACAAGGAAAAGAAGGAACCTTCATTCATCAAACAAAGTACGCAAGAGACTTGATCAAAAGGTTCGGGATGGAAACTGCATCAGGAAAGAATATACCAATGTCCACGTCCACTTCCTTAGACAAAGATGAAGCAGGTAAGAAGGTTGATCAGAAAACATATAGAGGTATGGTCGGTTCTTTACTCTACTTAACCGCCAGCAGACCTGACATTATGTTTAGTGTTTGTGCATGTGCTAGATTTCAATGTGATCCTAGGGAATCACACCTTAAAACAGTAAAATACATATTTAGATATCTTAAAACCACATCTGACTTTGGACTCTTCTATCCCAAAGGAAGCACATTCGATTTAACTTCATTTAGTGACGCAGACTATGCTGGTTGTAAAGCCACAAGAAAAACCACAAGTGGAACATGTCATTTCCTTGGACATTCCCTTGTTTCGTGGTTTAGCAAAAAGCAAAGTTCCGTTTCACTATCTACCATTGAGGCAGAGTATATAGCTGCCGGACTTGCCTGTGCTCAAATACTTTGGATGAAACAAGTTCTCGTCGATTATGGTGTTAATACATCTACATGTGTAATTTATTGTGACAATAAAAGCACCATAAATCTCACTAAAAACTCTGTTCTTCATCCTAGAACAAAACATATTGATATAAGACACAGATTTATTGATGATCATTGTGCCAAAAAGGATGTTGAACTTAAATTTGTCTCCTCTGAGTTTCAAGTTGCTGATATTCTAACAAAACCCTTACAAAAGGATACATTCTCGAGACTTCGTCGAGAATTGGGTATTGTTGAAGAAAAAGAATTGAATAATGCTCAGCTATAATATTTTTGTTGATGACAAGAAGGAGAAGAATATATGAAATGCAAAAAATATGAATTGTACTTCAAATAGCTTCGATGCAGGGGGAGAACCGCATCAAAGCAGGGGGAGTAAGTGTACTTGATATTCATATTCATATTTGAAAATATTATTTCTTCAAAGATTTTGCATTTGGGTGTCATCATCAAAAAGGGGGAGAGTGATGGAAATTGAATTCCACCCCTAAGTAATTTTGATGATAAGCACATCAAATGAATGCTTGTGTACTAACTACACTACACTTTAAGTATACAGATTTTGTGAAGCTCTACTAATACTCCAAGAAGCATGCATCAACGCTCCACGACAAAGACGAACATGGCTAAACTCAAGTGATGAAGCTCAAGCTCAAACAAAGCAAGAAGCTCAAAAAGAAGCTCATCTTCACTTCATCAAGTTGACTAAACTGCCGAAGACATGTTCAGAGTCTAGTGTGAGTGTGTCGTGTCTTTTAGGATATTTGTCAAAGCCATATCAAATAGACAACACACACACAAATGATTTCGAAACAAATCTTTTAACTATCTTCAAAATAGTTTTCAAGAGCTTTTCTAGTCACTTCAAAATTCTCGTAGTGAAACTCCACGCACCCTGGAGTTAACTACACTTTTGACTAGAACAACAGGAAAAACTCCTCTGGGAGTCGACTACCAAAAGTAGGGAGTCGACTACTTCTCAGAGATGAAAATTTCCTAGACTCCTCTGGGAGTCGACTACCTATAGAGGGAGTCGACTACCTGCTGGAAATTTTCAGACGTTTTGAATTTGAATTTTAAAATCTTTTGAGCAATTTACTCCGAAATTTTTGGGACAAAAGTCAAACGAAATTTGAAATTCAAATCTCAGTTTTTCCCTATAAATAGAGCTTAATTCTTTTGTGAAAATATCATCATTGAAAATCAAAATTCGTAAAAGCTCTCGTGAATCAAAGCTCTCTCATTTTCTCTCTAGCCAATTTTAATTTCAGTTTTTGATCTTGCAAATATTTTCCAATTCTTTTGAAGATCATATTATTATTTTATTGGCTAAGTTGTTTTTCAAAATCCTCTCTATTATTTCTCTTTAATTCTATTTGAAGGATTTTTGAAAAAGCTCTAGATCACAAAGAACTTATCTCGTATCTTTGTGTGATCTAGACTATCATTCTATTAAGCCACTACACAATTGTCTATTTTTTGATTGGCTATAGAATCGGGTGTATTTTCAATCTCTATCATTTATTGTAGAGTATTGAACAATTCTCTTATTGTGTTAATTGTTGGAACACTAGACAAGTCTAGTTGTTGCCAGTTGGAAAGTCCTCGGTTTGTGAGGCAAGGGTAAACCCTAGACAAGTCTAGGTGTTGTGTTCGGAAATCCTGGTCAAGGCTAGGTCGTTGGAAATCCTAACGAGTGAAGTTAGGTGCTTGTATTTGCCAAGGCAGATAGTGAAAATCTCGTCCGGATTGGTCGGGGACTGGACGTACCCGGGTTGCGGGGAACCAGGATAAAAATCCTTGTCTTTGCGTTTGTATTTTCTGTGTTTGATTATCTTTACATTTTTGTCTTCTATCTACAGCAAATATCAATTCTATTTCACTACGCTGAAATTTATATCTGTAATTCTATTTGTTCTAACATATACTCTGGGAGTTGACTACTGCTCATAAGGAGTCGACTACCTGCTGTGAAATTTCGCTGTGCACTTTAAATTATATTGTTGATTAAGAACCAAGCGTAGATCACTCTACTTGGTTTCTTAGGCAACATTAGAAGGTTTTGTTTTGTGTTGATTGATTAAAGAACGAAAAAGTTTTATCTTTATACAACACTATTCAACCCCCCCCCCCCTTCTAGTGTTGTTTGCCATCCACAGGATCCAACAGAGTTTTCCTACAACAATAGCTACCAGGCCAGTATTGGCATGGCCCCATTTGTAGCACTCTATAGAAGGAAGTGTTAATCCCCGCTGAGTTGGGATGACATTGGTGATCGAGAATTATTGGGTCCTGAGATAATTGTTGAAACAGTGGATGTAGTGTGTAACATCAGAGGAAAGCTACGCATTACACAAGACCGGTACAAGCATTGGGCGGATGCCAAGCGTCGTCACTTGGAGTTTCAACCAGGAGATCATGTTTTCCTAAAGATATCCCCAAATCGAGGAGTGATACGTTTTGGGAGGCGTGGTAAGCTCAGTCCAAGGTTGGTTGAACCATTTGATGTGTTAGAGCGATTTGGAGAGGTAGCTTATACCTTGCTCTATCGCCATCATTGGAGGGAGTACATAATGTTTTCAATTTCTCCCAGCTGCGTCATTATATCAGTGATCCTACGCATGTGGTTGATGATCGCTCCGGGATGTGACCCAAAAGCACAACCAAAAACTTGGTCACGCTCCGGATATACACCCGGAGAACGATTGTAGTTTTACCGCAAGCGCATGGCGAAGTGGCGAGCGGGTATCGAACACGAGGAGGTGGTGTTGGTTCCAATCTATCCTAGGTTGGTTTGACTACGAATGGTTTTATTGGTGGAGATGGCTATGGTATGATATAATGGAAATGGTGGTGGATGTCGGTGTCGCTGATAAAGAAATCGGTCAAATATCGATTCAAATACAATATAATAAAAGAGGGAATTTGCCTTACGGCGATCCTGTCACAATCGTCGGGCAAAGTATGTGGATATAAAATCAAATAAAGACGTCTAGGGCTAGGGAATTCCCACTACGGATCGTCATACATCATCGTAAATAGTGAATCTCAATATTACTAAACTTGCGTTGAGGTGAACTAGTCGCAACTTAATGTAGAACCAAGCTCACGCTCTCGCGCTATTGCCGGTCTATAGCAAACCTAGGTTAGGGCCCAATCTCTTGCAAACCCTAACCTAAGCCACTAGCATGAGGATCGACATCATCGTTCAATCGCCCCTCGAGCCCACTCTCGTGCAAACTCGAGTTACGATCTAGGTTGTGACAGTTCGTATTCGTCCAATCTCTTGCAAACGAATATGTGTATAGATTTACAATTAAAAATCCTAGCTTTGGTCCAATCTCTTGCAAACCAAATCTAGAGAAACCCAATTGTAAACCTAAATCGAATATCTAGGCCTTCCCATCGATTAGAATCCAATCTCTTGCAAATCCCAAATCGATGGAAATCCCTAGCTATCCGTAGGAAATCAATCACAACCTAACCTCCTAGCAATTCTAGCAATTTAGAATTCATTCTTCACAAATATGAAATTAGATCCATAGGGTTCATCCCCAAACCCTAGAACAACAAATCTACTCTAGCATAGCAATAAGGATATGAGAATCAATAGAAATCATTGCTTGCATACAAAAAAGATAGAAAAACAAAGATTCAAATAATAAGAATAGAAATACTTAGCTTAGATGAAGAATTCCAATCCAAATACAAGCTTTTTGATCCAAGAGGGGGCCTAGGGCATGGCCTAACCTCTAAAATAACTCTAAGAAAACATAATGGGATCCCCTCTAATGGTGGCTACAAACCCCTTAAATACTCTCCCAAAAACCCTAGCAAAACTGCCTAAAAAGCCCCTGAAAATCGGGCCCAAAACTGAATCTGCGCGTGCCCAAAATCTGCGCCAGTTACGACTCGGCCGAGTGGAAATCTCACTCGGTCGAGTGGACAGCTCACTCGGTCGAGTGGAAATCTCACTCGGTCGAGTGAACTTTCCTGCAGAAACTCCAGAAAACAGCACTCTGTCAAAACTGTCAAAAACTGTCAAAAACTGGTCACTCGGCCGAGTGGAAATGTCACTCGGCCGAGTGACACTGACATGCAAATTCCAACACTGCAGCATCGACTTGCAGAAATTCCCCAGATTTCATCTGACCTCCGATTGACGCGTTCTTGGCGGCGTTGGAATCATCATGAAGCCTACTATCCATAAAAAATATGAGAAAAATACTTTACCCACTGGAATGATAGCAGATTTCAAAAGAATGGGAGGATGTCTGAAAATCTGGGCGCTTCGTGTCCTCCGCTTCACTCGGTCGAGTGGCAAATGTCACTCGGCCGAGGGGCATTTGGTACTCGGGCGGACGGCTTTCGTCACTCGGCCGAGTCGGGATTCTGGGGCAGACTGACGGATTACAGTAAGTTGGACATTTTGGCTTGCCGTCGTCTGGGTGCCACTCGGACGGACGGAGTCTCCTCACTCGGCCGAGTCGGCGTGCGATGCTCGGCCGAGTGCACGCCGATACATCTCTGTTGCGTGTCCGATCTGGCCGGTCGAGCGGGGTCTCAATGCTCGGCCGAGTGACTCCTTCACTCGGCCGAGTGGCATGCTGAAAATGCCCAATCTTCATCTTTTCGCTCCCCCGTCGCTCCTACGACGTTCTTTCTTCTTCCACTCCTCTTCCATTGCAGAATAACCCTCAAAAGGGCCATGGTTGACACTCCGGAGTGGGTGCAAATCCTCTTGATCTCACAATCGATCCAAATCGCTCCATATTTCCTGAAATACGACAAAAACAAGAAATAGTGAAAAGTATCGCAATATTGTCGAGTAATCGTGAAAAGCGTGATATGGGCGATCAAAACGGTATGCAAATATGCAGAAAAAAGGTGTAAAATATGGAGTGATCAAAATCCCCCAAGCTTACCTCTTACTCGTCCTCGAGGAAGATAAGTAAAAAGACGAACTCGGGAGATGAAAAATAAGGTAAATGAAATAAAAGAATACGAAGTGGAAGGGGTCGCTAGATTATACTCTTAGATCTCAAGCCATAAGCTACACATCACGATGACTTGGAAAATACGAATCACATGCTATAAGGATTTCATATCTTACATAAACATGGTACTTGCAAGCTTTTAAGAACAACAAAAGGGATTCTCTAAATTCATACAATCAATTCATATCCACGTCACGCATTTCATAGGATTTAATATACAAATGTTGGCAATGCACTTTTCAATCAAAAGTTATAAATGAAGCATATAAGATACACACCAAGCATGCAATAGAGAATAGAATAAGAGTCATGGCATTCACATATTTATTTCAATTCATAAGAAATCTCCATAACTTAGGTATTTTGCTAAGTTTCAGCATTATCAAACTTCCCCATTCGTGCACCTCTCCACTCTAATGTTGTACTTACTCATATGGTCAAATGAATTCAACCCCCCCCCCCCCCAAGCTTAGCTTGAGGCATCGCATCTAAAGGAATATGATAGTGGAAAATGGGATTTTTGCCTTGGTTTTCCCAAGTATTTTGTGGCTCCAATAATGAGATAGAGAAACAATTTTTTTTTCTTCTTTTTTTTTCTTTTTGATCTTTTTTTTGTTTCTCACTTTTCTTTTTGGATTTTTGTAGGAGCTATTTGATTTGTATTTTTGGTTTTTGGCTCCTTTTTGGCTTTTTGGACTTTTTGGAGCTAACTTTTTCTTTTGTGGGGATTTTTTGGAAATAGATGCGATATAAGTAGCTTTAGGAGGTGAACTCAAGTGACATGTAGAGAATAAAAAGATATATGTGGAGAAAGAAATAATGTAACACTCGGTTCACTATAAGATGTGCACGAACGGTTCAATAAAATAATACTTCAACTAAAACTCATATTTAAGCATGGATATTCTCAATCATTTCAATAAATAGTGAAGTCAAGCAGTAAAGTTTACTTTCATATCAAGCATGCAACAGGAGGTGAATAAGACAATAAAACTGATGCTTCAGATATACTAATGATGCGTGAATCTTGGTGCATTTCCAACAAAAGCATACTAAACACTAATCCATACATTCAGTTTCAATTAATATCATGCATTCATGTAGATGAATCATCAAAAGAAATAGATTTGCAAGCACATGTGAATAGTAAGACTATGGAATACGCTAAGTAGCATGGCAAGGAATAATAAGCATCGTGATGGCTACTTAAGCAATAAGAGATATCATCATAAGGAACGCATCTAGCAAAAGAAGAGAAAGGAAAATAAAGAAATAAGAAAAAAATAAAAGAGGGGAAAGAAAAGAAAATCAAGCACACAATATGATGCATGAACACACATAAAAGGAAAATAAGATGGAAAAATCAAAAAGATGATGCAAAAATTTTGAAAAATTTTAAAAACCCTATAATAAAGTAAAAATGCAACTAATGCATCTAAATGGCATGGAAATGCACTCCCCCAAGCTTAAACTTCACATTGTCCTCAATGTGATCATAATGAAAGAATATGAGGAACAACAATAATAATAAGGGGGTGAATGAAAAATGATGAAATGAATGACATGAAATCCTAATGCAACTACATGCACATACAATGATGCATGAGAGCACTTTCCCCCAAGCTTATACCAAACAATCCTATTTAAATGACTCGATCAATAAAATCACGATTGTGCTAAGCGTGATCAAGTCAAATAAATAAGAAAGTGAGGTTTCACTTGAACGAAATGCTCGATGGTGGTGAGCAAAAGGATGTGACACATCAAAATATGAAGAGGGGAATTAATATATATAATGGGTCTGGGGTGTAAAAATTTTGTTGCCGTCATAAGAGGTGATATTTATTCAATCAAACTATACGGTCCTCTCGCTGTCGAGAGGATTCGTGTTTATTTAAAGCATAAAAATTTCTACACTACTGGATTGATATCACCTATAGCAAAAGGCGGATCCAGTATCTTTGCCGGTACAGGCAACTGCTCCAACTGCTCTTTCCGTGGCTCCGCCAGGTGCGTGTGTCCACGGACTCCATCAGACTCCAGCAATGCGGCTCCCAGCATCTCTCCAAGGACTCCACCTGTACCCTGTAAGAGATAAGCCGCATCAATCTGATGTGGATAACTCTTCCCCAAAATAAATGTATTCCAAATAGGGTCATCAACATAAGTATTTAAAATTAAAAACGGTTGACAACACTTCCCTGGAAATAAATCTCCACTCTCGTATACCACGTCGATCAACTCCTCATTGTTCGCCTCAGGTTGTTCAGGTAGCTTGGGCATATAAGAGTAGGTCTCATCAGGCAGCTCCTCATCATCGTCAGACTTATCCCATCGCACCTCCTGATCATATTCAATAGCATCCATGGGTGCTAACTCCTCGCTCTCCTCCTCGTATACGTCCCATCGTACCTCTTGATCGTATGTACATGAATCCTGCAAAAGGCACGATGAGTCGCCAAAATCTGAATCATAAAAAACATCATATACGGGAGGAGAATCAAATGTAGGAGAAGAGGGAGTAAAGAGATCTCCCTGAAGGGGAGCCATAAGCTCTGTGGGATTGTCCTCAGCATCAGTGGAAGCGTGGTCCTCTGAGGGATGCTCAGCCTCTGTAGAAAGTAGAGGTAGCTGTGGTAGCTCGAAAGGAGGAGGGTAATGCTCGGGATCCTCATGAATGGATGTGTCCTCGTCCCAATGCATGGCCTCCTCGATGACAAGCTCTAGCTCCGCATGTAAGGCCTCCTCAAAAGCAAGCTCTGGCTCATGTGGGTGACAAGGGGGAGCGGTGATGGCACAAGCTGACTCTGCAGTATCTGGTGTTATGGTCTCGTCGGGGGTGACAATATCAAAGCGCATAATACCTCCCCCAAGCTGAACGTGGACATCCTCCTCAGGCTCCTTAGGTATAGAAGGCAATTTAAACGTCATCATCTCCTTTTCATGCCTCCTTCTTTGTTTCTGTCCTGGAGCTCGAGGCACCCGATTGAAAGGCTTGGCCTCCTCAATAGTAGGTGCAGGTGGCTCTTTGGGCTCATGTATCTCGACCATGGTGTAAAAATGGGTCTTGTGCCCCTCAATTAGAGCGTAGACTCCATCATCAATTGTGCCTGTGGAAGAGATACAATGAGTAATAAAGTTTTGAAATTCGAGCTCAAAAGGATCAACTGCCGTTATTGTCAATGGACCGGAAATTCGAACTATGTCGACAATGTTTCTCAATAGGTCCGTGTACGTGTCCTCCTTTGGCAACTCAGATGTCTCTATTTGTGGAGTGTTGATGGTATAAAAGTGGATATGATCACCTTCAAGTGAAGCATACACTCCATCTATGATAGTACATGCACTAGAGACATTAGCCATAACAAAATCGATGAATACTTGGTCGTATGGTTTACTTACCGTAACGGTTAGTGAACCGGTAGATCGAGCATCATCTATCATTTGCTCCAAGGCTATTGCCAACTGTAGATCACTGAACTTCCCCACTTGCATCCTCTTCAAAAACTCACGTGAGGGTCCCTTTAGCCTTCTAGTGAAGATATCAAATAGCGTGGAGTCATTCCACTCATGGTCTGACTCCGTCTGGAACATTTCTAACATTCCTTCAAACCTACACAAGGCTTCCCCGAAGGATTCTCCATCAGCCTGATAGAATGCAGCGAGATATATGTAGGATTGTATAGAGCCCGATCGCATTTTCTTTGGAAGCACCATCGCTGCAACAACTGTACCTGATCAAGCAAAGTAAACAACCTGGAAAAGACGTCAGTGGTACAAAGAGAGATAAAGATAATAATAGCAGGTGGTGGGAAAAAATCTCTCTCAATGTTTTTTTTTGTTTTTTTTAATGTAGTCTAATCAACCTAATTGTGACAAATTGGCACCAACGTGAAACACCTCCCCGGCAACGGCGCCAAAAACTTGATCGCTCCGGGATGTGACCCAAAAGCACAACCAAAAACTTGGTCACGCTCCGGATATACACCCGGAGAACGATTGTAGTTTTACCGCAAGCGCACGGCGAAGTGGCGAGCGGGTATCGAACACGAGGAGGTGGTGTTGGTTCCAATCTATCCTAGGTTGGTTTGACTACGAATGGTTTTATTGGTGGAGATGGCTATGGTATGATATAATGGAAATGGTGGTGGATGTCGGTGTCGCTGATAAAGAAATCGGTCAAATATCGATTCAAATACAATATAATAAAAGAGGGAATTTGCCTTACGGCGATCCTGTCACAATCGTCGGGCAAAGTATGTGGATATAAAATCAAATAAAGACGTCTAGGGCTAGGGAATTCCCACTACGGATCGTCATACATCATCGTAAATAGTGAATCTCAATATTACTAAACTTGCGTTGAGGTGAACTAGTCGCAACTTAATGTAGAACCAAGCTCACGCTCTCGCGCTATTGCCGGTCTATAGCAAACCTAGGTTAGGGCCCAATCTCTTGCAAACCCTAACCTAAGCCACTAGCATGAGGATCGACATCATCGTTCAATCGCCCCTCGAGCCCACTCTCGTGCAAACTCGAGTTACGATCTAGGTTGTGATAGTTCGTATTCGTCCAATCTCTTGCAAACGAATATGTGTATAGATTTACAATTAAAAATCCTAGCTTTGGTCCAATCTCTTGCAAACCAAATCTAGAGAAACCCAATTGTAAACCTAAATCGAATATCTAGGCCTTCCCATCGATTAGAATCCAATCTCTTGCAAATCCCAAATCGATGGAAATCCCTAGCTATCCGTAGGAAATCAATCACAACCTAACCTCCTAGCAATTCTAGCAATTTAGAATTCATTCTTCACAAATATGAAATTAGATCCATAGGGTTCATCCCCAAACCCTAGAACAACAAATCTACTCTAGCATAGCAATAAGGATATGAGAATCAATAGAAATCATTGCTTGCATACAAAAAAGATAGAAAAACAAAGATTCAAATAATAAGAATAGAAATACTTAGCTTAGATGAAGAATTCCAATCCAAATACAAGCTTTTTGATCCAAGAGGGGGCCTAGGGCATGGCCTAACCTCTAAAATAACTCTAAGAAAACATAATGGGATCCCCTCTAATGGTGGCTACAAACCCCTTAAATACTCTCCCAAAAACCCTAGCAAAACTGCCTAAAAAGCCCCTGAAAATCGGGCCCAAAACTGAATCTGCGCGTGCCCAAAATCTGCGCCAGTTACGACTCGGACGAGTGGAAATCTCACTCGGTCGAGTGGAAATCTCACTCGGTCGAGTGGACAGTTCACTCGGTCGAGTGGAAATCTCACTCGGTCGAGTGAACTTTCCTGCAGAAACTCCAGAAAACAGCACTCTGTCAAAACTGTCAAAAACTGTCAAAAACTGGTCACTCGGCCGAGTGGAAATGTCACTCGGCCGAGTGACACTGACATGCAAATTCCAGCACTGCAGCATCGACTTGCAGAAATTTCCCAGATTTCATCCGACCTCCGATTGACGCGTTCTTGGCGGCGTTGGAATCTTCATGAAGCCTACTATCCATAAAAAATATGAGAAAAATACTTTACCCACTGGAATGATAGCAGATTTCAAAAGAATGGGAGGATGTCTGAAAATCTGGGCGCTTCGTGTCCTCCGCTTCACTCGGTCGAGTGGCAAATGTCACTCGGCCGAGGGGCATTTGGTACTCGGGCGGACGGCTTTCGTCACTCGGCCGAGTCGGGATTCTGGGGCAGACTGACGGATTACAATAAGTTGGACATTTTGGCTTGCCGTCGTCTGGGTGCCACTCGGACGGACGGAGTCTCCTCACTCGGCCGAGTCGGCGTGCGATGCTCGGCCGAGTGCACGCCGATACATCTCTGTTGCGTGTCCGATCTGGCCGGTCGAGCGGGGTCTCAATGCTCGGCCGAGTGACTCCTTCACTCGGCCGAGTGGCATGCTGAAAATGCCCAATCTTCATCTTTTCGCTCCCCCGTCGCTCCTACGACGTTCTTTCTTCTTCCACTCCTCTTCCATTGCAGAATAACCCTCAAAAGGGCCATGGTTGACACTCCGGAGTGGGTGCAAATCCTCTTGATCTCACAATCGATCCAAATCGCTCCATATTTCCTGAAATACGACAAAAACAAGAAATAGTGAAAAGTATCGCAATATTGTCGAGTAATCGTGAAAAGCGTGATATGGGCGATCAAAACGGTATGCAAATATGCAGAAAAAAGGTGTAAAATATGGAGTGATCAGTTGATCATTCGGAGATCACCGTGCGACCAGATCTTACCTATGAGCAGCAGCCAGTACAGATTCTTGATCGACGTCAGAAGGCACTTAGGAACAAGGTCGCCGAGCTCATGAGAGTGATGTGGAGTCATAACTTGCCAGAAGAATCCACCTGGGAGTGAGAAGACGAGATGCGAAGACGTTACCCCTATCTTTTCACTGCACTGTAGAGAATTCCGGGGACGGAGTTATTCTAAGGAGGGTAGGATGTAACGGCCTGTATTTCTAGGCGTGTTTGATTATTGTGTGCGGTATTTTTCTTCGATCATCCGAGTGTTTTTCGTCCGTAAGTTCCATCTCTATGCATAGAACGTGAGCGCGTCTCTGTGTTTAAATTTTTACCATGTCGTGATAAATTAGCTTTAACCCTAATTAATTACTCCTAATTAAATTAAGGTATTAATAAACCTCTAACCCTACAAATTGAATTCCACCGAAATATATCTGTGAGATCCAACACATGCCTTCATTTCCATCCCACCTCCAGCTTCCCTCATCAAGCTGCCCCCCCCCCCCCCCCCCCCCCCCCCCCACCTTCACTATTCTTAAAACACCGGCATCAACTACATCATCATCATCATCACCATGTCCCTCCACCATCTAAAGCTTCATCGGAGCTTCCACCATCCTCCCGCAAGCTTGCGCAAAATCCCACGTCCCACCACCACCATAAGATCATCTTTCATCACCACCCCCAACATCACCATCTTCACCTTCATCTTCTCATACAACCCCAAACAAACCAAATCCAAATTCAGCCAAAATCCAACACCAAATTCAGCCCCAAATCAACCCAATTCCATCATTCTCTCCCTTATTCACCCAAAATCAGAACCCAAATCATAGAGCAAAATCTGAAATTGAAATTTAGAGGGGGGGGATCAAATTGAAATTCAAATCTGAAATCAAATTTTCAGATCCATCAACCCAAAAATCAACTTTCCCCCTAAGCCATCACCTCTCCCTCTTCCTCACTCCCCTCCTCCCTGCCCAGGCCGCGCTGCCGCCCCCCTGCCGCGCGGACGCCGCTTCCTTGTACCACCGCACGCACCTGCGCTCCGCTGCCAGCTGTTGCACGACCCCTGCCGCCGTCGGGTCCAACCCCATTTGCAGCCCTTGAGCTCCCCTACGAAAAAGAAAAAAGAAGAAGATAAAACGGGGGGAACAGAAGAAAAGAAGAAGAAGGAGAGAAGAGAAAGAAGATGGAATGAGAAGAGGTATAAAGTGTATTGGGTTTGGGTATTTAAATTATTGGGTATGTTTTCAAATGAAGTTAGTTTGGGTATGGGTATTGGGTTTAAGTTGTAGGGAATTCGCGGTACCCTTAGGGCACAAAAACTCTAGTCCCGTCCTAAGTCGGACGGAACATAGACAGAAAAACAATTGCAGCAGAAGAAAAACTTGTTAATCTAATTAACATGTAGTTAAAACAATTTTAACTTAGCCCTAAGGTCCAAGACCCTTAGCCAAGATCTATGCCAACTTGGGATGGATCTGACCATCCCAAGAAGGATCTAACCTACTGCGATTAAATTAAGCTAATGCTTATTAAACTACATACCCGGAATCTCAACCCTGGAGCAGGCGAGATGTTCCGCGCCGTCTTCTGAGCTGCTCCCCGTCTCACGCCGAGCCGCTCCTCGAACCGCTCCTCGAACCACTCCGCATCCCGAGGTAATCAATCCCGTGTCGCCGAGCCCACCAACTACCGAAGAAAGTTTCACGCGAGTGAAACCTCCGCCAAGATTTCGGATCCAGAATCCGAACTCCTTTACGGCTTTGCTAGAGCCCTCAGGAGCAAGACAGAAATTTATAGGGAGAGGAGAAATATTAATTTAAGCTTAGATCCGAGCGTGCTCCAACATTTACGAGAGCCGCTCAGATCTAGAGCTTGGGACGAGTTTTGAGGAGGAGAGCAAACCCCTATTTATATAGGCGGCGGACTCTCCCCTTTTCTCAAAATCCGATGTGGGACTATTAATTGGGTTAAATTAAAATCAAGTTAGTTTGCACTTCACAAAGTGCAAACTTTCGTGAATTTTAACTCCATCACCGTTGAACTTCAGGATTGATACAACCTATCAATACGAAGGGCGTTCAATGGTGAACGCATAGGAAAAAACCGTTCGTCAATCGGAGTTCGTTTGACCCTCTAATTGATCGTCCAAAGATCAGCCCAAGGCTTGATTTTCGAATAAAATCAGCCGTCAAAACTGTTCTGCCCTAGGTGCAGAAATTCAGCAATTGTGGGACCCACCAGACAGACCAGGTCAGACCTAGGCACAGCCCAGACCTGGACCTGGGCACAGCCCAGGCCAGGCCTGGGCACAGCCCAGGCACCTGGCCTGGGCGCCCGGGCGCCCAGGCCCAGGCGGGTCTGGGTGCCCAGGCCCAGGCCGGCCTAGGCCTTACTGGGTCTGGCCAGCAGGCCAGACCAGGTCTAGACTGGGCTGGTCTGCCTGGTCTAGCCTGATCTGACCCTTTGGGCTGTTTTGGGCATAACTTGATCATCTGGCATCCGATTTGGACGCCGTTCGAACCTGGGTCTAGACCGGGACATTCCCGTCTTACCCGTGAACTTTTCCTTGCATTTATATTATTAAATATTGTTTTAAAAAATTTAAAACACATTTAATCTCTTTTGCATCAAATGCAAAATAGTCCCTATCTAGGCTTAAATTATCCTATTGCATCAAATGAAATTATTCCATCCCTTGCATCAAAATGCAAAATATTCTCCCTAACTAATTTGTACATATTACTAGACGAAGAATCGCACTCTGTGTGGGACCCTACAGCCTGACCCTTACAACAGGTTGGGCTCGAAGCCCTATACGGCAGTGACCACAAGCAGTGGTTGCCGTCCCTGCTTCAGGAATCATCATTATGTGGTTGACTCATTGACATGAGTCTTGTCGGGACCACTCTGACTGTGTCCATGATGAATTCCGCAGTTATAGTCTTTTCGTCTTAACTATGTCGTGTAGATCAAGTCTAGGGTACGGTCAAACTGTCAACCCCAATAACTTGACTCCGGTTAGTTTCGATCAATCTTTAGTCAATTAATGTTGGACTTCTTCCAACATACTCTGCGCAGAGTTTTTACTAAAGACCGAACTAACTCTACGACACTAACTCCCATTGACCGGGAGAGACGAATCCTCTCTTGATCATTACTCGCCTCGTACGTTTCAGGTGACACCCAATCAAAAGACCTTTCGACAGGCATTACCTCGAAGCTAGGTCAGTTGATCTAAGTGGCACCGTTCACGCACAGGTTCGTCAAATGACCTCAATTCGAAAGACTAACTTGCCTATCATCACTAAGAGTTATCATTGACAGATTGGTCAACGTAACCATATGATAACTCTTGTAGATCGTTCAGTGAACTCATTCTCAAATGAGCACCTGTGTCTCGTCTCCGACTTCGCCAAGTCGAACGATCATGAGATCATCGCCACCGCTTAACGGTGAAGACTAAGACACAATGGTCTATCCGATGTTTCGATATCCTTGTCTCGAAACATCTACGACCACGAACCCTTTTAGACTTATGCTACAGACGGTCAAACATTTCTCCATGATCGAGATACTCATCTCGATATCTGTTTGACCTTGCATAAAGTCTCAGGACTTTACCTAAGTTAATGTCTAATGTTATCTACATTATAAAATAACTTAGATAAATCATTACCAAACAGCTTACTGTTATTTCGAACAAGATGTTTGTGCTATTCACACAGAGATAAATAGCCTGGAGGGCATTATTCTCCTACATCTCCCACTTGCACTCAGGCCCATTTATCTCAGTATCTTATACCGTTTTTACACATAAGTTTTCCCGACTTCATGTGGTAGAGCCTTCGTGAGTGGATCTGCTAAAACCGTCTACACTATAGACTAAGGGGTTTCTATGTTCATGTTAGACCAACCATTTGAATCTCATTCAAATAATTCGCTTGGTCTTTCGGAATCTATAATATTTTTATTTACTTGGATCTTATCCAATTCATCGTACCTTACGATAATAATTTTAAATTAGTTATTGGTCATTTCAAATGGCTCATATCTATTTCTGATAAAGTATCAAACCTTTTGATAACTTTGTCAAAATAAATGATCCATCCCTTTGATGTCTCGCATGTAATTTATACGCTCCCACTGACCTTGAAAACTCTCTGGCTAATTCATATAAGTTGGTCCGTCTAAATCATATTTAGAAAAACGAACTTATAAGTGAATGGTCCAATTTTCAGGGTCAACTCAAGCGTTTACATCGAGTTTGGTCCGAGTAGATCTGTACACATCTGCTGGCGAGACGGTTTCAACATAATCCGTTTATAATAATTGATATGAAAACCGTTCTCGACCAACAAGATTGTACTTCACTATTTTCTTTCTGCACCAATCTTTCAACTTAAAGATTTACTTGCAGAAAATGAGGAAACATTTTCCTTCTGCACGTAAACTAAATTCCAAAATTTATTTACGCACCGGACCTTTTCTGATTGCATCAAGTTTTAAATCGGAGTTACTACTCCGAATTTCATCCCGGAAGTTGACTAAGTCATCATTAGTTATGATGTCTAGCTCGACAATTCGTCTCACGAGTTTCGAGTAATTTTACAACTTCCTTACGGTTGATTTAATGAATATCTTATTGATAATGTCCTCATAGAACATTATCAAAACCTAGGCATTACTATCTGGGACTTAACCCATAGGGAGGAATTAACTCAGAGCCACTTGTTATGGATCACACCAAGTCTAACTAAGTGTGATTCATACCTTTTAACACATTGATGTGTTAACAGACTTGACCTGAGAGAAAATCACATTTTCTTTTAATTACGTAAGATTTTATGTAGCTAAGTATTTGACCATTCGATCTAATCGAATCAGTTTAAATACTTTTGTCTTTTCGTTCTTTACTTTATCAGACTTGTATTTCATCAAGAACACGTGTCTTAATAAAATATACGAATAACTTATTTTGGTTAATATAGACTCGGGTACATCAGTATGTACGAGACTGAGTTCGACAACTCATTCTTCCACTGTCTTACAGATGGGTTTCGGCCATTATATCTAAGAGGATAAGACTCACAAGTGTCCGCAGACTTCATAATACGAGAGGTCAGACCCCTCTTTATGTGACTTGTGAAGCTTAGTCTCTCGATACGGCCTAGTCTAATTTTACCATGTAAGTTTGCTACTATCTTGTGTATTTATATATACTAACATTTAATATATAATAGTTATCACAAATTACTTAACACAAAACATTGCTTCAGAAGCAAGGTGACGACATTCGTCACAGTGTGTTAGACGTTTTTGTATACCAATTTATTCTGAAATCGTGACATCAAAATATGTCACATTTTCATTTCCTCCTCCTTCTGCCTTTACTAATGATAAATTAAACTAACTTTCTCAACTGACTTTCCGGAGTGCCTTCTTCCCTTTCTAAATCACATTTAGATATTTAATAGCCTAACAAAAATAAATAGCTATGCAAGCATCGCATGTATCCAAACGCCTGAGAGTTGCAATCTCGAGTGTAGCTCAAGAAGTTGCTTGTCTCAAGATCCGGTTGGGATACATGGTCTTGCACCGCTCATGCACTCGTATTTGACTCAAACGGTTTGATCGAATTCTCGAACTTTGTGGATCAAAATTTTTTGTCCATACAACCTTGAGGGTAGCTCGACAAGTTATAGGGAGAAACATACTTCGAATATCCTATATGTTCAAGCTGTCCCACGAGTGACATGTAGCGTGAATTTATTTTGTTGAACCCAGAACTTAATGAAATCATATTTCTTAAGTCTGTTCTTTAGAAGGTCATTTAATTTGTCAACGAGAATATAGTTTAATTCTTTCAACTAGAATTTAACTTTGATATTCAATTTATCAACCTATTTGACCAATTAACTGATTAAAATATTTGATTCCTTCGGTAAACAAAGTCTTGCCCTAGTTTAGCATACGTTCAATATTAAATATAGGTAGAATGGATTTTATCTATCTATATCCTCCCGCTATTTTTACGATCGTTTCAAAGCTTAATAACGAACGATTTAATCGAATTAAAATTAATGGATAAGAGGTCCAATCACCTTGAGTCTAACAACCTTGAGTGTAGCTCAACAAGTTGCTTGACTCTGCGATCGGAAGATGACTCTTCATCGATCATATCAGATATGACTCTCTTAATCGGTTTTTGCCCCTAGCCATTTGTGATCATGAGTGTACTCATCCAAATCACAATGTCTAGTCAAGTCGGACCCTTGGTTTCGTGTCTAGCCTGACTTGCCCCTTCGCTCGGTGTATTCACGACACGTCGGTTTGGGTCAGGTCTTAGACTACATCAAGTCAGATTACATCGTTGACTTAACTTACGCCGGTGCTCGGTGTATTCATGACAACATCGGTTTGGGTCAAGTCAAGATTTCATCTTATGTATTTAAGGAGTTGGTTTCTATAAGGTTGCCATGTTTAAGCTTGAGTGTAGCTCAACAACTATAACACGGGTCCTATAGTTGCCAACCCCTAAAACAAGGAGGGCTACGGCTAATCTTGAAAAAGATCATTAACGTATTTGACTTAGATATAGTCCAGGGTGTCATACAATCATGATTCGTGACATTGCGGTCCAGCGGAACTCAGCCAGGGAATTGACTAAGCCAGGATCAATATCCCTTAAAGGGTGATCCAGAACTCTTAGCCAAGTACATTGACTAGATCATGGTCCATTGAATGAAGCTTGTCATTTTTGTATGTATGCCATAGACTAAACAGCTTTTATTAACAACTAATTAATCCTATCAACTAGTTGAATCCTTAAATTCAAAATTTTAGGATTTGTTGAATAACTTTTATTAAGTCCTTATCAACTATAGGGTTCACGTGCTATCCTAATCGTTATTAGGATTTTAATAAATTATTAACAACGCTAAAAGCGAAGTCCTTTAATGAGAATAAATTATAACAATTAGAATTAAGATTTTCATTAAAAGGACTACCCTAATCAGGAATTAGGTCTTGAAGCATTGTTAATGTTTTATTAAAACATAGCATGTCATTAAAATTCAAGTAATAAATTTTAATCATTTTTAATGGCTAACCTAAAGGGTTGTCTTGTGTTATCAAATAAGGGACAAGAAGAACTAGCCATTAAAATAAAGCTACACTAATTTTATCGCATAAAATAAAGTGAACAACTATTTAACAATTAAATAGACTAAAGTTTATTGCATAAACAATTTTAGACTTTTAAAATCAGTTTTAAAATTATCTTATAAATTTAAAACATCACTTTAAAAAAAATTTCCATGTTCAAAAATTTATCACATACAATTTTTAAACATCTAAAACATTTTATCGCATAATTTTAAAGCCTTAAAATCAATTTTAAATTTATCACATAAATTTAAAACACCATTTTAAAATTTCCATGCTTAAAAAATATATCATATGAAAAAAAATTTAGGCATCCAAAATAACCTTAAACTTTTAAAGATTTAAAATTAGTTTTAAAATTATCACATAAATTTTAAAAACGTCATTTAAAAATTTCATGTTCAAAAAATTATCACATAGAATTTTGAACATCAAAAACATTTTTAAAATTATCTTATAACTTTAAAAAAATTTAAAAGTATTTAAAAAGCATTAACAGGTTTAATGAAATCGCAGTGCTAACTACGCAAACCTAGGCTCTGATACCACTGTAGGGAATTTGCGGTACCCTTAGGGCACAAAAACTCTAGTCACGTCCTAAGTCGGACGGAACATAGACAGAAAAACAATTGCAGCAGAAGAAAAACTTGTTAATCTAATTAACATGCAGTTAAAACAATTTTAACTTAGCCCTAAGGTCCAAGACCCTTAGCCTAGATCTATGCCAACTTGGGATGGATCTGACCATCCCAAGAAGGATCTAACCTACTGCGATTAAATTAAGCTAATGCTTATTAAACTACATACCCGGAATCTCAGCTCTGGAGCAGGCGAGATGTTCCACGCCGTCTTCCGAGCTGCTCCCCGTCTCACGCCGAGCCGCTCCTCGAACCGCTCCGCATCCCGAGGTGATCAATCCCATGTTGCCGAGCCAACCAACCGCCGAAGAAAGTTTCACGCGAGTGAAACCTCCGCCAAGATTTCGGATCCAAAATCCGAACTCCTTTACAGCTTTGCTAGAGCCCTCAGGAGCAAGACAGAAATTTATAGGGAGAGGAGAAATATTAATTTAAGTGTAGATCCGAGCGTGCTCCAACATTTACGAGAGCTGCTCAGATCTAGAGCTGGGGACGAGTTTTGAGGAGGAGAGCAGACCCCTATTTATATAGGCGGTGGACTCTCCCCTTTTCTCAAAATCCGATGTGGGACTATTAATTGGGTTAAATTAAAATCAAGTTAGTTTGCACTTCACAAAGTGCAAACTTTCGTGAATTTTAACTCCCTCACCGTTGAACTTCAGGATTGATACAACCTATCAATACGAAGGGTGTTCAACAGTGAACGCATAGGAAAAAACCATTCGTCAATCGGAGTTCGTTTGACCCTCCAATTGATCGTCCAAAGATCATCCCAAGGCTTGATTTTCGAATAAAATCAGCCGTCAAAACTGTTCTGCCCTAGGTGCAGAAATTCAGCAATTGTGGGACCCACCAGACAGACCAGGCCAGGCCCTGGGCGCAGCCCAGGCGCCTGGCCTGGGCGCCCAGGGCGCCTGGCCTGGGCGCCCAGGGCGCCTGGCCTGGGCGCCCAGGGCGCCTGGGCCAGGCGCCCAGGCGCCCGGGCCTGTGCCTGGGCCGGACGCCCAGGCCCAGGCGGGTCTGGGTGCCCAGGCCCAGGCCAGCCTAGGCCTTACTGGGTCTGGCCAACAGGCCAGACCAGGTCCAGACTGGGCTGGTCTGCCTGGTCTAGCTTGATCTGACCCTTTGGGATGTTTTGGGCATAACTTGATCATCTGGCGTCCGATTTGGACGCCGTTCGAACCTGGGTCTAGACCGGGACATTTCCATCTTACCCGTGAACTTTTCCTTGCATTTATATTATTAAATATTGTTTTAAACAATTTAAAACACATTTAATCTCTTTTGCATCAAATGCAAAATAGTCCCTATCTAGGCTTAAATTATCTTATTGCATCAAATGCAATTATTCCATCCCTTGCATCAAAATGCAAAATATTCTCCCTAACTAATTTCTACCTATTACTAAACGAAGAATCGCACTCTGTGTGAGACCCTACAGCCTGACCCTTGCAACAGGTTGGGCTCGAAGCCCTATACGGCAGTGACCACGAGCAGTGGTTGCCGTCCCTGCTTCAGGAATCATCATTATGTGGTTGACTCATTGACATGAGTCTTGTTGGGACCACTCTGACTGTGTCCGTGATGAATTCCGTAGTTATAGTCTTTTCGTCTTAACTATGTCGTGTAGATCAAGTCTAGGGTACGGTCAAACTGTCAACCCCAATAACTTGACTCCGGTTAGTTTCGATCAATATTTAGTCAATTAATGTTGGACTTCTTCCAACATACTCTGTGCAGAGTTTTTACTAAAGACCGAACTAACTCTACGACACTAACTCCCATTGATCGGGAGAGACGAATCCTCTCTTGATCATTACTCGCCTCGTACGTTTCAGGTGACACCCAATCAAAAGACCTTTCGACAGGCCTTGCCTCGAAGCTAGGTCAGTTGATCTAAGTGGCACCGTTCACGCACAGGTTCGTCAAATGACCTCAAGTCAAAAGACCAACTTGCCTATCATCACTAAGAGTTATCATTGACAGATTGGTCAACGTAACCATATGATAACTCTTGTGGATCGTTCAGTGAACTCATTCTCAAATGAGCACCTGTGTCTCGTCTCCGACTTCGCCAAGTCGAACGATCATGAGATCATCGCCACCGCTTAACGGTGAAGACTAAGACACAATGGTCTATCCGATGTTTCGATATCCTTGTCTCGAAACATCTACGACCACGAACCCTTTTAGACTTATGCTACAGACGGTCAAACATTTCTCCATGATCGAGATACTCATCTCGATATCTGTTTGACCTTGCATAAAGTCTCAGGACTTTACCTAAGTTAATGTCTAATGTTATCTACATTATAAAATAACTTAGATAAATCATTACCAAACAGCTTACTGTTATTTCGAACAAGATGTTTGTGCTATTCACACAGAGATAAATAGCCTGGAGGGCATTATTCTCCTACATAAGTTATGCTTATTGGGTTGGGTTTAATTAAGCAATTAACCTATTGGGTATTGTGCTTATATAAGTTATGTTTATCAGGTTATGCTTTAAGTTGATTGAATGATTTGATTTATTTAGAATTAATAAGTTATAAAGTTATTAATGTTAGTAAATTAGTTAAAGTTATATTAAGCTATTTTAAGTTTTTAAAGTTATTAAGTTAGTAGGTTATATTTTTAGTTATCAAGTTACTTTAAGTATTAAGTTTGAGTTAAGTTATTATGTTAAATTATTTTATAAGTTAATGTTAGTTAGTATGTTACTTAGTTTATATATTTTTGTTAACATATGAGCAGACTTATAAATTAGATTATGTATGAACAACTATATATGTTAGTATAAATCAGTGAATGAATATATGAACAATGTTAATATAAGTTAGATCTAGTGAACTTTTTATATATAGCTTAAAGACTAGTAGGCGCCTGATAATATGAATCTAATGACGCAGATACATCCGCGTATTTGATACGAACACAACGACACCAAAATCAACAACCAGGCAAGTATTTTATCGTAAATGAAATGCAATCTGAATTGTGCAACCTTAGTGCTAAATTCTCTTTTTGATGCGGGTTTCAACTTTAGAAGCTGAACTACATGCTTTCATTATAATAGATGCTTTCTGATTTAAATGGACATGTAATAATGTTGCTTGTTAAGAACACATAATTATCTGCCAGCTACTATCAAAACGAACTTATTGGATAGAGGGTAGGACATAACTCTCGAAACATATATGTGAACCCATCGAATACAGATGGGATGAAACCATCGAATACAGATGGGATGGAACCTAGTCGATGACTAGACCGACACTTTGGCGGGGTTGGTTCATGTAGTAGAGTCTGTAAATGTGGCTTACACATCTTACGACTACCTCTATACCACACTAATGGAGGCAAGCATCTTGGCCATCTTCCATGTTAGGAATGGCAAGAGGCATCATGGTAAACCCCGATGATAGGATGTATCGAGAACATTTTGCCTACTCGGACATGGACTTATTCACTAGCACAAACAACTGAAAGGTATTCTAAATTTCCAACTTTGCTTACTTCGTTTAAAATGCAAATGTATATTAATTGCCGATGAACCTCATGTCTTTACTTTCCACATGTTCTCATTTTTGGTTATGCACATGCTCTTTGTGTTCTAACTTTCTCATTTTCTTAAATTGCAAGTTACTACTTTCATTAATTTAAAATCTTGCCGAGCTATCGCTAACATATATTTCAAATGAATTTATGAAATATATGTTATGTTCAGAGACAGTGTACATCGAGGACCATGCTTTTGAGGATACTATCTTAGAGGTGGACCCCGCTGATCAGAGTTACGAGGTCACTGCAGTCCTCCTTGCTGAAGACTAGGGCGAGCTGTTTCTATTTCAGTTTTATTAATTAACTTGTTGCTTTTCAGGTGTGTTTACTTTCAGCAGATTGTACTACCGTGTTAGGCCTTAATTACTTTGTGTACTCTATTTTAAAAACGCTGGTGTTAAAAGTGTAATGACTATTTATGCTGCTTCTGAGAAATTCGCGTGCAGGGACCTGCTTTGCTAAATAACGATTATTGTGCTTAAGTCAAAGAAGAAAAAACGGATCTCTTCTTTGTTTTAAGCACATGCGAACCCGCTCGCGTCCTCGCTCCCAAGTATAATGGGAGGCAGGGTGTGACACAATCTCTCAAATAGATACAATCTTATACACTCACACCTCTTTATCTATTTACAACAGTTATAAAATATTCTGAAGTATTTCCTATTTAAGGAGGGAAAAATTCATCAAAGAAAGTTCTTAAATAACACTCTTCAACGGCTAGAAAACAACTAGTTTCTATATGTCAACACAACCATTGGTAACCTGATTAGTCGATTACTAAGCCATATTGGTTGACTAATGAATTTAAGAAGAACCGAGCTACAATGTAATGTTAGTCGACTATTGAAGTTTATTAGTCGACCGATAAATATTATCGGTTGATTAATAGCTTCTATTAGTCGACTAAACTGAGCTAGCCTAAGTTTTTTGAACCTATTAGTCGACTAGTGAATTTTTTAGTCGACTAATGGTTGAGAAATCATATATTTACACTCTAATACACTAGTCAACTAGAACACTATATTGATCGACTAGAAGGCTTCAAAAATCACGGTTTAAGTATAAAACCTAGGATTTTCTTAAGGTATGAGTTCATGATAATTCTAAGTCTTATCTTATGGTTTCATATGTGTTTATGGGTATCTTAAATGGTTTAAAAATTTATGATAAGAAAGAAACAAATTTCATCAAGTAATATATTTCACAAATTTGAACTTAATTGATGTTGTTTGTTGATCCATGGCCTTTGTCATAGATGTCTTCATGCATTACTATTGTATTGGCATCTTACCCTTTGTTTATTTGCTTCTTAGTAATTTCCTAACAACCGCACAAACACATTAGCATAAAACAGTGGCTTAACTGTTTCAGGGTGTTTTCTCACCATGGATTGGTTGACTAGAGGGTTGGAGGTCAACGCGATCACGTGGGGTGTGTGTGTGGCCTTCGAGAGACAGGCACAGCTGGTTCGGCTCGGCGAAGAGCGTGCGAGTCTGAGCGACGACGTGCCGAATGGGATCCTTGGCAAGGTGATGGCCTCTGTAGGGGTAGAGATGAACAGGCTCGAGGGCGAGCGCGTTCGACTCCGGACTGGTTGGGCACCGAAGGGTAGCCTCGGCACGGGTAAATCTTATTGACCTGAACAGACGAGAAAGCTCGTCAGGGGGGGTCGGACCTTGTCACACCCCGCTTCCTAAAACTACGGAGGCGAAGCGTAACTAAGGCCCGCTTGGGCCGGAGCTGTGAAGCTCGGACCCAATAAGCGTCTGTAGGGGATACCATCTTAAAATTTTCAGGTTCTTGCATTAATAAGATTCGGAACAATATCAAGTATAGAAGGAAAGTGGCATTCATTAATATAGTGAGATAATATCCAGCGAGTACAAAAGTCTAAAAAGAGAAGCCTAAGCATGACAACAACTACCAAAAGAGAGCAAACTAAAAGTAGTAACCTCTGAAAGGCAGCGACGGAAAAGACCCCAAGGTCTGGTCCTCGTCAGGCACGTACTCTGGGTCTTCGTCCTCGGGCTCCACGTACTCCGGTAAGTCTGCCTCGTCCACGAACTCTGGCTTGACACCTGACGTACAGCACCCAAAAGAAAGGAACGGTACGTCAGGTAAAGTCTACAAAAAGGGTTAGACTCTACTGCAAGTGTACCGAACTATTAAACAACAGTTTACTGGTTGATTAGCATGCTGAGGTTATAACCGAGTATCAAAAGGAAGTAAACGCAGCAAGAAAGTAAAGCGTAGCAAGAAGTAGTCGTAGCGTGTGCTACCGACTACGGGACTAACCTAAACAGGTCGTGGCAAGACGTGACAAGACAAGACGAGATAGGACACAGCAAGACAAGACACGTGTGACTCGAAGGGTTCATGCCTTACGGTTCGAGGGGGATCAGACCCTCTCCCCGTGCGCACGCTTCAACCCTACCCCAACCCAAGTGCTCAGTACAAGAAGGTACAGGGATCACTCTCGCGTGGAGAGCATCCGAAAGCCTGGAGGCTTTTTGTGTAACAGGGATCACTCTCGCGTGGAGATCATCCGAAACGCCTGGAGGCTTTTTGTGTAACAGGGATCACTCTCGCGTGGAGAGCATCCGAAATGCCCGGAGGCTTTTTGTGTAACAGGGATCACTCTCGCGTGGAGAGCATCCGAAACGCCTGGAGGCTTTTTGTGTAACAGGGCACAACATGACATGCAAGGAATTGTTATTCTAGGGGGTCCACACGCACGCACGCACAGGAAAATCCTAAGGTGTCAATTGTTGTTGTTGTTGCGCTTAGACTTCGTCGTCAAGTCTAAGCCGTCAAAGGCGTCCCGGACGCTATCATTTCACGTCCGGTTCTCTTTGTTCACAGTTTAATAGTTCTAACAGTCTAAGGCCTAAAACACGGCCGAAAGTGCAAGTTAGTACACTTGCCTGCAGTGGCGAGTGCATCGTCTGTCCGGAGCGTCCCGTCCAAGTGTCGCGTCTGCGGTAGTCCGTCTGAAACAGGGTCACGACGACGGTGTCAGGTCGCGTTTTTCAACAAATCCTATTAGGTTTTGTTTCTAAAATTGGCGGAACTATCTTAACAGTCAAAAAGTCACGTTTTGATAGTTGTTCAGTCTAGATCGACGTCTACCCTATGTGCACAGAAAATTGTCCGATCGTCGATCTTTCCTACGATGGGCAACGTTTTACAGATGCTGAAAATAAATTTAGTTCAAGTTGACCAATTTTAGTTTAGGTTTTGGTTAGCTACGGTGTGGGTTTTACTACTCTTTAGGGAAACCAACCTCGTGATGTCGTCCAACAAGCGGAAGTCGGGTCTGAACGGCAAAACGTCAGCATCATCTGGAACTCTTCGGCCATGGGTAGCGCAGTGAGGTACCTCTAGACAGTGGGGTGGTGGTGCGAAATCAGCGAGCTAACAGCGATTCTCCTCCCGTTGCGAGTAGAGCAACGGATCTTCACGATAACGGCGACGTCGGCTAAAAGTACGTGTGTCCGGCAACGCACGTGAACTCCGAGAGTCTAAGGGGGCTGTCAGTAGATGAAATAGGACCAGAGGAAGATGTTCGGTCCGGTGGGTGGCCGACGGCGTGTGCGTACGGTGGTGGGTGGCCGTGAGAAGCCGGAGAGGACAGATTTGCGCAACGTCCGTTGTCGCGCGTCTCAGCGGAATTCCAGCGACGAACAAAGAAAACGGGAAGTTGCAGAAGGTAAAGGACTTCAAGACGAAGCCAACGGCAGTGGAGTTGTTGTCGGGTGTGGTCGGAGGTGATCGTGCGTGGGCGTCGAAGTTTAGCTTCCAGATCTGTGAAAAACAGCCGATACGGCGTGTTCCGACGAGGATTCTGGGAGCTACAGGTGGGCTATGAGTGTAAGGAAAATTGCAGTTCGTAGGGGGTTTCGATAGGAATCCAACGGAGGTAGGGTGGTGGTCGTAGGTGGCCGGATGGCCGGTGGATGCGAGTTTTTCCGGCGGTGACGCAGATCTGTAAAACTGTCATTTGGGTTGTGTTTGAAAAAGTTTTGAGGGAGATAGAGATGAGGGAAGAGGGTAAGTGGAGTTGGAGATGATCGGGGGGTCAAAGGGGAGTTGAATGGCAGTGGCGGCAGTGGCTGGAGGTGGCCGGAGAGGGATGGCCGGCCGTTTTTCCGGCGATGGCGCAGTCTGTCCAAATCTGGGTTGTGAGGCTGTTTTGATGGGTGTTTTTGATGGCTTGTGAGAGGAGATGGGAGAGGGGGAGGAGGAGGAGGAGTTGCCGGAGTGGGGGAGGTCCGGTGGTGCCGCTGGTGGCGAGGAGAAATCGCACAAAGGGAGGAGAAAGAGGCGGCCAGATATGGGTTCTCATGCGTGAAAGCCTAGGGTTGGGAAATAATTTTGATTTTAAAGTGATAAGTTAGCTAAAGAGTGCATGAAACGGGGTATAAGTTTGGTGATGACTAGGAGAGAGTGTGAGAGGAGGGGGTGTAGTTTTGGGTGTGGATAGAAGAAGACATCCCTCATGATGCGTATGAGGGATTATATCTAGATTTGATTAGGGATTGAAATTTTCGAAATTGATTAAGGCTAATCGGGTTTAGAATTTGATTAGTGATTTGGGTGGGCTAGGAGTGTCAGAAAAATACGAAAAAAATATGGGGACGACCGTGACGAAGAGAGGCTCGGGGATACGGTGGTCAATCGTGCGTTTGGTCCCCAAAAAATGAACAGAAAAAATAAAAGATCCGACGATCAAGTCTAAAGCTACGACGATCATGCAATCAAACCTGATTTGTGGGAGAACGACCCGTGAAATGACGTTCACTAAAACTCCCACAAATAACTACTCTTCCATACGGTCACAACGACATATCACATCGTATAAATCGAAACCAAGAAAGAGCCAAATAAAATACGTGCACGAAAAGTACGTGCACGTAGAAAATACGAACGGTCGGAAAGCGGCCGTTACATTCTACCCACCTTAGAAATAATTCCGTCCTCGGAATCACTTATACTAATAATAATAATAGCTATTTAACCTTACACCCGCAACTCTCATATCTACACATGAAGATCGCTAGTCATATAACTTCAAACAACGTTCCTCAATAATCCATCATAACTTGTCTCCCCACTGGCTAATGCTACAACTAGATTCACACCCTAGCACTTAACTATAAATCCAATTATCATTTACCAGTCATCATTCATCTCGCCCCAATATATTATCCATCATATCAACTCATAAATTCATTCTCCATAATCTATGAACCATCAAGCCACATCTATCCTTACCCATATCATCTAATCTCTTAATCATACCAAATCCGTCTACCTAACCATTTATTCGTATCAACACGTCGTGTTACTTCCAACGTCTTCTCACGCCAACCTAACATTCAGGTCTTGATGCTTTAAATGTTCTACTCATTCTCATGATCACTCTCAATCATAATATACCTCCATACTACTCCTATCTATCACTCGTCCAAGTTTCGGGTCGATAAGTTCTCATCCCCCTGTATATAATTTCGTCCAACCAGAATTCTCCATTGAGTCCGTCACACATTTGTATTATAAATAGGTCTTGGACAGCTTATTATTTTCATCCAATGATTCCAATCTCCTATCTTGGTTTCCCCAAATCAATTAATCATCGCTATTACACATCTCACCACACACTATACCTACCCGCACACAAGGTCCTATAATAACAATAGCTAGTCCCAATAATATAACAACAATAAACACAACATTTCGAAGAGAGAAAGAAGGGAGAAGAGAAAGGAAAACTTAAGGCCAATGACATATTTTAAAACATTCGAAAAAAACGTGTGGAGTTGCAGTATTGGATGAGGGAATATCGGGGTTGTGATCTTGTGTGCTAGTCTCAAAACTTTAAAGATTTGGTTTAAAAGAAAACAAAAGTTTTGATACAATCACATGCAGCCAAGGATAAGCTATACTATAATACGAAAGACTAAGTCCAAGGAGTTGCCTACTATGACGTAATTCACACCCATATGAATACCATCATCCAGACAACTTCATATGTATATCACCGACCACACTGAGTATACCACATGACACGGGGGGGACAAACATTAAGATCCTAAAGATAACACACTCATACAGGTCCACACACTCTACCTATAAACATGCACCACGACGACATCACAAACCAAAGGGCCCACTACTAAACTAGAGGTGACACATGCAACTACAATCACTAAAGTCTACACAACAGAAGGGAAACAGAAGCCAAAAGTGTAACGAAATAAGATCGGAAGGAACAAGTTCAAATAAGGCGGGGTAAGGAGATAGTTGGTTGGATGGAACAAAAATATTGCTCAAAATAATTAGATAGATGAAAGGAGAATTACGTGTAAAATATGGTATCATATACTTTATACTTATCTAAAAATGTAGAAATAATGAACAGATGGTAGAAAATATTGCAACTCGGAAAAAAGTTAGACGACGGAAAGAGAGGAGAGTGAGGTAGTGATTGTTTTGCAAATGAAAATAAGTTTAAACAAAGATTCTTGAAGTACAAGCACGATGAACATAGGGCTGTTTTATATATATATATATATATATATATATATATACACACACACACACACACACACACATACATACATAAAAATTAAAGTTCTCTTTAGTTTAGAAAATATTCTAAAAGTACGTACGGTAAGGAGTTAAAATAATTTTTGTAGTTTAGAGAAATGATATATTGAATTTCCAAAATGGTAACAAAGTATTAAAACTAAAATACGAAGGATACCGATTCGAAAATAAGTACGAGATAGTAACTTAAAAATTACGGCCAAGAAGGTTTCAAAATCAGTGAAAGAATTTTAACTTAACGGAAAGTAAGAAATTTAAATATTTAATAAGGGTTTTCAAAGAAGTTAAACTGAGCGAAGAATTTAATAATGAATTTCGAAAATACTTTTAAGGAGCAGGATTTGCAATGGAGAGATTCGAAGAATTATCGATAATCGTCATGAAGCGATCACGTGAATCGAGGGCAAGGAACATGATCGCATGATGAATACGCCTAAGATATGCTTCGAGAAAAGCTACGATGGAAACCTACGGTCAATGACACAGAAGTGTAACGATTGGAAAGATGCTAGAAATTAGAGATCCTAATTATCGAGCCGTCTAAAGATCAGGAAAGCTCAGCACTAAGACTCACTAATGAACTATACTGTAATAGAGAGATATCAGGGAAGGGCCTTAAGAGAATCAAGATTACGTTCTGCTGGGCCTGAAGTCGATGGACCGAGCGAACGACTAATAGAAGGACTCTAGGAATCTAACATGGTCAGAACCAGGTGAGAGGCCACTCGGGTATCCTAAGACGTGTATGACTAAATCTTAACCAAGGCGCCTGACTATCAAACCTGGACTTCTATCTAAGTCTTCCTACCATCTAAGACTGGGAAAACCTAATTTAGACTTGTACATGGATATTAAATGAATGCGGTACTCTTATTGTTCCGAACTTTTGCATGACCTGTATGGGCCACCATTAAAACCTGTCACGCCCCGCTTCCCAAAACTAGTAACCTCTGAAAGGCAGCGACAGAAAAGACCCCAAGGTCTGGTCCTCGTCAGGCACGTACTCTGGGTCTTCGTCCTCGGGCTCCACGTACTCCGGTAAGTCTGCCTCGTCCACGAACTCTGGCTTGACACCTGACGTACAGCACCCAAAAGAAAGGAACTGTACGTCAGGTAAAGTCTACAAATAGGGTTAGACTCTACTGCAAGTGTATCGAACTATTAAACAACAGTTTACTGGTTGATTAGCATGTTGAGGTTATAACAGAGTATCAAAAGGAAGTAAACGCAGCAGGAAAGTAAAGCGTAGCAAGCAGTATTCGTAGCGTGTGCTACCGACTACAAGACTAACCTAAACAGGTCATGGCAAGACGTGACAAGACAAGACGTGACAGGACACGGCAAGACAAGACACATGTGACTCGAAGGGTTCACGCCTTACGGTTCGAGGGGGATCAGACCCTCTCCCCGTGCGCACGCTCAACCCTACCCCAACCCAAGTGCTCAAGACAAGAAGGTACAGGGATCACTCTCGCTAGGAGAGCATCTGAAACGCCCGGAGGCTTTTTGTGTAACAGGGATCACTCTCGCGTGGAGGGCATCCGAAATGCCCGGAGGCTTTTTGTGTAACAGGGATCACTCTCGCGTGGAGAGCATCTAAAATGCCTGGAGGCTTTTTGTGTAACAGGGATCACTCTCGCGTGGAGATCATCCGAAACGCCCGGAGGCTTTTTGTGTAACAGTGATCACTCTCGCGTGGAGAGCATCCGAAACGCCCGGAGGCTTTTTGTGTAACAGGGATCACTCTCGCGTGGAGAGCATCCGAAACGCCCGGAGGCTTTTTGTGTAACAGGGATCACTCTCACGTGGAGAGCATCCGAAACGCCCGGAGGCTTTTTGTGTAACAGGGCATGACATGACACGCAAGGAATTGTTATTCTAGGGGGTCCACACGCATGCACACACAGGAAAATCCTAAGGTGTCAATTGTTGTTGTTGTTGCGCTTAGACTTCGTCGTCAAGTCTAAGCCGTCAGAGGCGTCCCGGACGCTATCATTTCACGTCCGGTTCTCTTTATTCACAGTTTAATAGTTCTAACAGTCTAAGGCCTAAAACACGGCCGAAAGTGCAAGTGAGTACACTTGCCTGCAGTGGCGAGTGCGACGTCTGTCCGGAGCGTTCCGTCCAAGTGTCGCGTCTGCGGTAGTCCGTCTGAAACAGGGTCACGGCGACGGTGTCAGGTCGCATTTTTCAACAAATCCTATTAGGTTTTGTTTCTAAAATTGGCGGGACTATCCTAACAGTCAAAAAAGTCACGTTTTGATAGTTGTTCAGTCTAGATCGACGTCTACCCTATGTGCACAGAAAATTGTCCGATCGTCGATCTTTCCTATGATGGGAAACATTTTGCAGATGCTGAAAATAAATTTAGTTCAAGTTGACCAATTTTAGTTTAGGTTTTGGTTAGCTACGGTGTGGGTTTTACTACTCTTTAGGGAAACCAACCGCGTTAAGTCGTCCAACAAGCGGAAGTCGGGTCTGAACGGCAAAACGTCGGCGTTGTATGGAACTCTTCGGCCATGGGTAGCGCAGCGAGGTACCTCTGGACAGCGGGGTGGTGGCGCGAAATTAGCGAGCTAACAGCGATTCTCCTCCCGTTGCGAGTAGCGCAACGGATCTTCACGATAACGGCGACGTCGGCTAAAAGTACGTGCGTCCGGTAACGCACGTGAACTCCGAGAGTCCAAGGGGGTTGTCAGTAGATGAAGTAGGACCAGAAGAAGATGCTCGGTCCGGTGGGTGGCCGACGGCGTGAGCGTACGGTGGTGGGTGGCCGTGAGAAGCCGGAGAGGACAGATTTGCGCAACGTCCGTTGTCGCGCGTCTCAACGGAATTCCAGTGACGAACAGAGAAAACGGGAAGTTGCAGAAGGTAAAGGACTTCAAGACGAAGCCAACGACAGTGGAGTTGTTGTCGGGGGTGGTCGGAGGTGATCGTGCACGGGCGTCAAAGTTCAGCTTCCAGATCTGTGAAAAACAGCCTATATGGCGTGTTCCAACGAGGATATCAGGAGCTACAGGTGGGCTATGAGTGTAAGGAAAATTGCAGTTGGTAGGGGGTTTCGATAGGAATCCAACGGCGGTAGGGTGGTCGTCGTAGGTGGCCGGATGTCCGGTGGATACGAGTTTATTCGGTGGTGGCACAGATCTGTTAAACTGTCGTTTGGGTTGTGTTTGAAAACGTTTTGAGGGAGATAGAGATGAGGGAAGAGGGTAAGTGGAGTTGGAGATGATCGGGGGGGTCAAAGGGGAGTTGAATGGCAGTGGCGACAGCAGCTGGAGGTGGCCGGAGAGGGATGGCTGACCATTTTTCCGGCGATGGCGCAGTCTGTCCAAATCTGGGTTGTGAGGCTGTTTTGATGGGTGTTTTTGATGGCTTGTGAGAGGAGATGGGAGAGGGGGGAGGAGGAGGAGTTGCCGGAGTGGGGGAGGTCCGGTGGTGCCACTGGTGGCGAGGAGAAATCGTACAAAGGGAGGAGAAAGAGGCGGCCAGATATGGGTTCTCATGCGTGAAAGCCTAGGGTTGGGAAATAATTTTGATTTTAAAGTGATAAGTTAGCTAAAGAGTGCATGAAAGGGGGTATAAGTTTGGTGATGACTAGGAGAGAGTGTGATAGGAGGGGGTGTAGTTTTGGGTGTGGATAGAAGAAGAAATCACTCATGATACGTATGAGGGATTCTATCTAGATTTGATTAGGGATTGAAATTTTCGAAATTGATTAAGGCTAATCGGGCTTTGAATTTGATTAGTGATTTGGGTGGGCTAGGAGTGTCAGAAAAATATGAAAAAAAATATGGGGACGACCGTGACGAAGAGAGGCTCGTGGATACGGTGGTCAATCACGCGTTTGGTCCCCGAAAAATGAACAGAAAAAATAAAAGATCCGACGATCAAGTCTAAAGCTACGACGATCATGCAATCAAACCTGATTTGTGGGAGAACGACCCGTGAAATGACGTTCACTAAAACTCCCACAAATAACTACTCTTCCATACGGTCACAATGACATATCACATCGTATAAACCGAAACCAAGAAAGAGCCAAATAAAATACGTGCACGAAAAGTACGTGCACGTAGAAAATACGAACGATCGGAAAGCGGCCGTTACAGACCTTGGTTCCGGCCAAGTCCCCTCCGATGCCTAACTCAGAACGGATCTGAAGGATGCTCGGTGAGATCGGTATGGCTCACAGGGAGGCTGTTACGCGAGTACTCGGGCCGAACTGTGGAGGGGAATTATAAGGTGGAAGATAAGGCGTTTTAGAGGAATACCTCAGTGTTTCGGGTATCCAGGAAGTGATCCTTTGCACGTTGTTCTTCGAGTCGCTTTATAGGAGTCTTCTTTCATCATTGGAGGAAGAACACTTCGAGGTGGACTCTTCTTGCTCCGCTAGCATGTGACATATTTGATATGCCATTGTTGCCTTGGACACACGCATAAGAATATCATAAGTTAAAAAATCAAGCAAGATATACATTACCTCGTCATGTTTCTTCACCAATTCTTTTTGCTCATTTGTCCACTTATGGACGGAAGTGGTAGGTGCGCGAAAGGGCTTCTCCACAAGCGTCCAATAATCCTCATCGATGGATTGAATATAAGCCTTCATCTTTACACTCCAAATTTGATAGTTGGGCCCAAGGAGATATGAAGGAAAAGGGGTACGTGTGTTGTTGTTGTTGGTTGCCATAGCTATAACCTTGCTCTGATACCAATTGTAGTGACCCTGTGCTATGAGGAACAAACACTAGAGGGGTGGTGAATAGTGTTTTATAGAATTATAAGGAATTTACGCCAAATAAAACCCTACTTAACCAACAAATGCGGAATACAATAAGTAAACAACAACCCAAGCAAGAAAGCAATGCTAACAAGCAATCTACCCTGGTTCGGTGCCACCCAAGTCTCTCCGACTTGTTACCGGTGCCCTACTCTAGCAACACCCGGATCCCCTCCGGATACTCTAGCAAACCGCTAGAGATTTCCTTTAGCCCACTTGCGGAAACCCCACAAGTGCAATCGACCTACAATCGATGTCTGTGTATCCCATAACCCGGGAACACGCAAAGTTCTTAATCCCACAACCTGGGACTAAGCGCACTCTCACAAACCGAGAGCAAAACGAAATCTTGACTCCCACAACTTGGGATCAAGCCAATCCTCTCACCACCATGAGTATACAACAAATATAAAGTATAAAGATGGAATATAAAACTTCGTACCACAAAATCCTATACCTTGAGAAATACTTACCAATTTAGGGCAAGAATGGATTTTGAGGAAGATGAGATCACCAAACCCTAGCTCCACCAAGATGAGCAGCAATAGATGGCTAGGGAGGAGTTGGTGACTTGGATTCAAGCTCTTAGCTTGAGAAGCTCACAAGGAATGAGAATCTCTCTTGAGGAATTGGGCTCAAAGAGTAAGGGAGAGATTCTTGTGAGATGAGAGAGCTTGGAATAGGAGTTGAATGGCTCTCTTCAAAGATGTGAAAATGTCTCTAATTTCAGCCTTGGATCCCTGGTTAGAAGCACTCAAACTTATATCGGGAAGAGAGAAAACGGTCACAAAATTCATGGCATTAAATGCCCCAACGGCTCTATTCTGAAGCTGCTTAATTGGTCAAAGAAGGATCATCAACCGACTAGATTGACAACTAGTCGGTCAGTGAACCTTCTTGGACCGACTAGATGGTTGACAGAGAAGATGGTGAAATCATGGGTAAGCACTAGTCGGTCTAAGAAGAATCATCAACCGACTAGATTGACAACTAGTCGGTCAGTGAACCTTCTTGGACCGACTAGATTGACTTTTAATGCATTAACCATCCTTCTTGAACCAACTAACTGGTCAACAGTACAAAGGTCGAATTTCACACGGAAAACTAGTCGGTCTGAGAAGAGACACCAATCGACTAGATCATCATTTAGTCGGTCGGGGAACCTTCTTGGACCGACTAATTGGTCAACAAATGGTCTTGAATTGATTAGGATAACTAGTCGGTCTGAGAAGGATTTCCAACCGACTAAATCGTCATCTAGTCGGTCGGTGAACCTTCTTGGACCGACTAATTGACCAACAGTGAATGGGCTGAATTAAGCAAGGATATCTAGTCGGTTCAAGAAGGATTCCCAACCGATTAGATCGTCATCTAGTCGGTTGGTTCTTCTTCTTAAACCAACTAAGATGCATATGAAGCCGTGAAATGAAACGATAGGCTATGGGAAAGTTTCTAATGGCTTCTAAGGCAATCCTAGAGATACGATATTAAAGTTATGAAGATTTCTAGGCAAGTACTACTCAAGGCTTAACATTCTACTAAACCGAAGCTAGAAGACAATATAAATAACATGACGAACCGTCTTCGAAGATTCAACATGGAAAATCCAAATCCCTTGACTTCATGAAAACTCCTTGAGCTTCAACAAAGCTCCAGGCACAACGATCACGCGTTCTGAGGAAGTCTTGGGACGTTGCTTGAGATGAACAAATTACTTTGGCGACGATCTCCATAATTCTTCATGGACTTGAGTCTTTTAGTTGAATGACTTGAATATCTTCAACGGCATGGTCTTCGAAGCTTTTGACTCATCCATTCCTTTCTTCTCTTTGGATTGAATCTCCATTCATTTGTTGATGCCATTGGCTAGAGGTTGAAGTAGCCTTTGAGTTCTTCAAGCCAATGCTTCACCTTTGTTGATCTACCAAGTCCTCCACTTGAATCAACATATGTAGTCACTTTTGATCTTCTTGAATCTAATTGGTGACTTTATAGCTAACTGCAAACACATGAGTTAGTCACAATGATTTGTGTTTGATCATCATCAAAATCAAGGTGGAGAGTCCATTACTCAACATTCTCCCCCTTTTTGATGATGACAAACCAAATATAAACAAAAAAAATAATTGTGCATTAAATACACTTACTCCCCCTGCAATGATGCCAATCAAGTTAATATCAATAATCAATAGCATCATTCAGCAGTTAATAGTGTATGTATCACATGAGGTTGTGTATATATCGCTTGAATGACCAGAAATAATATGCATCCACAATACAAATCATATAGGTGATACACATAATAAACATGAGCATGATTACCAATATATATATAATGTAATCAACATAAACCAATGCTCCAATGCTCCCCCTAAATCATATACATGAACGATCATACTTAAAGTCTATATGATTCAAGGTAATGTTTAACGCTCAAATCCCAAGTGCACGAGCTCACCACACGTGCATCCACCTTGGATGCCACTATTTTTTCAATTTCGAAGAAATATGAGCTCATGTCCTCCATTGTTGAGAGATTCAACAAGGGAAAGGACAATTTGGATGATTTGCTAAAGAATCAACTACCGGTAAACCATCGTGGTGGCCTTGGTTATTCTAAGGCAAGTGCATCCAATGCACGCACCTCCTATAGTGAAGTAACTATAGATTTTGTGAGGCCATCCTCCGGTGCATCCACGAGTGGTGTCTATAACAACTTGTGTAGTTCTACTACTAAGGAAACCACCACTCCTATTCCTCCCTCCTTTGGAAAGAAACCCACTTTGGGTGGACCTCCAAAGAAGGGTCATGCATTCATGTACACCAATACTATGCCACGAAGGAACACACCTCCTACTTCACATGCTTATGATCACACATCACATCCACATATGCATGCTTATTCTCATGATCATCCTCATGCATACACACCTCATATTCATCCACGTATGTATGCAACACCACACCATGGATCATATGTTCTTCATCATGCTTTAGCACAACACAATGTTCCTCATGCTCTTACTAGATCTCATGTTCCTAGGCAACATGCACCACGTAGAAATCAACCTTTTGTGCATGCAATCACTAGGAAGAGGATACCCAAATCTTACACTATTTGGGGTCCTAAGAAGACTAGCATTCATGCTAAGGATATGTATGTGCAATCTTATATTAATGATATTATTATGAATGATGATTATGTTGGGAAATCACGGTCCTCTTGGACTTGGTTTTCGAAGGGTTAGTTTTCGTTGACCCTTCATTGCTTGGTACCATAAGTTTATATTCATTTTATGTGTACCAAAGCATTTGTGTTAAGAATTGATTTATTCTTTTGTGTGCATTTTGGCCTTACATGCTCATGTGTGATTAGAAACGTAAATTCATATTGAATTTAATTTCCATTGCATGATTATTTGTAAATCATTGTGTTTATGATTTTCATATTTAGAATATTTAATATTTCTTCTTGCAACACATGTGTTGGCTCATATTCATGTTTTGTTGCATGTGATACATGTCCTGCGTTTGGATTATAATATATATATATATACTTATTTTTGGTATAATTGGTATATGCATGTATTTGGTTAAATATTTATCTTGTAACATGATTACATGTTTCATTAATATTGTGTATGATTACACTAAGATATGGGTTATATTAATTTGAATTTAGTTTGTTAAACTTGTTGACTAACTCATAGGATCCAAAAAGGTTTTTTGATACCAAAATTATGTTTTCTAGGTTCAATCCACATTGGGATACCAACCCTACCAACTCCTTGATTTGCAAAGATTTCCATTCAAATGGAGTTGTTGGTGCTTAAGTGATGCACCAAAGTAGGGGAAGCTTAATGATGTAAGTATATTCTTACATTTGGTATCCATGTGTGTTGGATGCATGTAGATGTCATTCTATATTTGAGACTATCTCATGCATATCCTATGTTTGCATTTTATGTCTTGTATGTCACTCATGTCTATGTATTTCATGTGTGTCAAATTCTTGACTGATGTGCATTGTGTATTCATAATCCTTACTCATATGTTTATTCGAGGATTATTTATATCATGTGGCTTAAAAATTTTCATGTTAGAACTAATGTTCATTTGCATGTTTCATATACGGGACACGCTTATATTTATGTTCCACTTCACAAGCGTGCATCCCAACTTCATACTCATGCCACTACACAACCTCTTTTTAAGAATCCCAAATCACTATCTTTTGGATTCCTAAGATTGTTTCTAGGCATGGTATGAACACACATATAGAATCGTATATTAGGAATGACATATTCTCATGCGACTCATATTGTGTTTCATTGCTTGGGTACCATGCTTGTATGATTACTTTTTGTACCCATATTTATATGTGAGTTCGTCCTCTACTCCCAAGTTTGCTTAGTTTGTATGATTTTGAGGGAGTATGACATGTTTGATTGCTATCAGAACATTACATTTGGTATCAGATTAGTTGAGTTCGTCCACTACCCCCAACATCATTATATGCCATTACATTTCTCTCATATTATGTTGTGCATATAGATTAGTTGATTTCTCTAACCCTTGGTGATTTTCTATCTTGTTGATATGACAAAGGAAAAAGAAATTTGGTTTTGAAAATTAATACTTTATGCTTTTCATGCACACTCTTTGTGATATTACTTTTCATGCCTTCCTTCGATATGTGTTGTGCCGTGAATGTTTATTTTGTGCACATATGCATATTGAACGAGGAATCTTTCTAGCACACACTATTGTATTAGATATGTGTATTCATAATGATGTTGCTTGACTAAATCATATGCATAGGAATTATTAGTTTAGGTGTTTCTAATTTCTAATGATTGAGAATTGTTAATTCCTTATATGTATGATTTTCGTGATTATTATAACTCCTATTAATGCATGTCATGCATTTCTATTGATGATTGTTATTTACAATTGGTAAATGTTTGGTTATTGGACTACTTGATTTTGTTCATTAACCTATTGGATCCAAAAAGTTTTTGGATACCACCAATTGTTGAATTGTCAGATTGTTGTGCAAGATGCCTACCCTACACACTCCTTGATTTACAAATGATGGATCAATTCAAAGGAAAGGATGGTGCGTTGGAGATGCACACATATAGGGAGAGCTAAATGGTTGTAAGTATGTGTTTTGTACAATTGGTATTTTAATATATTGGTTTTGACTACCATGTTTACAATTGGTATTTTAAAATATTCGATTTGTGTAATATAGCATACTTCTTCATTAGCTCATTCTTGTCACAGCCTCATGAAAATTGTTTGTTTATGTGACTGCCATGTTCATGTATGTCATGTATGTCTTATTATGGCTCATGTATCTTGGTAGTTATAACATTCATATAATGATTTGGTTAGTTGTTTATTGATGTTCATATCTTTGGAACACGTTGTCATCACACATCGTATTCCTCACATGCATGCTTCTGTGTGAAGATTGTTATATGTTCTGGATATGATAACTGATATGTATGACATGCTTGCTTGTTTATTAGACTGTATTAAGTATATTGATCTTAATCTTCATTGAAAATTTTTCAATTCCTTCATTTAAGATTCATTTCTTGCTGGCATGCTATACTTCATCATGTTATACATAATTCATGCCATGTATAAGATTAATGATTTAGGATCTTTATGCATATGATCTTTATGCATATTTGTTCATTGTATCACCACACATCTCATACTTTTCCTATGGGTTGTATGATTATCTTTATGAGACGTATTGATATGATTTGGGGTGATCAATGTATGTTACTTGTCATTATAATTACTTCATGATTGATGTTTAGCTATAATTTTATTCAAGAGATCTTTCATGTCTATAGCTAAATCTTTCATGTATGATATTTTCACAAGTGACATAACATTTATTCATATTAGTTAGTGATCTTCAAGCTATATTTCTCACTATGTCATCTCTCATCTCACGCTCATATTTTATGCTATTTTGATGAGATGTTAGAGATAACTTGTGCTTTACACGATCACATAAGCTTTATATTGTGTTTGATGATATGTATATTCTGTCATAGATATTCTTCCATGAATATATCTTGATGCACTATGACTTCTTTGATGCTACCTCCGATTATATTGTGCTTACACAAGTCTTTTTATTCTATTCGCACAATTGGTATGCATGCTTGCTATGTTCATGATAACTTTACTCGTTTATGACCTACCTTGTGACTTTGATCGTAGACTATCTTCATGCCTTTGCTCAAAAGATATTTTGTCACATTATGCCTCATGTTGAATCCTTTGTGATAATTGAGCTAGGATGCAATCATGTCTCTATTTGTTCACTTGGTTTCCTTCTCAAGTAATATCATGATGTTGACAGTATTTGCATGCTTGCCATACTCTGTTATATTACAATTGGTATCATCTCTACATATCATATTTACATTTGGTATCATATTTACAATTGTTAGACTATTTATATTGGATATCATCTTTACATGATCTTGTTTGATGCTAGTTTTGAGCGTATGATATAGTGCTTATCTTGCTTATGCTCATGGCATTCCATGCTTATCTTTGACTCATTATGTGAGTATCTATTTTGGAATGCATGCTAGTACTATGGTTCTTTTGAACATTGTTTCAATTAGTTTCCTAGGGTGCTAGAATTGTGTATGCCATACATTTTATGATGTTACTATCTCTATTTTGGCATAACACTTTTGCGTTATATAGGTATTTGATATTCATTTTCATTGTATCACCTTGTCACCCCACATCGCACACTTCACTTATATTAGGTATGCTTAATTTGGGAGATGCTTTGTGGAGTTTAGCTGGAGATACTTTTGGAGATGACTTGGTATGTCTACTATTGATATCACATGCCATTATACTTAATGTGTGTTATTATAACATAACTTTGTACACATGGTTAAGAATTTCTATAGTCATGTTTGTTTACTTCGTCATGTTCAGAGGACGACTCCTTCAGCTTCTGCTTCTGCTGCTCCTCCACCTCCTGCTCCTATTCTCGCTGAGTTTGCCGTCTCTCTGAGACGTGTTGAGTCTCGATGTGCTCGTTCTGAGGCGATGCTAACTCGCATTTGCTCTCACTTGGGCATTGAGATTCCTCCGTCTGTTTCTGACGATGAGGAGATGGATGAGGATGAGCTCTAGGAGCATGTTGGATCTGCTGCTCGTGCCCCAGAGGGTACGTCTGCTGCTGCTGCTGCTTCGTCTGGTGCTCCCGAGGCCACTCCCGTAGCGACTCTCCCGTCTGTGGACACTCCTATTGACCCAGTGACCACCACTCCTTCTGCAGAGCCTGCTGCTGCTGCTGACTCTGCCTCTGCCTCCTGAGCTTGCTTGGAGGACTCTCCCTATGCACTTTGGATGATATATCTTGTAGTTAGAGTGTGGGTTAGGATAGTTTGGGTGGTTCTGGACTTTTGATGTATTTTTGATGTTTTGATGATACACTCTTGATGTATGTTCATTTTGATGTATGTGCGATATATGTTGTATGTTATGCTCCGATCATTCGATCGTGTTTATGTATGTTGGCAGTTGTATACTTTTGACGTATCCATGTTTTCACATATATATATACATCGTGTTGCCATTTACTTCTTTTGTGCACATTATATTTTTTGTCTCTGATGTTGACTTCGTCGCTCGACGATTAAATTTGATTTAATAGAAATTAATTCTATGAAAACATAGAATTGTTTTCCATGCACTAAATTCATCAAGAATGTTGATATTGGAGAGTATATTCCATAACTCAATACGTAAAATTAATTTGAGTTTTGATGATTTTATTTTTCGTTTATCACCTATAGTCTCGTTGGCACGCTTTGATTTACTTCGTATTTTTCTTTGGTGTCATTTGGACCGTGGTCGTATTCTACGACTCCCGTGCTTTTATTTGTAGCCATTGTTGTTGTTGTTGATCTCCTCACACTCTTTTTGCTAATGCCAAAGGGGGAGAGAATTAATAATGACAATGTGCTAAATGATAATTTAAAGCAATTTACCGTGAATCTAATTTGGTATGTTAGATTCAGGTGGAGTTAAGATATAAAAATGGATTTCAAATCCGATATTTCAATAATTGAATTCTCATTTTTTACTTTCCTCGTCTGCTTGATGCGTATGATTAATATATATTTTGGAACTAACGTGTCATCAATGCAGGGGGAGTAAGTAAATTTTATTTGAATCATTATTCTTGATTATTATTTATGTTGGTTTGTCATCACCAAAAAGGGGGAGAATGTTGAGTATTGATTCCCCGGATTTGGTTTTGATGATGAACAAACATAAATATCGTGAACTAACTCTTTGTGAGCGCATTTATGGAGATCGTCGCCAATATTCAACGTATATCAAAAGCGACGTCTCGAGACTTCTCAAAGCGCGTAATCGTATGCTTGAAGCTTCGTTGAAGCTCAAGGACCATTATTGAAGTCACGAGATTCGGATCGAAGCGATTGAAGACGGTTCGTCAAGTTTTATTTATAGTCTACTAGCTTCGTTTCGTAGATTGTTAAGCCTTGAGTAGGTCTTACGTTTTAATCTTCATAACGCTCCTATATTAGAGCTAGGATCTTATTAGAAGCACATACAAACTTTTCCAAAGCTTCGCGCTTCGTTTCACGGCTTCTTGTGCATGTTAGTTGGTTCAAGAAGATGAACCAACCGACTAGATGGCAATCTAGTGGGTCGGCAATGCTTCTTGAACCGACTAGAATGCCTTGACTAATTTCATCTCATTCACTGTTTACAGTTAGTCGGTCAAAGAACATTCACCGACCGACTAGTTGTGAAACTAGTCGGTTAGGAATCCTTCTTAGACCGACTAGTTCTGTGTTCAGTTTTTCAGCCTGAGCTACTGTTTATCATTAGTCGGTCTAAGAACGTTTGTCGACTGACTAGTTGAGAAACTAGTCGGTTGGAATTTGTTCTCAGACCGACTAGTTCAACTTGATTTCAGCCTATACTATTTTGACTCTTAGTCGGTCAAAGAACACTCACCGACCGACTAGTTGTGAAACTAGTCGGTTGGCAAGTCTTCTTAGACCGACTAGTTCTCTATCTTCTGAACTTCATCTTTTGGCTATTCTTCAGTTAGTCGGTTCATGTTGAATCACCGACCGACTAGTTGATGAACTAGTCGGTCAGTGATCCTTCTTTGACCGACTAGTCTGCTTCAAAATAGAGCCGTTGGAGCATTAAATGCCACGAATTTTGCTCTCTCTTTCCTCTATCCTATATATACTTGAAGGGCTGCTTTCATAGCATTCAAGGCTAATATTTATTGAAGTTTAGAGATCAAAGAGAAGTAATTAATTCTCATTCAAAGCTCATTCATTTCACTTAAGAATCTCTCCCTCACTCTTATTTCAAAAGAGAGATTCATTGATTGTGAGCCTTCCAAGCCAAGAGCTTGATTCCAAGGTCACCAACATCTTCCTAGGCTTCCATCGCTGATCAACATCTTGGAGCTAAGGTTTGGTGCCTTCATCTTCCCCAAAATCCTTCTTGCCCTAATTCGTAAGTTTTACTCAAGGCATAGGGTTTTGTGGTAAGCATTTCATATTTCATTATATTTGATATTGCAAGTGTTTTTCTCTCGGTTGTGAGAGTTTGTTTGTGATCCCGGTTGTGGGAGTCACAATTTCATTTGTGTATGATTTGATCTTGTAGAGGTTTTCTACAAGTATTTCATAGTGCAAATTTGAGTTAGAAAATTCTAACTCAAGTATCCGGAGGGGATCCGGATATTTGGGACGTAGGATCACCGGGAACAAGTCGGGGAGACTTGGGTGGATCC